>CM053599.1:85659939-85710207 GCA_028646575.1 Pseudocheirus occidentalis
CATCACACAGTTAAAAGACAACTATACAAGTCTCACGATGGAAGGAGATGTCTACATTCAGAGAAAGATCCAGAAAGATCAGAGTTTAAAAGGAGACTGAAGCAATGCATGCTATCATTCTTTTCTATGTTTGGCTTTTGTTTCTCTTTTCTCATTGTTCACTCCATTGGATATAACACCTATTCAACCAGACTATTGTACAATGTGAGGGAGTTTGCAGATCCTATACATGATTGTATGCCCCCATGGCAAGGGTGGGGGGAGGTTAGGAAGGGGAGAAAAATCTGAAACTCAAGTGACCCTGGAACTGAATCTTGTAACCTAAAAGTAAACAAACAAGTCAATAAAATTAAAAAAAAAAAAGAAATAAGAGGGCAAGGGGATAGGATGGAGGAGGGGGAGAAGATAAGGGAAGGACCTGTAGAGGGATGGATAGACTAAAGAATAGGAAGGCAAGGTAGCAAGTAGAAGTAAAGCAGAGGAGTGAGAAGGGACAGGGTAAATAGGATGAGAAGAATAGTGAGGAAAAATAGGAAGGAGGAAAATACATACCAAGTAATTGTAGCTTAGAATGTGAATGGGATGAATTTACCCATAAAACAGAAACAGCAGATTAAAAATTTGAATTCAATGGCATATTGTTTTCAAGAAACATAAAAATGAGAGATACAAAGATAAAATAAAGGGCAGGAGTAGAATTTAGTATGTAAAAAAATCAGGGAAAGTAATCACGATCTCAGATAAAGTTAAAGTTAGAACAGATTTAACCAAAAGTGAAAAATAGAGAAACTACACTGTGTCAGCAATGTTATTTGATATTATTTTAGACCATTAAAAATATCTAGACAGTATAAAATATCTCAACATATATCTGCCAAAACAGTTTTATTGTTTATATTGAATCCTTTTTTATGGTCTGCTGTATACATGGCAATGTTTTGGGGTTTGTTTGTCTTTTCCCATTTTGTGTTTAATTTTAAGATTTTAAAACTTACAAAAAATAGAACTTAAGGAAAGTTCTTATTGCCTTTAAAGCAAACAATTCAATAAATATATCATGAGGTTAAACATAAATTTGACTACCAGCTTAACCTACTAATTTGTTGATTATTAAAAGCTATTACCTAAGAGGATATTGCCTAAAAAATGCATTGCACATCCAAGAAAATTTCACATCTCTTCCTTTTTCTTTGAAAAACTTTAGTAATTCAATTTTTCTTCTCAAAATTTCACACTATAAAATTCAATAAATAAAATATTTTGGTTTTATATTACATATATATTATTGTTGTTGTTCATCCTTTGCTTTCAAAGAGGACCAATGATATCATGGGGTGATGTCTTGACTTTTGCATGAACTGGATTTAAGTGAGGCAGAGTCATAGAAATCCAGAACAAAAGACAAGATGACCAGATATGGCCCAGGCTATAAGAGATGACAGTGGCATCTCTGATATCTGATCAAGCTCTATGCACTCAACAGCACCTGCTTCAGCCACCTTCATTGCCACTGGAACAAACTGTTCTCATCTGCCCATTCCACTGAGGGATGTCTTCACAAACTGAAAGTAGACATCCCCATAATTCACTAACAGATTTGAGGTCTATCTATTGGTTAGCCTCAACCTGATTTAACTCATTTGCTGACAAAGTTTTACCAGGGTATGGCCACTGCACTTGCTATAGTTTCTTGGAAACAGAGTTGAGAGTTCACAGAGTGAACACCAAAGAGGGATGAGCAAACCTGAAAAAGCCTTGGCAAACCCTCTCATCAGAGGCACTAGTGCTCCCTCAACATCCATAAACATACATCCAAAATTCTATCTCTCCATACTTAACAAATCTCTGCTTAAAGGGCTCCAAGGAAAGGGAACAAACAATTTCCTGAGGCAACACATTCCACTTGTGGATACCTCTATTATCAGGTTTTGCCAGCTTCTAACCTGTATTTACCTCTTTTCATCTCCCCCCCCCCCGCCGATTTAAAAAAAAAATACAAATACAATTCCTCCTTTACATGACACTCCATCAAATCTTTAAAGACAACTATTATGCCATCATATCTCTGTCCCTTATCTTCCCCTCCCCCATACCATTTTTCCTTTTTCCAGGGTAAACATAGCCAGTTTCTTCAACAGATAATAAGAGTCTGGTTTCTTTCTACTTTTATCAATGTCTTTCATAAAACATGATGCCCATACAAATAGTCCCCCATCTGCAATGAAGGAGATATATATTTTTTTTAACTCTTCGATAGGGCCATGCCTGGCCACTATAATAATATAGGGTTCCATTTTCCTTTTTTGTTCTTTTAATTTACACTGTTTTATTCATTACATATAGTATTTTCCCAATTATGCTTACTTTATCATGGTTCTCTGAATTCATCAAATTCACTGACTTCTATAGCTTGGTTATATTATAATAATCCATATACCATAATATTTGTAGATATTTCCTAATAAATGAGGACTTGATGTTTCCAGTTTTATGCATATAAAATGTTATTATTAATAGTTTGGTAGATGTGAGACTCATTTCTACCTTTGACTTGCTTGGCGTACATGCCTAAAGTATTGAGTCTAGGTCAGAAAATACTGATATTTCGTTCACTTTTTTACCATGCTTCCAAACTGCTTTATAGAATTGTTGAACCAATTCACAGTTTTTGAATTGTGAAATAGGAGCATACCCATCTTTCTATAGCGGGATAACTAGGTGGTGTGGTATATAGAGTACTAGGCCTGGAATCAAAAAGACTCATCTTCTAGACATTTACTAGCTTTATGACCCTGGGTAAGTAACGACTCTATTTACCTCAATTTCCTCATCTATAAAATGAGATGGAGAAAGAAATGTCAAAGCACTCCAGTATTCCTACCAAGAAAACCCTAAAAGGGGTCATGAAGAGCTAGACATAATTTAAAAAATGACTGAACACCTTTTTCCATCTTTTTCCATCTTTTCCATCCATTCCATCTTTTGTTATCTTTGTAATTTCAGAGGTGGACGGAAGAAGGATTTCAGAGTTGGGCTTATTTATAATTTACTCTATTAGTAATGAGGAGCAATCTTTCACATGGTTGTTAATAGTTTGCAATTCTTTTTTTAAACTATTCATATTTTCTTATTATTACCTTTCCATCAGGTAACAGCTTCTGGTCATATATATCTGTCAATTCCATGCATATTTCAGATATCAGACCCTTATTAGAAAAAAACAGTTATGAAGTTTTTTTTCCAATCTATTACTTCCCTTCTTATCCTAGCTACTTTGACTTTATTTCTGCAAGTTTCTCAGTTTCATGTAACTGAAATCATTTTGTCTTTTGTGAACGTTTCCTTTTTCAGTTATAGATTCTCTCCTTCTTCTTATATAACTTTGTATCTTACCCACATTCTACCTTGTACCTAGCACATTAGTCTGCACAAGACAACTCTTTAATATGTCTTTAGGACCTGATGAACTCCCTCTTTTTGTAGATAAGAAAACTGAATGTCAGAAAGGCAAAGTGATTTATCTAATGTTGTATGGCTAGTAAAGAGGCAGAGTCTTGATTTTAGGCCTTTTGACTCTAAATTCAGTGCCCTTTTCATTACAACATAATTATAGTTGTTGATCTTTCCTATAAAGAAATTTTCACTCCTGTTCCATTCCTACCAAGGCTTAGGCTAGATGCCAGGGCCTCCATGAAAGATTCCCAGATCCTTTCAGTTACTATTATTAATTCTTAAATTATCTTGTATCTCACATACTTGTGTACATGTTATTACCCTATGCACAATAGAACTTAATTTGCTTGGGGGGAGGAACTACTCGTACTGATCTCAATAACTTTAGCACAAAGCCCTGGCAACAGAGTAAGCAATTAATAAATATTTCCTGAGTTGAACTGAACTAAAATCCATCCTCTCCATCAAATGAATTAGGTTCTCCAAAGCCCTGACCTTCAAAGGAGAAATCTTAAATAGGAAAAAATTTCAAGAAATGATCAAGAATAAGATTTCTATACAAGTTACCTCTAAAAAAGAAGCCATGAAAGGTTTGCTTCTCATAGAGAATTTGGAAGATGAATTGTTGCCCTAGATTTTTCAAAGAAAGGAATTTAATTCTTCCAGTTCACTGGATTAATAAAAATAACCTAATAGGTAAAAATAATAGAATTTACTTAAATTACCTATCATAGTAAGAACCACAAGAGACAGGTTATGCAAAACAAAAAAGGGAGATGGAGTATGTGAGGAAGAACAAGGTGGCAGGTCTGGCTAGATTACAAAGTGCATTATAAAAAGTATTATAATAAACCTGAAACAGAGAAGCTGATGTTCAAATTTTCTGACTCGTGTTCTGGGAGATTGGCAATCATCAAGCTGTCTCTATAAATTGTGTCTTTCACATCAGTATGTTTTGCTTATATGCAGATTATGTTTTATTTTAATGTTATTGTTTTTTGCTTCTATTCTTTCAGATTATCCTCTATTTCTGTGTATTTCCATTTGCAATCAGTTCTCTCTTTTGTATCTTTGGTGAAATTTGCCACCATGAATTTTTTCTACTCATGAAGTTTTTCTATTCTGACAATCATTTATTCTGTGCAGGATACAAATTTTGCTTTCTCAAGTCTTATTTTCTTTTAAACCATTCAGGAATATATGGTTATGGTTCCTTGCTATGTTTGGAATCCACAATATCTTCTGCCTCATCAGGCATTAATTCATTATCCTTTATCTTGTAATATTCAGTTAGTTGGCACAGTGGATAGCAACACTGGACCTGGAATCACTAAGACCTGAGTTCAAATCCAGTCTCAGACACTTTGTGTAACCCTTGATAAATCACTTAATCCCTTGTTTGTCTCAGTTTTCTCATCTAGAATATGGGAATAATAATATCTACTTCCCAAGATTATTGGAAAGATCAAATGAGAGAATAATTATGAAGCACTTAGCACATTGTCTGACACATAGTAAGTACTACACAAATTACAGCTATTATTATTACCACTGTTATGCATTTATATATGTGTGTGTGTGTATGCTTAGTGCATATCTATGTATGTACCTGTATGTGTACATATATCTGTATGCATATATATATATATATACAAACACACACATCTACATGTGTGCACTTGTGCATATATGTACATTTTACAGAGAAGTATATGGTAATACATGGTATGTATCTAAATATGTATATATGGGTAGCACCGACACCCATATATACATACACATGCCTAATTCAGTACTCTCATTCTTTTACCTCTATTTCAGAAGGTGAGTAGCATATTTCATCATTAATCCTCAGGAATTGTGGCTGGTGATTACCCTGATCAGAGTTCATGTCTTTCAGAGTTGTTTGTTATTGTATTGTTACAGTATTGCTGTTAGTGTATAACTGTTCTCTTGGTTCATAGGTTCTTCTAAGATTTTCTGAAACTATATATTTCATCATTTCTTACAGCACACTAGTATTCCATCACATTCATATACCATAACTTGCTCAGCCATTCCACAATTAATGCATACCCCTAAGATTCCCATTATTTGTCACCTCAAAAAAGAGCATAAATATTTTAACACAGTACAGTAAGTTTAATTAAGAGTTTGTTTTTCCTAAGACTAATTCTTTCCTTAATCCACCATCTCTCTAGTTCCCTTTTCTTTCCCTGTTGAATCAACTACATTACTTTACTCAATTGTATACGTATATACTTCCCTCCTCTAACCAGTTTAAATGAGGGTGAGGTTCAAGTTCCAACCACATCACCTATTTCTTCTTCATTTTTTGTCAGTTTCTACTTGTATACCCAGATTATGCAAGACAATTTTCCCTAAACATGTTTTCTATTCCCTCCTCACCCCGTGTATTATTCTTCCCCTTTTAAGGTCCTAAAGATATAACAACCATGTCTTGACTTGCTGTCTTAATAGACTCTGGGGTGCTTTCTTAGATAGTTCACTGGCATCAAACAGAAAAGGCACAGCCTCTGATGTAGGTGAAGAAACCTCCAACCTAAGGTCATCTAGAACTGGTGATGGAAAAATAAATCCTGACACATCTAACTACCTGGGTGATTAGAGGTTATGATCAGGATAATAGTATTTGTAGTGAAGTTGTTTATTGCCTTGACATAATTGACTTCAATTCATATTAGACCATCATTTTGTGATAATGTGTTTCAATATCTGTTTTTCACAATTTGCTTTTCAAATATCAAAATAAGCATATGTCTGGTTTAGCTTTATAAACAACATGAGTGTGTTCATGTAAAACTGATAGAAATCATATGTGCAAATATACAAATATATAAGTTAAATGTAAATACATACATATACATCTACACATACACATACACATACATATACATAATGTAACCAACTGGAATCCCCACATGGGGAAATTTAGTAAACAATCCTATCATTAGTTATCAGGTATAAATCAAATTACGTAGTAAACAAATTAGGTCTCTAACCAACAATCAGAACCTGGGTGCAACCAGTTAACACCCTTAGCAATAACTATAATAAACCCAATAGGACTCCCAGTCTTCAGCTTGACCTCAGATCACAACCAAGGTAGCTCCTGCATTTGCCATTCCCCACTTGAGAAGACTCAAGAATCTGCTTAAGGGTAGTACCAATTGACTAAATGAGATGGAGGGAGACACATGGCCTGTGACTATGCAAAGAGGAGCTTTATTAAGGACCAGTAGAAGATGTACTTACTAGGACGTCCTAAGAACCATCAGAATGTTGGTTCATTCCTAGTGGGGTTAAAGTTAGTATTGTTGAATAGAAAGTAGAAAATGATGTTTGTATGCATATGATTGACAAAGTTTGATTACTAGCATTGAGAAGTGTAAGTCTAATTAATGTTTCTATTGCAATGCTTGGCATATATAACATAAATTGGTTTTGGCACCATGTTACATTATCACACAATTAGAGTTGGAAGTGACCTTAAAGATTAGTATGGGCTAGATTTGACACATCTCACTTCCTCTGGTAAATCAGGTTTGGTATCAGAATGAAATAAGATATAATAACTATGCAGTTCAACACTTCATACAATTCAACAATTGACAAAAGGAAATTTACTTGGTCAAAGCAAGGGAAAGATACTGAACAAGGATATGCATCAAGGACACAAACTGATTCAGCTAAGTGATGTTCCCCTGCTTCTAAGGTGATCTGCCAGCCAAACCTCAGAGGCAAGTTCAGAGAGATTTTTGTTCAGGTGACCCAGAAGTGATTTCAATCACTTCAGTCTTTGGTCACCTAAACCATGTCTTGAAAATAGTTTCAATGCCTTTTAAGGAAAAAGGAATCTATTTGCATGGGTTCAGAAGGATTAGAATCTTACTCCCATCACAAAAGTCATCTAGTCCAACTCTCACATTTTATAGATAAGACCAAAGAAGTTAAACAGCTTTTCTAAGGGGAAAAAGATGTTGCAGAGTGAAGATAAAAACAGGGCATACTGGGTACAATGATCACACATTTATAATAGGTTCCAGAGCAATGAGGCTTCCAAACCCAATCCCTTGAGGAGGCATCTACCTTCACTATCTGAGTACCAGAAGGATTATTCCTATTTGTGGCCCTCAGTCAGGCAACGGTCCATAATTCATTGCAAGTACTGACTCAATCACAGAAAAAAAATAAACAACATCCATAGTTCTGGCCAAAGTAACTCCATAACCAAGTTAAATCTATAAGTCTATTGAGTTAAATATGGAAAATCTGTATTGCCATTGTAATATTCTTGATCAAGAGGGGTCTTAACAATTTCATAAATGTTCAATTCATATAAGGAAAAGTATGGTAAAAATAATTGGCTTCAAGTTTGATTCTGCATACTCAAATTCAACTGAAAAGACATAACTCATTTCCCATTCAATTATTTTAGTGCAGGACCTAAAAACAGATAACATATTCCTTACATAACACCAATATGGAGATTATTGATGCACAGAAATCATATACCAAATGTTAGCTTAAAATAAATTAAAATGTTAGTAAATGATATACTCTTGACAAGTGGAATTAACACTAAAAAAAAGAAACTATATTATTCTATGACGATGGTGAATTTTAGAATGATTCTGATATTTTATTTTATACTTTTAAACTCACAAAAAATTTAATTATGCAGAGAGATATTTCAGAATTTAATTAAATAATGCATTTTTGGAATATGTTCTAATAGTTAATCAAGTTCAGCATTGCTAAAAATTTCTGATCAAACAGAAAATATTTTTATACTCATTCAAAATCATAAGTATCATTCATGCTGTCCCTAACCTTCCTACTATCAGATATCCATTCATTTCCTAAAGAAAAACACAATTAAGAATACATACACACACAGAGAAAAATATGCATGTGCTTGTATATGTATTTATATGTGTGTATACATATATGCATGTATGTGTATGTATAATTCCCAACTAGTTTTAATTTTATTAGAATTCTATTATGGTTCTAAAATAGGAGGCAGGGCATGTGGAAAATATAAACATTTTTCAGCACTCTGGAAGAAGTAGCATACCTGTGCCTTCATCTGAACCTCCCGGAGGAGCTCAGTATAGTGCTGCTCCAAATCCTTCTTTTGTTTCTGCCAAGAGCTCTCCTGTGCTTTAATCTGTTCTGCCACTTTATTAAAAGTGTCTTCCTGGGTCTGCTGAAGCTCCCTCAGAGTATCAGACTTGTTTTTACAAACATATTCTAGATGAGTTATCTACATGGTTATATAATAGACACAAAAATAAGGTCTAATCATTTTTTCCAATTCACAATGTTGTTTCTCATTTTCATTTTCTTTCTAAATGATAATTAAAAAAAATTAAGCCAGACACAAATTAGCACATTAAGAGAGAAGCTGAGATAAGTATATACTATACACTTTATCTAAAAATAAAAGCATTTAGTTCAGTATTGATATCATATAAGTTATACTATAAATATGATCACTCCTTTTTTTCTCCAAATAAGTTTTTATATTTAAGATATATTTCAACAAAGATATGCAAGAGATGCTATAAAGCAAAAAAATTAAGTGAGAAGCTGTACAGCTCCCCTTGAAGTGCAAGCAAGAATCTCCATTTAAGAAAATCTCTCCAAATATATATACAATGAATATACAATGAAATAAAACATTTCATACTGGTTTGAGTATATAAATAAGAAACTTTGAGGAAAGGCCCTTTCTTTTTCACATATTCTTTCATGTATCAACTAATGAAATTTAGAAGTTATAATAATAACTGGAGCACACTGAAAAAATCCATACAATCATAACAGGATTAAATATAATTCCAATAGTTAATCATGTTCAGGATTGTTAAAAATTTCTAATCAAATAGAAAATACTTTTATATTCATTCAAAATCCTAAGTATCATTCATGCTGTCCCTAACCTTCCTACTATCATCCTTCCTAGAACATTCTAGTGACCCTACTAATAGGATCAGAGCCAAAATTATCAATAGTAAGGAACTCCTGACACTGGGCCAAGAAATTGTTTCATGTCTCCAACAGATGAGAAACTTATGGAACCGTTTTTCTCTTTCTATCCCTCAAGAGCAAATGTCAGTACAGCCAAGATCTGGAATCCTTCTCCTAGACCACATGAACATAGTTTTGACCAGCTAGTTTAATAGAGCCAGAAAATGAACCAATATCTTTAACAGTAACATGTCCACTAAGCCAGTTTAATTTATTATAACCTAAAGACGGATTCTGAATGTGTTTCCCTTGGAAATATTAGAAGTTTAAGTCTTATGAAATAGTAATCATAAATGTCTACTGTTCTTACCTCTCAAAAAATATTTACTACATTATGAACCATAGATTTTACAATTAAGGATATCATTACCTTTAAGAAAACATGTTATAAGCATGTAATTATTTTAAATTTATTTTTAAAATAATAATACCTCATTTTTACCAAATCAATTATTTTAAGATTATATTTTTGGGTAACTATAGCTTGCTTCTAATTTACGCTAAGATAAAGTGTTGGTTTATTAGAGTAAATGACTAAGTCCTTTGAATTGCTTCATCAGTAAGATTAATTTATTTTCTTTTAATTAGGTCCCTGTGGCTAATACTGGCTAGTGCTATTAGCATGTCCTGCACAGAAAGTGGAGCTTAGAGACTTCATAGAGACTTCAGTCACATTTACATGCCCACAGCAATGGCATCAAACTGAGTTGTAGACAAGCCATAATTAATGGTATTGAATTATTAACATCCAAATTCTTTTTGAAATAAGATGAATGTCAGCCTTTCTTAATGATACTGTGATGTGGACAAATGTCACTGAATTTAATAGAGGTATCTGGTGCCTGAGGACAGTTACCTTCTCATTAGCCCTGTTGAGGTCTAAGATCAGGGCATCAACATTCTCCTGCAAGACTGCACAAAGCTCAGACCAAGAGAATTTATCCAGCATGCCTTCTGGTTGTTTTATAAGCACACAGCCTGCTACCAAGTGCTGATATAAAGTATGAAGGAAGGTTAGCTTCTCCTGTGAGGAAAGCAAAAAAATTAACTTCAGTATATAAACATTGTAGGAATTCACATATACATATACTCCCAAAGCCTGAACAAGATCATAAGAGAGAATTTCAAAATGTGATAGTTTTAATGAAATTATTTGCACATTCTAAGAAAAGAAAATACACAGAATAAAGTTAAACTATTTATAAAATGTCATGCTTAAATGTTTATAACTGTAATATATTTTTTTAAGTTTTTTTATAAGAAAGGTATATTATTTAATCCAAAGTGTAATTTAGAATGTCACTCTATTTTTAAAAACAATTTAAATAATTTCAGCATTTTCCATTTATCCATACTGCTCTAATTCCTTCTTTTCTTTCTACCTCTCAGGTTTTAGGCATTTCTTATAGGCAATCTATTCCAAGACCCATAAATTTATCAACCAGTGAAATGAGGGTTATAAGGTAGATAAGCCCATTGTATTTTTCTCCAAATATATGCTCTTCTGTCCTAGCATTAGACATATAAAAAGTACATAGCATTTTTTCCTTGTTATAAAGCAATAGTATAACTCATTTCATATTAGAAAACCCATGTGATAGATAATCTGCACAAAATGTCCAACAAGTCCTATTAGAAACATGACACAAAAGTGACCTATCAAAATGCATTGGGAAATTGCAAAAAAACACGATTCACTTAAGAGCAGAATTTAACATGAAGCAGATACATTTATTCTTGGAATCTGACCCAAGGCATAGACTCTGAAAATAAACTTAGAATAAAGCTAGAATATAAAGTTTTCATATACAGAACATAATCTAATAAGATTATCTTTCAAGAGATTGCTATCAAAAACTCTTATGAGAAATTTATAAAAATTATACTTTGTCATAAGGGAAATCGTAGGACCTACTTAAGAGATTTTCCCTTAAGTTATTTAAATGATGTACTTTATACTTGTGCTATGCAGCATAGCAGAGTACCTTTTCTAAACGGAGTACTTTAAAGAAAAGAAAACTGAACATGGCCTTAAATCCAAAACCTAGGTTCAGAAATCAAAAGAAAGTTTATAAACGTGCTCTGAATTGTTAATTTGATAGGTTAGCATTCTGCATTTTTCAACTGCTGAACTGGTCAAATATCTTATTCAAAATAAATCATTCAATGTAGTATACAGGCATTTAAAAAAACTTCCCTAAACATATCATCAAGTGATCAAGAACTTTTTCACTGTTAACAATTGTGTTGCCATTGTATTTTTTTTTTGCTTGGGCTATGATAAACCAGGCATGATAATCATCCATTTGGCATGAAAAAGAAATCCCAAGACCCAAAATCAATTCACACATGTTGAACCCAACCACAATGCTGTAGACATGCTGACTTTACAATACAGTCAGGCTTCTAGTTTCCTTTACTTTAATCATTATCTGATGTGTAGAACAATTCCAACTGCTTCATGTGGACACAATTTAAATCCCAGACTGTAAAAATGATGGAAAGAATGTTTCTGTTTCACTCAGTTGGCATTATTGTTCATATTTGTTAGAATAATGAGCTCAATATGCTGAACAACTCAGATCAGTTAGTTCCTTGCTAGCTAGACCAGTTGTATACCTCAAGTCAAGATAAAATAAAAGACAATCTACTTGGTTAACAAAGAATTCTGCTATGAGATAAACACATTTTGCTACAGTATGAATTAATTTAATTCAACAAATATGTTAAACACCTACTATTTGTAAGGCATTGTGTTTTAAGCATTGGTAATATAAACAGAAGAGAAACCCTACTCTCAGGGAACAGACAATCTAATTTAGGAGAAGGGTAAGTATACAAATAACTTCGATTTTTAAAAAAAGACGTAATATACCAGAAGAGGTCCAAGCAAAATAGCAATAATAACAAGAGCTATTATTTCTATGGCATCAGCTCTGTGCCAGGTACTATGTTGAGTGCAAATATGATCTCACTTGATCCTCGTACCAGCCCTGGGAGTACCACTCCCATTTACAAGTGAGGAACCTGAGGCAAACAGTGCTTAAATTACTTGCCCCAAGTCACACACTTACGGAGTACTGGCACCCAAATGTGGACCAGCTCTTCTTGACTCCAGGGCTAGCATTCTTTCACACTACTCCACTGACTGGGCACAGGAGCAGGAGGCAGGGTAGAAAGGAAGGAAAAAAAAACATTTCTAGCATAGAAGATAAATAAGTAAAAGTAGGACAATAATAGCAAATGGATGACAATCAAGCATGGCCAGAAATGTAAAACATACACAAAGAAGCATGATTTAAGGATTCAAGTATATCAAAATATGTAGAAATAGCCTTGAATGACAGGACCAGCAGGTCATATTTTATTCAGTAGCCAACAGAAAGTCATTGCTGAATTTTGCTGAGAAAAGCAGCAACAGGATCACAACAATGCATGAGGAAGATTAGGTGGATTATGGTATGAAGGATAGACTGAAGAAGGGAGAGACTCCAGCTAGGAAAACAAGTTCGAAAACTAATGAAATATTTTAACTGAGAAGAGAAAGAGCCTGAAACAGAATAGTAGCAGTGTGAGTAGAGAGGACTGGACAAACAGTACATGTGAACTACCATGCTGTGAGTCAAATTTGAAAATGAAGAGGGCCTTAATGCCTGGAATTTCATATATTTCTGAGATTTAACTATTCTAATAATTAGTACTCTGGGATTATAAAATTCTCAGATTATTAAACTGTAAATCTATAAACAGCAGACAAGGTACCAGAGAAGTACATTTTAGAGCCAATCTATTTGGTGTGGTGAACTCCTTCACAGTAGGGATTGCTGCATTTGTATTTTATTTGTATCCTCAGTGCCTTAGCATAGTTCTTTGCACTGTAGTACTTAATAAATGCTTGTTAATTGATCAAAAGAATGAAACTACAAATATCTTATCTTATAAAATAGTATGATAAAGGAGTAACCAATTTTAGGGATGTAATATGCATATTTCAAAATATATAGCATAAATTCATATTTGGAAATAAATCACAGAAGACCAAAAGTAGCTATTTTGATGTATGTAAATGTATAAAACAAGATTAGATGAAGACGTTTTCTGACAGTGCTTTTGTCTCCAGTAATACCTCAATATCCTTATGGAAAGCTTGGGAAAGCTTCTGGATTTCATTTTCAGACTGTACTACTCGCATTTTCTCTTTCTCCCAGCAGTGTAGAATATTTTGGAGTTCCACTTTTAAAGTGCCTATTATAGATTCTCTATCTGCATACTTAGTTCGCAGGTGATTTAACTCCTGATTGACATTAACCAGTTTATCTTGTGCTTCCTGTCAAAGATACCAAAAAAAAAGTGGCTAGTAAGTTTATCTAATAAAGCATTTGAGCAGGTGACTTCTCAATATGCATAGTGAAGTACATAATTTTTTTTTTCCCCAGGGGAATGGGGAGGAAAAAGAAAGTACCTGAGTTAAACCAGAAAGATAGCTTGACTTGAAATTAACATAGATCCTAAAGATTTTACTAATGAATGATAACATGATTCAAAATTACTCTGTCATCTTATTTGCTTCCTTTCATTCTCAAAGTTTTCCATTAGAACTTTTTTTTTCTTTCAGAGGGCTACTAATCCAATATCATCAAACATAATTACCTCAGTTGTAATATATATAATAAAACATATAATATATATGCTAAATTAATAATCTGAGGTACATGTTAAAAAATATATATGAAATCTTTTTCTTTACTAAATTCCTAATTATTTTGTTGCTATTTATGTTTTGATGGCAATATTTTACTTGCAAATCTGAAAACTGAAAATGTTTAACATTTACCTTAAGTAATACCAAAACTTATTAATAAGATGCCCATCTTCCAAGAAAGCCTTTAGTAATATGATTCACTATTAAGATAAGTGTTTTAGATGAGAAATATTAGCTCTTTCAACAAACCTTTTCATGTAATTGTGATACTTACATGTTAAAGCTTTTAAAAAAAAACTGCTATGTGCCCATAAACTAATACGATAAAAATTACACAAAAATTGGACACTCAGGAGTTTTAAGTTTAATTTTGTCTTGGCACAATAAAGTGTCAGCTAAGAAATTTAAAAGTTTTAAACGTCAGAATGCCAAATTACAAAGCTGTTTAAATTAGTGATTCTCAGCTCTTCTAACCAGAAAAGACATGAAAAGCAATTTTCTTTCCCAAAATGATCAAAATGTACTCCAAGTTAAAGGTTTCCATTCTTTTTGTATCAAATTATTTTAAGAATAACACTACATTTCATATTTTATCCTTTGTCTTTTTTGGAATTTATGGCATAATAGTTAACTTTATAAACTAGATTTAATTTGTTCATAAACATATTTTTCCCAGTAACATAAAAACAATTCCAAAACAATGTATATGAAGAATGATAAAATACTTTTTAAAATCTTTGGCTGAACAATATGAATTCTGAAAAATGTTAAACTAAGAGTAACTTATATAACATACATAAAACATATTCAATAAAATATTTGAAGGTAAAATTGTCACTGTTATAATATAAACTTTTTCATGAAGATGAAATTTTGGGTTATCTTAAAATCCCAAACCACTCAATATAAAGGTTATTATTAAATGTGATAGCAAAATAAAAAGCTCTATTTCCAAAAGGTAAAGACAGTATTCTAAACAACTATACCTTTAGACTTTTGTTTTGACATTCCATCTCGTGTTTGGTAGCATCAAGTTCCCTACATGTTTTTTCAGAAGTCATTTGTAGGCAGTTTAGCTAATAAAAAATGAAATAAAAGTAATTGTAAAAATGTTTTACAAGCAATAACATAAAAAGCTAACAATTAAATATTTTATTGTATAACCAGAGGCTATATCAGAGCATCTATTTTAATTTTTTAAGTCAATCTCAAAATTGTAATTTGCTTAGCTTATACTTATATGTAGATCCTGTCATAAGTTTAAATTACAAAAAAAGAGAGAAGGTCCTCAAGTTTAAAATCTTGTGATTTTCATAAAACTTTATCAGATGCCACAAATATTTTTTATTTCCACTGTAAATACTTTAATTATTAAATTTTTCAAGACCAAAAAGCCAAAGGCAATGGCATCAATAAGGAAAAATAAGGATAGAGATGACTGCTCATTCTACACATGCTGAAGGTATTCAGTGGGTCTCTGGCTCCATATGACAATTTCAGGGTCAGTCACATGCAGTACTACTGGGAAGGCTTGTGGCAGGTCATCAGTTGGTCCTGCACTGCTTGTGATTTATTTTCTTTGACAGTTCATTCTTCTTTCTGTCAAACTGCTCTTTTTGCTTTCTTTGCAACCACCCCCTTGGTCTCCCCACTGCTGTCTCTGGCACTGTTTCACAACAAAGCGCATTACTAAGCCAAAGCCTGCTGAGTCGACTTTTCAACTGCGCTGAGGATCATGTGACATTCATCCTCCCAAATAACAATTCGCCGTGGGTAACATGTTCCTGGTTTCTTTGCAGCTTCTAGACCTGGGCCTCAGAAGAGTTTCATAAACTACTAACAATACTAGTTACCTTATCTCACTGGGAAAGTCCTAGAAATATTTGCTGTTTACAGAAATATGATTATTTCCATGGTAACTTTTTTGTGATGCCTGAACAAACACAAAGGGCTTAAAAAACACAATTCATTTTCTTCATCCCCCTCCCAATAAAGGAGGTGGTGGAGGGAAACCTTCTAAAACTGAAAGTTAATGGTTATAGCACCTATACATAGTGCTCAGCACAATGCCTGGTATGTAGTAGGAAATAAATATTTGTTGACCTGATGACTTGACTCTCAGGCCAATAAAAAACAAAACTTGTGAATGCAAATTTAAAACTCAAAATCTATGTTATGTAACTTCTCCTTACTTTGAACAATCTGATCATTGTTTTGCTAGCTAATTGCAACTAATATAATTATTTTGTATGATCTAATTTGACAAGATGTAACTAAATAAACTATTCAATTTTTAAGTAACAAATTCATAAAACATTTTAATACCCAAGAAGATTATCAACCAACACATTAAAACAATACAAATGAGATGATAAATATAAGCATGAGATTTTTCAGCCAGTAAACGAAAAGCTCCCAGGCTACATCAAACAGATACTTAATTTTTTTTTAAATCTAACTACAATTTGCTCCCTTTAGAGAACTGTAACACAGATTTCCCTCCCTTTTTTCCTAAATGATGTACTAAATAGAAGGGAACAATTCACAATTCTTATTCAATAATGCACTAAAACAAATATTTTTCTAAATTTCCAGTTGAAGATGTATGATTTTTAGATCCATTATTGTATATGTTTAAACCACTGGCATCCCTTTCAAAAAAACTAAAGAGAAGAAAATCTTAAGAAACAGAAAATAATTAAGAGTTCAGAAGTTTAGGATTATATAAGAAAATTAAATTTGTGACATATTACTTTAGGGTAACCTCAAAGAAAAAGCTGTGACAGAGAATATTTCTTTTTTGCTATCACTGAAGCTGTCAATTCAACATTCTCAATCTTTTGACCTTTGTAACAAGTAAGGAATATGTACTAAGCAGGCCGAAGGCTATGTGTGTGGAGCCAAACAGTGCAAGTATTACCTCATTAGATGCATCTTCCAGCTTGTTCTGGTAATCTGTCAAGGTATGCCTCAAAGTCTCAAGGACAACAGAGAAGCTGGGAGCTTTATCTTCGTCCTTGTGGACGCCTGGAGAAAAACAGAGGATGAAAATAAAGCCCTTCAAGTCACAGGAAGACAAAAGCTAACCAAACTGTAACAAAGATATTATAATTACAGAAGGCTGCAATGACAATATGGAACATGGAATAGTAATGTTATTCTCCAAGGCATTACATTGTGTAGACATGTTTTCCTATCCCATTAAAACAAATGGTGAAATTAAAGTTTATAAAGTAGCAGTATGTAAGTATGTAAGCTACTCTGCCTTGATGAAGTCCACATGCTGCTGTTGTTTTTCCCTATTTGTCAGTTACTGATAATTTGCCATGCACCTGTTCTTCTGCATATAACTAAATAAATATTCCATATTTAAAGGTTAGTTTCTTTTCCTTTTTTCAGTATGCTTTGGTTCTTTGCACTTTTGACCAGTCAGGCTAGTTATAATTTACTATTCAATCTACTTAATAAATCACTTCTGAGCCCAAGTGCACATAATTTTCTATTATGCTTGGAAATATCCTTCAACCCTTAAATTCTCTTGAGTTACTATCCAAAATAAACAATCAAAATGCTATTATCTACACAGACCTACATCATGTTTCAATTAAAACTCTTTAAAACGGATACACTCACTGTAAAAGTATGTATATTTCCATTTATTATACCCTCAAACTACATTTTTTTTAGCTGAGTTGTTTTAATCAGTGTTGCATGGTCAAATACAGTTCAAAATATTAATGCAGGATGGTCAATAGTTTTTAAATCTTTTAATTGATGGGCTATAATATTTTACTTTTCTGTAACTAAGTCTAAATCTTGCCATTTCTACTTGCATGTAATATAGATGTCCCCTTTGGTCCGACTCACACAGCCACCATAATCTTGCACAAAGACTCATCACAATTTGTTTAGACAACTGCAATAGCTGTCCGAGAAGTCTCTCTGCTTCAGTCTTCTTCTCACATCAATCCATAAAACTCCCATATTAATCTTCCCAAAGTGTAATTCTGTCTATGTCATCCATTAATCAATAATAAACACCAGTGGCTCCCTACTACCTCTAAGACCAAATAAAAAGTCTTTTGCTTGGTATTTAAAGTTCTTCATAACCTGACCCATTCCTACTACTCCTGTCTATTATACTCTTTACAGGTATACTGGCTCACTGGCTTTCCCTTGTACATGGCACTTCATCTTCCATCTCCTGATCTTTTCATTTAACTGTGCCTTCCATGGTATGAATGCTCACCGTCCTCACCTTCACTTAGTTTCCTTGGCTTTCTTAAGGACTCTATTTGAATACCACATTCTACAAGAGGCCCTTCCCAGTCCCCCACCTACTAAGCTTCCATCTGTTCTGTCTATATCTTGTATGCATGTACTTTCTTGGTGTCTCTTACTACGTAAGTCCCTTGAGAAAAGGTATTTTTGTTTTGTTTTTGCCTTTTTTTTTGTATCACCAGTATCATCACTTTGTATCACCACTAAGAACAATGCTTGATACAAAAGAAGTACTTAATAAAAATGTATTGGTTGATTAATGATGATCTAAGCATTTCTAGTGATCTTTCTGGGACTACTCCCCAACTCCAATTATCCCTAGGTCCACAGAAGGCAGAAACTATGTCATCTCTTGGGATTCTAAGAGTAACCTTGAGTGGTTGAGGTTTTTAAGTACCATTACTCACAAGACCCTACAGGAGAGGTCCTCACTTACTAACAGCCAGACAGAATTAGCTTTTAGAAGTGGTATTTGCTAAGCAGGTATAACAAGGGCACTTAATGAAGCAATAACTTCTCAAACTGGGGGTGTACTTTCTTCTTCATAGATGAGGTCCCCAGGGAGACTGGGTTCAAACTTAAGAGAACTCACATGGTAAAAGGGAAAACTCACAGCTGCTGGTTTCTAAGTTAGTATCAAACTTAAGAGGAACCAGAGTATATGTAAAAATCCCTAAATATAGCATACTGACTTGGTGTAAAACATTATCTATTTTTGTTATGATGTTATCTATTTAAAATGTTATTAATGTTCTCTATTGCATTTTTATATATTTTACCAAATATTTCCCAGTTATATTTTCATATAGTTTGGTGGCACTCAAGAGGACTGCCAGCCACACTGTGACACCTGTGTTCCAAGTCTTTTTCTCTTTTCATGGAGTCCCTATGAAGTTCCCCTTAAGCAGAGTTTTCTCCTAGGCTCTGAGAGACAGTACCTTTGTGGAATACTACAGCTACCTGTCTTCATGGGTTTACTTTGTCTTTAGGATGGCTCTCAGTTCCAGATGCAGACACTGTTATCATCCTCTGCTGTTGCAGGGACATAGTGACCAGCTTTAGCAGACATTACTACCAATAGGAATTCCAAATCTCTCTGCCTTTTGAAGTTCAAAAAGTTGCAACCTGGTCAATTTGGAGTGAGGAAGGAGAAACTCAATCCTTCCTTTCCTCTTTCCTCCCTCCCAATCCTTAACCATTAGATTCAATCATTTATTGCAGATAGTATACTTGATCCTGAACTAGCTCTTGTGTTACATATAAGTCCAAAGGTATGTCTAATTCTTTGCATTTATCACAAGACATTTATCTTCAACCAAATATCATTATATTTCTCTTCTCTTCTCCAAAGGACTCTAGGGTAAACATTGCTTTTGTTTTTGTCATTACATCTCTAGCTCCTGGCAAAGCACCCTGAATACAAGTGCTCAACAACAGCTTATTGGATTGGAAACTCTTTAACTCATCTGTAAATTATAGTTTTAGGGAGTTAAGTAGAACACAGGTAGGTTTAATGACCTACTGGTGGTCACAAAACTAGTTATTTGTCAAAAGCAGAACTCAAATCCAATCAAATGTTAAATATATCAGTTGTAGTAGTAGTAGTAGTAGTAGTAGTAGTAGTAGTAGTAGTAGTAGTAGTAGTAGTAGTAGTAGTAAGTAGTAGTAAGTAGTAGTAGTAATAGTAGTAGTAGTACTAGTACTAGTACTAGTACTAGTACTAGTAGTATCATCTACATGCAACTGGAAATTATGATATACAGGCACTGCGGTAGGGAGACCCACCCTCCCCTGCTAGAAAGTTAGAGGGGTGCTAGAGGAGGACATAAAAGAGAGCAGATTGGGGGAGGGGCTTTACAGTGGGATTGCTGTTTTGGGGTTGTGGGTAGGGGAAAGATGGAGAGAAATTTGTAACTCAAAATCTCATAGAAATGAATGATGCAAACAAGAAAATAAAATAATTAATTTTTAAAAGAAGAAAAAAGAAAGAAAAATTTTATGAAGACTTGGAGACGTTCATCATTAATGTGCTAAAGGAAGACAAGCTTATAATTCTGGGTTATTTTAACACCAGAATAGGCACAGACTATCACATATGGCAAGGAGTCTTTAAAAGGAATAGAGTCAGAAATAGTAACACCAACAGTCACTCATTGTTGATGTCAGTGCACCTCATGACCTTCTCATCACCAACACTGTTTTGCATTTACCTAAATGCAATAAAACTTCATGGACATACCCCAGAAGCAAACACTGGCATTTAACAGACTATGTTACTGTAAGAGACATATAGGATGTCAGTGATGAAGGCAATGTGTAGTACAGGACTCTCAACTGATAAGACTTATCCTCTCCACGCTAAATATTCACATTCAGCAAAAGCAACCCCAAGCAAGACAACTACTAGAAGACTTCATGTCAACAGATTAGGATGCTTCTCTAACTGGGAATAGTTTGTTACTAACTTGGAGGGAAAGCTCATACAACACAAGGCTGGCAAGAGCGGAGCAGAAAAGGACTGGGCAGTTTCCAGAAATTTGATGTACAGCACCACATTTACTTATTTGGGCCAGAAAATTCACAAACACCTGGACTGCCTTAATGAAAAAAATGAGGAAATTCAATATAACTACATGAAAAACAAGAACTCCACAGGCTTTACCAAAAGGACAATTTGTACATCTCTAAGAAGGCAGCATTTGACTCCATCAAAAGTAAAATTCAAATGAAGTTTAGAGAGATGCAAGATTCCCAGTTCAGTAAGAAGCCAGATAAAATTCAGTTTTATGCTGATGGTAACAATCCAAAGGGCTTTTTATGATGCTCAAAGGCTATTTATGGGCCAAAGACCTATGGTTCATCTCAACTCCTTAGTGCCAGTGGAGCCACACTGAATAATGATAAAGATATGATCATGGAGAAATGGGCTGAACACTTCCATAATGTTCTCAATAGACTGGCACCAATCAATACTGAAGCCACCAACTATATAGCTGAGGCTGAAGCCAATACCTTTCTAACAACTAAACGAAAGATGAGGTTTAGACCCCTCTCATGTGGCAAAACCCCTAGTGCTTATGCCATAATGGCAGAAATTTAGAAGACAGGGGATCTATTGCTCATATAAAAATGATTGAAGTATTCCATGTTATATGGCAAGAGGAAGTTATTCCACAGGAAATCAAGGATGCCTCCATTGTCTATCTATATAAAAGAGAAGGAAATAAGTCATTCCGTGACAATCACAGGAATGTCTTTTTCTAAGTCACTTAACAGTAAGTCTTTGCCAGAATACTCCTTAATAGGTTGATCATTCCCCTAGAAGATGATCTTCTACCTGAGATCCAATGTGGCTTCAGAAAGGGCTGAAGAATGGTAACCATGGTGTTTGCTGCAAAGCAACTCCAGGACAAATGCCAGGAGCTGAACAGAGGTCTGTACACAATGTTCATTGATCTGACCAAGGCTTTTGATACTGTCGGTCTTGGGGGCTTGTGGAAGATCATGGCAAAATCTCTTTGCCCAGAGAAGTTCATCAGTATTAGATTCTAGTTACACAATCGCATATTTGCACAGGTTCTTGGTAATGGACAATATCTTGTGCTTACCCAGTAACCAAGGGAATGAAGCAGGTCTGTGTGCTTACTCCCATGCTTTTTAGCATGATGCTTTCAGCAAGGTTTTCAGATGCCTTCAACAGGGATCAACTACTACATGGACAGCAAATTATTTAACTTAAAAAGACTATAAGCCAAGACTAAAGTAGAGGAAGAGTTATACTTTTTGTTCACAGGTGACTGTGGACTCAGGGCAGCCTCTAAGACTGAGATGCAACAAAGTATGGATTGATTCTCTGCCACCTGTGCCAATTTTGGCACGACAATTAAGACCAAGAAAACAGGTTCTTCACCATAGAGCACCCTGTGAAATCTGGAACCACCAGTTACAGCAAATGAAGAAATTTTGAACGCTGTAGATAAGTTCACTTACTTAAGCAGCTTACTTTCCAGGGACATCCACATAGATGATGACACTGATGCATGTATTGCCAGAGCTAGCTCAGTGTTTAAGAGGCTCCAAAAGAAAGTGTGAGAGGGAAAAGGTAGCAAATTGAAAGTCTACAGAGCCATTGTGGTATGCCCATGAAACCTGGGCAATTTACCAGCACCATGTCAGAAAAACTGCTTCTGTTTCAATTATCTTAGGAAGATTCTGAAGATCACCAGACAAGACAAGGTACTGGACACTGAGGTCCTTTTTTCAGCTGAACTGCCGAGCATTCAAACTCTACTGCCGACAGCACAACTCTGATGGGCTCACCACATTGCTGAAATGCCAAACACATGTTTACCTAAAAGACTATTCTATGTTGGAGTGGATGTGGTAAAATTGAGACACTAATGCACTGTTGGTGAAATTGTATAGTGATTCAAATACTCTGTAGAGCAATTTGGAATTATGCCCAAAGGGCTATAAAACCATGCAGAACCTTTGACTAAGTAATACCACTACTATGGATGTACCCTAAAGAGATTTGTTTAAAAAGGAAAAGAACCTGTATGTACAAAATATTTATAGCAGTTCTTTTTGGGAAATGAGCAGAACTAGGAGAACATTATACATAATAGCAATAGCAATATTGTATGATGATCAAAAATAAAAACTAAGACTATTTTACAGAGAACTCATACAAAGCAAGTAGTCACTTGGAGGTCAGAAAAAAGTAATAAAAGGACAAGTAATCTCAAGGACCCTCTGAAGAACTATCGATCTGAGAAATGGGAGACACTGGTACATACCCATCGAAGATGGCGTGCCCTTATCAATGAAGACACTGTGCTTGATGAGCAAAGCACAACTGCAGTAGTTCAAAAGAAGTGTGAGATGCCCAAATTTATAAACATTTCCATCCCAAATCTTCATATGGACTCTCAGTGCCCAACCTGCGGTAATGACTTCTAAGTTCATATTGGTCTGATCAGCCACAGTTAGTTACACTGTACATGATCCCAACAAAGTACTATCATTTTGGTCCCCAAAGTGGGCATAAGGAGGGAGGGTGAGGGGAGACAGATTCTGAAAAAAGGAAAAGTGGGGAAGCTGAGAACATTTTCCATGAACTAACAAGTAGGCCAATTTGACCATAGGACAGCCTATGCAGAGTAGAATAATAATAATAGTTTATATTTATGTAGCACATTAAGGTTTAGAAACCTCAACATGCTATGTAAATATTAGGTATTATTCTGCTACTCTGTGGGTGAAATAAAAGCTTAAACTAGAGTGACAGCATGGGAACTGAAAGGAAGAGACAGATCAGAGAATGCAAGAATGGACAGACTCCACAAACACTGGTAACTGAATTGGAGATGCAGGATTGAACCAACTATGGCTTCTAGATTTCCAGCCAAGTGCCTGGGAAGAATTTTGCTGCCATGAAAATCAGCAGTAATTGGAGGCTATTGGGGAAAAGAGTTGTGTCTTTAGACATGGTGAGTTTGAAATATTTACCATAAAAATGTCCAATGAGTAGCGTAAACGTCTGGAGATGAAAAATTTCACATTCTCAAGGAAGCAATAGCTGAACTGTGAGTAATAAGAGTAACAAAGCGATAAATAAATTAGCTGGCCAGAGAAAAGCAGCCCTTACCAGGATTTACCAGGATTCCTCCTAGAAAGCACCCTGCAGGGACCTGGAAAACTACCTCTGACTTGTGACTCTAGGGTCACACACTCCTAAAATGTACTTAACTCTGGAAGAATTATAGCCAAGCTCTTCTAAACCTGGCCCCAGGAAACACCTCTTTTGCCACCTTACAAATCCTCTTAATCCTTCCTAATTTCTCCACATGAGAAGAAAGGGAATTGAGGGTCATAGTTTTGGTAGTCTTAAGCACTTTCGTAATCTCTATACTCCATCAGTCCCTCTCTGGGTAAGACAAAAGAGAATATAAGAATTCTGAGACAGCACAGGAGTACCACCAACTGTACGAGGTGAGAGGGAAAATTTAATTTTAATGTTGAAGGTCCAATCCATTTTTTGTGTTTTAGTATACCTCTCTTTGTAATCTTTTTAATAAGAGGAAATATATACCCCCAAAGTATTTTATGTGACAATACAATTTAGGAAAACTAAATATTAACAGTAAATTACTTTAAATGAAGTCTTTAAAAGTCAAGTAAGGAAGATAACTAACTATAAGTTGGTTGAATCACCAACCCTGTTTATAGTACAAATAATCATTGGAACGCTTTCCTGACCAAAATGGAGAAGTTTTTAATAATAAATTAGAATCAGGCCGCTAGGTGGCGCAGTGAATAGAGCACTGGCCCTGGAGTCAGAAGTACCTGAGTTCAAATCCGGCCTCAGACATTTAACACAAAAAACTAGCCGTGTGACCTTGGGCAAGTCACTTAACCCCAACTGCCCTCCAAAAAAACCAAAACAAAACAAATAATAAATTAGAATGAAAAATAAGGACTTTAAAAATAATTGTATTAAAAGGAGGAAATTGGAAAGGTCTTTTTATTTAATGGAGAATAGAGTCCTCATATTTCAAGTTTACTAATGACAATTCATAACTTGATTTTTAATCAATTAATCTTAAGAGTAAAAGAATATATGCCACATGATTCT
The DNA here is from genome assembly GCA_028646575.1 of Pseudocheirus occidentalis. Taxonomy (NCBI): domain Eukaryota; kingdom Metazoa; phylum Chordata; class Mammalia; order Diprotodontia; family Pseudocheiridae; genus Pseudocheirus; species Pseudocheirus occidentalis. The sequence continues at coordinate 85,685,070 of CM053599.1, forward strand.
TGGCATTTCAAAGTCAACTATAGAGGAAGATTTAAATTTTCTATCTATATTACTAATCAGTCAGAAGATATGCTAAAATACTACTATAACAATTTCAAAAGATATATCATCACTATATTAAAATAGCACATCAATCAGAAAACTACAATTCCTATAATTGTAGAAACATTCTACAATTTCTATAAAGGAAATTATAGCACTTTGATTAAATTTGTCTTGAAGCTAGCCACCTGTATTTATTACATCATTTGCATTATTCTTTGCTTTAACACAATACCAACCTATAAACAAGTGGCATTTCTTGGAAATCTGAATATAAGAAAAATATATCTAGAGGGTCAATTAAATCACAATTTAAAATGTAAAAGTAAAGAAACTAGGCAAGATGAAACAAAATTAAATATACTACATAGTACTCATCTATGGAATCTGCAGAGCCAAAAAAGGCTATGTGCTCTTAGACTGTAACCATTTTAGATTTTAAACATGGAGACAACAAAGTTTTTTTAATTCACAGACTGCTTAAAGGAACTTATCTACTGCTTTAATATTGCATTCATTCTTTAGAGAGTAATTAATCCCATTAGCAATTTTTTCAAGCATCAAAGATTTTTTTAGTTTTACCTGATTTGTCAAAAAATGCAACTGAAATATAAGACAAATGAAATAATTCTGGGTTGCCAGAGTAACAGAAGAAAATAATTAAGACAGATAATTTAAAATGATGACATTATTATACAATTCATAATTCTTTCTTAAGAAAAAAGATATGAAAAATGGAAATTGTAGTGTTATTATAAATCTGCTACTCATTTGGTAATTATATTGATTTTTACATTTTCTTGCAGTATCTCTATTTAATAAAATTTTTATATTTCTATTGCTATTAAAATGGACTAATACAACTAAAAGTTCACTCAAGTACACTTACCTGCACAAATACAGAAAACGGATATGACAATTGGATAGAAAGCAACAGTATAGAACATGTACAGTGTTAAATCCTGTGTCCTACATAACCTTTTTGAATATGTGACCTTTAAGTTGTTGAAGGTTGCCTCAGAATTTGGCTCGGTTCAATCAAAACATCTGTTCCCCTTGCAGGTATACTGTAAGGACTTTTTTCTCAGTTGGATTCAGAGCACAGCAAGTGAGCCCTTTTCTGTCCAATCATATACACCCCAGCACTTGTAAATCAAGTTCTGGGCTGACAACAGCAGGTCCACATTCCGTCACCCTTTCTCAGCCAGCTAGGCCAACTGACTGCTGTGAGAACTGCTCTTATCATGTCATCAAATCAAAGCATGTTGAGAAGAGGGACTGCAAGAGGCATCTGCAGAATTCCCACAATGTAGTGACTTTGGAACATTGACAGATGCATCTGTCATCTTATACCTTCAACTAACCTGATGTCCGCTGGCCAGACCCAGCAAAGCTGTCTAAGAGCAACTCCAACTCCTTCACATTCTTTTCATTCATCTCTGTTAGAAAGGCCTGGTGTTTCTTAGCCTGTTTTATTATTGGAAAGGAAGAAAGGAAGAAAAAATTACAAATTATTATATTATAAAAGGTTTATGCTAAATGTAACTATAGTGCACTGTAAATAAACTCCCAAATAAAGTGCCAAATCAAATCTATTTTTAAAATATCTTCAAAACAGCATACTACAATTTTCTGTAATACTCAGAATTCATTTGATGACAATTATGTCACGAAACAGGTAGCTTCCAAACTTTTTTTTATTGTTAGTATTTGGAGTCTCCACTTGAAGTTTTTTAATTTCTTGACTTTGTCATCTTTGTATTAGATAGCTGACTTTATTTATTTGATTAATGTTAAGGTAAATAAAATAAATGCTATTTTCTAATCAAATAACTGCCTTTAATCACAACCAGTTTTAAGCCTATATAATCATCTGGAAAGATAATTCTCAAATGTATATATTTTTCTATTTATTTAGTATTTAATTTTTCCCCAGTTACATGAAACTACAATTTTTAACATTTGTTTTTAAAACTTTTGAGTTCCAAATTCTCTCCCTTCCACCGTCCTTACCCCTCCCCCTTCATTGAGAAGGCAAGCAATTCCATATAGGTTATGTATGTGTAGTCATGTAAAACATATCCATAATAGTCTGAAATTGTGAAAGAAAACATAGATTTTAAAAACTCAAGAAAAATAAAATGAAAAAAAAAAAGCTGCTCCAATCTCTATTCAGACACAATCAGTTCTTCCTCTGAGGATGGATAGCATTTCTCATCCTAAGTCCTTCAGAGTTGTCACGGATCACTGTATTGCTGAGAAGAGCTAAGTCATTCACAGTTGATCATCCAACAATATTGTTGTTACTTTGTACCCATTACATCTCACTTTGCATCAACCCATATGAATCATCGTAGGTCTTTCTGAGAGCATCCTACTCATCATTTCCTATAGTACAATAGCATTCCATCACAATTATATACCACAACTTATTCAACCATTCCCCAATTGATGTGCATCCCCTCAATTTCCAATTCTTTACTCCTAAAAGAACAGCTATAAATATTTTTGTACATATACGCCATTTTCCTTTTTGTTTTTTTATCTCTTTTGGGATACAGATCTAGTACTGGCAATGCTGTGTCAAAGGGTATGCATGGTTTTATATCCCTTTGATCAGAGTTAAAAATTGCTTTATAGAATGGTTTAATTAATTCACAAGTCTAATAGTATATTAATGTCACATTTTTCCCACATCCCCTCCAACTTTTGTCATTTAACTTTTCTGTCCTACTATCTAATAGGTATGAGGTAGTACCTCAGAATTGTTTTTTGGTTCTTTGGGGTTTTTTTGGAGGGAGGAAGGCAAGGCAATTGGGGTTAAGTGACTTGCCCAAGGTCACACAGCTAGTTAAATGTCAAGTTATCTGAGGTTGGATTTAAACTCAGGTCTTCCTGACTTCAGGGCCAATGCTCTATTCACAGCACAACTTAGCTGCTCCTCAAAATTTTTTTAACTTGCATTTCTCCAATCAATGGTTAGAATAATTTTTCATGTGGCTATACATTGTTTTAATTACTTCATCTGAAAACTTTTTTATCTTTTGGCCATTTATCAATTGGGGAATGGCTCTTATTTTTACAAATTTGACAGTTCTCCACATGTTGGGGAAATGGGGCCTTTATCACAGACACTTGCTTCAAATTTTTTTTCAGTTACTACTGCTAACTGTATTTCTCTCCATCCTATTCCTCCTACTCCCTACCTGCTTTATTCTATTCTTTTTCTTCTTTCATCCTGTCCTTCCTCAAAAGTGTTTCCTTCTGATTATTCCCTGTCCCCCCTCATTTGCCCTCCTCTCTATTATCCACCCTTCTTATTCCCTTCCCCTTTACTTTCCTGTCGGGTAAGATAGATTTTCATATTCAATTGAGTATGTATGTTATTCTCTCCTTAAGCCAAACTTGATGAGAGTAAGGTTCACTTATTCCATCTCACTTTCCCCCTCTTCCCCTTCATTGTAAAAGATTTTTCTTCCCTCTTTTATGTAAGATAATTTACCCCAATCTACCTCTCCCTTTCTGCTTCTCCCAATACATTTCCTCTCTCTGACCTCTTAATTTTATTTTTTTATATCCCTTCATATTCAACTCACTCTGGTGTGTGTGCATGTGTGCGTGTGTGTGTGTGTGTGTGTGTGTGTGTGTGTATTCCCTCCAACTACCCTTATAGTGAGAAAGGTTTCATGAGTTACAAATATTATCTTTCCACGCAGGAATATAAACAGTTAAACAGTCCCTTATAATTTATCTTTTCTGTTTCTGTTTTTTCATACTTCAGTTTTTTCTATTAGCTCCAGTTTTTTTTCAAGAATGCATTAAATTCCTCTACATCACTGAATATCAATTTTTCCCCCCTCAAGGATTACACTTAGTCTTTCTTGATAGGTGATTCTTGGTTTTAATCCTGGCTACTTTGACCTCTGAAATATCAAATTCCAAGCCCTCTGATCCCTTAATGTAGGAGCTGCTTAAATTTTTATTATCCTAACTGTGGCTCCAAGATTGAACTGTTTCTTTCTGGCTGCTTAGAATATTTTCTCTTTGACCTGGGAACTTTGGAATTTGGCTACAATATTCGTAGGAGTTTTCCTTTTGTAATCTCTTTTAGGTAGTGATTGGTGGATTCTTTCAGTTTCTGTTTTACCCTCTGGTTCTAGAATATCAGGGCAGTTTTCTTTGATAATTTCTTGAAAGATGATGTCTAGGCTCTTTTTGATCTTGGCCCTCAGCAGTCCAATAATTTTTAAATTATCTCTCCTGGATCTATTATAAACAGATAAGCTGCTTTTCCAATGAGACATTTCACACTGTCTTCTATTTTTTTCATTCTTTTGGCTTTGTTTTATGATTTCTTGATTTTTCATAGTCATTAGCTTCCATTTGCTCCATTCTAATTTTTAAGGAATTATTTTCTTCAGTGAGCTGTTGGACCTCCTTTTCCATTTGACCAATTCTGCTTTTTAAGACATTCTTCTCCTCACTGGCTTTTTGGACCTCTTTTGTCATTTGGTCTAGTCTATTTTTAAGGTGTTATCTTCTTCATTATTTTTTTGGGTCTCCTTTACCAAGCAGTTGACTCATTTTTCATGATCTTGCATCACTCTCATTTCTCTTCACAATTTTTCCTCTATTTTTCTTACTTGATTTTCAAAATCCTTTCTGAAGTCTTCCATGGCCTAAGGCCAACTCATATTTTTCTTGTAAGCTTTTAATGTAAGAGCTTTGACTTTGTTGTCTTCTTCTGGCTGTATGTTTGGATCTTCCTTGTCACCACAGTAAAATTCTGTAATCTGATTTTTCCCTCTTTTTGCTCTTTTTCTCAAGCCAATTACTTGATTTTTTAACTCTTTTTAAGGTAGGACAATGCTTGTGGTGTGGGAAAAAAAACACCCCAAGCTTCAGGGGTTTTGTGCACTAGTTTTCAGAAATACTTCTAGGGCCCTGAAAGTTTTAGTTCTTCCAAGATGGTATGATCTAAGGAGAGGTGGTTACTCCTCTCCTGGCCTGTGCTTTGGTCTGTGAGTGACCGCAAGCACTCTTTTCTGCCCTGGAACTATGAGAAGAGTTCCCTCTTCCCTGCGACCACAACTCCACCATGCCAGTGCTCCTCCTCACCCCAGTTCTGCAATCCAGATCAAGGCACAGGCAAAGCAAGAGAATCCTACCTCAGTGCCAACAAAGAGACCCCTGTAGTCTCCCTCTGATCAGTTGTTCAATCTCCTTACCATCTGTGGGCTAAGAGCTCTGGAAGCAGCCACTGCAACTTCCACCAGTACCACCACCACTGCTGATTCATTCATTCCCAAGGCCTGCTCATGATTTTCTGGGGCCAGGACTAGACTGTGCTCCTCTCACCCAGGTGTGACAGCTCTTTCCTACTGACCTTCTAAGTTGTCTTTGGTGTCTGGGGGTTGAGAAGTCTAGAAACTGCCACAGCTGCCAGTGATTCAATCCCCTGAGGCCTGATCCAGGTTTGCTGGGGCCTGGTCTGTGCTCACACATTTTGTGCTGGAGTGTGTTCTTCTTTCAGCCTGGTGCAACAGACTTTTCCTGTCGATCTTCCGGGTTGTCTTGGACTGGAAATTTTTTTCACTCTGTCTTTTTGTGGATTCTGCTGCTCTAGAATTTGTTTGGAGTCATTTTTACAGGTATGTCAAGGGGTTTGGGGAAGAACTCTAGCATTCCCCTACTTTTCCTCAACCAACTTGGCTCTGCCTTCTCACATCTATATTTTAATACATTTTCTATCTACCCATTTGATATTATATTCCATTATAAATCATGCAGAAGCAAAAATTTCATCAACTTAATTTTCTTGCCTAGAATAACTTCACTACTCCCAGAAAAAAAACAACCTTCCAATAGTCTGTCTATCATTACAGAAGTTGTCTACTCTACCACCCATTTGGCACGCAGCCTCCAAAGTTACTCTCCTTTGTCTCCAAATAGATGTATGTATGTATATATGTATGTATGTATATTTCTTGCCTCCCTACAACATGCATACTTAAACTTGACTTGTATTTGATACATACTACTGATGAAACCAAGGGCTGCTAATATTCCCAGCAGTAATGACCACTAGGTTATAGAAACTCAAATATACTTCTGAAATTCAAACAACCAGGTTTTTTATTTACAATCATCAGTGGCCAAATAAATAGCTTCTTATAAGAATCTTTAAAATGATAGCTAATAAATTTCCCAATTGTTTTCTCTTTCAATCATTTAGAATTTATATTTAACTGTTGTTCTTTTTATAGTTGTGCATATAAGTTAGTACTATCCTGCTAGGGAACAGGCCTTGCCTTGTCTGCACAGTTTGTCTTTTATGGGCCCTACTATAGAATCATGGACAAGTAGGAAAATAATAAATTTATTGTTGCTGCAGATGATGATAAAAACACACATATAGAATTCAGAAGATTAAAGAAAAGGCAGAGCTTCAGGAGACAATGATTTGTCCCAGCTCTGCTGTTTGTTTGCTACATGCCTTCAAGAAGATTATCCAACCTTACTGTCATTCTCATTCTCACACTCATACAACTGGAATAATAACTCACTTCACCCAGGCATTTATATAGTATGAATTTAATCAGAAGGGATAGAAATTTCATTAATATATGGAACTCCCATGTAAGGTAACTCCTCATGCCAATGCAGGACACCATCTCTTCACCTCACACTTAGAAAGTTTACTATTACACTGAAGGGTCAGATGACTTAACCAGTGTCACATAGTCACTATAGTCTTTGTGAATTTAAGAAAGGTTCTCTAATCACTATGACATGCTGCTTCTTTAATCACAAAGGCCTGTTAAACCAAGATGTAACTTATAGAGGAAACTTCGTATTTTACAAAATACCAATTATCAATACAGGGCATCATTGTTAAAATTTTTGTGTACAGCAACATCATTCTTCATCTTTCAGCTAAAAATGTAAATGTTACATAATGTTTTCTTATATAAACACTATACAATGAAAAAATTTTTCAGTTTTATAGCTAGAAAAATCTGTGGCATAAAGTGTACCCAAAGTCACAAAGAAAAAAAGTAGTGAAGTAAGGAGAGGACAAGTCAAGTGTTTATTAAATCTCCTTACTGGAGGAAGAAACTAGAAAGAAGTGTTACAATGAAAACAAAGTCAAAAACCAAAAATAACAGCTATCTTCTGTTAGCTTTCAAAGTTAGACTGTTGATTCGACAACATGGTACAAAGTGAAGAAAAAACATATTCTCCAAACGTGGAAGCACACTTCTAATAAAAACTTTTATGTAAGTATTGACAATATTCACACAACAAAACAATAATCTTTTTTGAATATAATCTAGACATATGTAAGAAATACTCAGATGACTGACCAGTAAGAAAGTTTATACAGGACAATCATTTTAAGTGTGAAAGCAAAATAAAAGCTAAGGCAAATCTACAAATACTTTGTTTAGTTATCCTCTCCTCTTTATTTTGTTGTTTTTTCTATGAGAAAGTAATTTTTTTCTAGAAGGAACACTCTGGTGCTCAAATTAAGTTGGAAAGAATCAAGATGGGTGAGAAAAAGAGAAATCATCTACTTCAATCTCCTACCCAAGCAACAAGATACAGCAGCCTTTCTCTCTCTCAGATTTTTAGTTCTAGCTTCATACTCATCTCATACTTTTACAAGCATCATAGTGTACTGAAACTTACACTAGAGACAAAGATTCTGAACATCTAATTTTGATGACAGGAAGAAAGTAGTTTTCTCTGCATTTGTTTATGTTTCTGTCAAGTAGGTTCAACTAAAAATTCAATTTTATATTTATAAAAAGGGAGATAATACTTGACTGCTTATCTACGTAACACAGTTATTTTGAAGCAACCACTTTGTAACCTTAAAGCACTACATAAATGTGAGTTTATTAAGGCGTTATCTCTGCTTATTGATTAAGTCTTAACCCTGTTCTCATTGATCGTGTTCAAATCCCTGTTTTTAATCTTGCCTTAACCTGTAACATTAGACAAAACAATATAAAAAGCTCCTTTTTCCCAATATATACACAAAATCTGCCACCTCCCCCCCCAAAAAAGAACCTTAGATTTCTAGGAAGAATTTGAATGCAATCTTTTCTGCCATACTGAAACAACAACCAACTGAATTTGTTAGGTTAAAAGCTATACCTAAAACATTCCTTTGTCCACTAATTTTCAAAGTCCAAAAAACACACATCTTTCTGAACACAATAGCTAAATTACCTAAAGTTACAACATTACTAAGAAACCTAACTTTTAAAGCCATCAAATATACCAATCAGTCAAATATGTGCAATGCCTACAAAGTAAAAAAAATGGGCAGACTCAAGCATTTTCAATAATAAATTCTTTAGAGAGCAAAATACTCGTTCTCAACAAACTCTCCTGGGGACTAGAATTCCCTTTTCAATATATAGGTTCTCCTGGAGCTGTAACTGTGTATTACAGAGTAGCAGAAAAACAAATCTCTGGAAATGATGAGCTGAAAAAGAATACTTCAACCAAGAAAGCACAAAGCAAGTGCTAATAATACTAATTTAAAAAGATAGCTCCCCTGCTTCAAAAGAAACTGAGAAAAATCTTCAGCAATTTCTGAAAAGACTCAACTGGATCAGCTGACTCTCTAGTGGTTTCTAATACATATGATCTGCCAAGTAGGTTCAAATAAAAATTCAATTTTATATTGAAGTTTATTAAATCATTATTAAATTCATACATTTCAAATTAATAGTTTAAAGTTTCTAATGACAAATTCAACAAGTAAAATTAAATACTGTGCATGGCAGAACAAAACTCGGTAACTTAGCAATATTAAAGCCTTGATCTTAGGTAGCATAATATAATACTGTTTCTTCTATACAATTTGAAAATATAAAATACCATCAGTTCTACAAATAACTTTTTTTAATCCACATACTTCAAAGAATATAGTAACAATACAGCTAAATGCATTAAGTTCTGAGTTGTTCATGCTAATTAAAGTACCTGTTAAAGACCCAAAAGACCCAGTTAGAACTTTTCAAATTTTACACTGCATTTTTATATTCAACTTCCCATAGAGTGAGGAGGGGAGGGAGTATATAAGCATGTAGTGCCTACTATGTGCCAGGCATTATGCTAAGTACTTTACAAATATTCTCTCATTTGATCCTTACATCAACCCCGGGAAAGAGGTATTACTATCACCCACATTTTAGAGTTGAGGAAATTGAGACAAATAAGGGATAAAATGACTTCAAGAGGTTCACTTAGTCATGTCTTCCTGACTCCAGGTCCAGAATGCTATCCACATGGAAGAAAAAGATCAGAAGGGCCACTGAAAATCTGAAGACAAGCATTTAAGCTAAAGAAAGGGTCCAAAAACCTATATGGAACTACTGTTCCTTTCACTCCAAAAAACAGTGGCACAGATTCTCTCTCCTCTCCTTCTCTTCATCTCAAAACTTTTTTGATATAATTACCTACATTCTCCTTTCTCTCAGTCTCTGATAACAAAGTAACCCTTCTCCTTGCCAAAGTTAATCCTTTTTCTACAGAAACATGGGACACCATGCATTACCATCTTCTCCACAATATTACAACCTCAGTTATCTCTCCCACTCAAAATGGTTTTTTTTTTTGTCTTTTTGGAGGGGGGAAGGCAAGGCAATTGGGATTAAGTGACTTGCCCAACGTCACACAGCTAATAAGTGTTAAGTGTCTGAGTTCAAATTTGAACTCAGGTCCTCCTGACTCCAAGGTCTACTCACTGTGTCAACTCACTGCCCCTCCCACTCAAATTTTTAACCTCTCCCTATCTGCTGTTTCCTTCCCTCATACCTTCAAACATGCCTGAGTTTCTCACATCCTAAAAAAACCTTTATTAGCATCCTCTCAAAGCTACTATCCTCTATCTTTCCTCCCCTTTTCAGCCAAACTCTGAGAAAAAGCTATTTAAAGTTCCTGTCTCCACTTCCTTTCTTTTCACTCCTTAAATTCTTTGCAATCTGGTTTCTAAACTAATTATTTAACTAAGTTGAATTTACTATAAAATTACTAATGATCTTAATTGCCAAATCAGATCTCAACTACCTTTCTCATTCTTTATCCTTCTCAATCCATTTGTTCTATTTAATACAGTTGACCACCCTCTCCCCTGGGATATTCTTTTCTCTCTAGGTTTTCTCTCCTAATTCTACTCCTCACTGACCACTCCTCTTGTTTCCTTTGTTAGCTCATCATCTATCTATAGCCCCTAGCTGTGAGTGTTCTCAAAGATTCTGTCCTGGGCCCTCCTCTGTCTCTGTCTGTCTCTACACCTATCCCTTTCCCCCAACCTTTCTACTCCACTCTCTTTCCCCTGCTCCCTCTGCCTCCCTTCATTTATCCACTTTCATTCTTGATGATCTCATAAATTCTTATGGATTTAATTATTAGTTTATGCTAATGAGCTAATCAAGACCTACTCTCTCCCCTGAGCTACAGTACTGCATTAACAACTGTCTATTGGACATTTCAAGCTGTATTTCCCACAGATATCCTAAACTCAGCAAGTTGGTTGATCAGTCAGCAATCACAATTAATCAATTTACACATCCAACACAGAATTCGTTATGCTTCCATACAAACCCAATCCCCTTTCAAACCTCTCTTTTTCTTTCAAAACCCCTGCCATTCTTCAAGTTTCCCAGGTTTGTAATCTTGGCATTATTCTCAACCCCTCATTCTCCCTCACCCCAAATATCCTATCATTTCAAACACCTCAGTGTAGGCCTTCATCACCTCTTACCTAAATCATTGTACCAGACATCTAACTGGTCTCCTGACTCCAAGTCTCTCTCTACTCCAGTCTATCCAACACATGGAAGCCAAAGTGATATTTCTTAAGTGCAGATCTGACTATGTGGTTTCCCTACTCAATCAACTCCAGTGGTTTTGTTTAGCTTTTTAAAGTTCTTCACTTAGCCCCAATCCACCTTTCCAATCTTATTGTATGTTGTTCCCCTTCCTGCAACACACTGTTATGCAGCCAAACTGGCCTTCTACTTCTTACATGTTTTCTCCACGCCTTTGCACTGACCATGCTCCATCACTAGAGTATAGTCCTGCTCATTTCTACTTTAAAGAACATCTTTGTGTTTAAAACAGAGCTCAAGGGGCAGCTAGGTGGTATAGTACATAGAGCACTGGCCCTGGAGTCAGGAGTATCTGAGTTCAAATTCAGACTCAGACACTTAACACTTACTAGCTGCGTGACTTTGGGCAAGTCACTTAACCCCAATTGCCCTGCCTTCCCCTCTCCAAAAACACTAAATAAATAAGGCAGAGCCTAAGCATCACCTTCTACATACTTTGATGATACCCCAATTACAAGTGCTCTCCCTAATTACTTCATGTTCATTTATGTTTATTCTGTACATACTTATATTTGCTTATATGTGATAAATAACTGATATATATTAACATATGATGAGAATAATATAACATGAATATATTTATATTTATTCCACATATACTTACAAGTATTTGTCTTCTCTGTTAGGCTATAAGTTCCTTGAGAGAAGACGCTGCTTCATTTTTTTTTTAATTTGTAACCCCAGTGTTTAGCATACATACTAAGTACTTAACAAATGCCTGTTTTAAATTATAAGATGGAATGTGTCAAGTGAAAGGCAACCAAGATGGTGAAGGGCCTTGAAATCATACCATATTAATAACTAGTTGATGAAACTCGAAGTGTTGTATATAGATAAATGATTTTGATGGGAAGGAAGAGGACATAATGATAGCTGTTTTTAAGCATTTGAAATATTTATGTCATATTGAACAGGGATTAGAACTGGTCATGTTAAACTGGTCATGTTCTGTTTGTGCAAAAACTAAGAGCAATGGACGAAAATTTTAGTGGTTGATTTAGGCATCATATGTAGAAAAATGTCTTAATATTAAAGCTATCCAATGTCTTAGGAGATACCTTGGGAAGTAGGGGGTTTTCCTTTCCTACAGCCTACTATCTAAAAGCAAGATGATCACATGCCCAAAATACTGAAGAGGGGATTTTAATCTAGGTCAAAGTTAAATTGTATAACTTCTGTGGGTTCTTCTAATTCTGAGATTTTGTCATTCTGAGTTTGCAGAAAAAAAATCCAAAGTATATTTTTCCCCACCCACATGCTCTTGGGACAGGAGCTGGAAAGGAGAGTCCAGCACTACCAGACATACCTAATCATAGCCAGGATGCAACCAAAAGTTAATCAGACAACAGGGGCAATTCAAATAGAACTAAAAAATAATTTCATTTGGGCATGAGTTGCTATAGAGAGCTTTCCTTTAAACAAAGGAAGCTATAAAGACAAAAAACTATAAACTTATTTGAAATATACTAAAATCTTTGGTGATAAAAGTTACTGACAATGAAGTGATGATCTTGAAGATGGGTAATACTAACAGAAAAGTGAAACAAGGAAAAACATGAGGCAGGGGAAAGAACACTGAATTTGGGGATCAAAGGACATAAGTTCATATCCCAGTTCTTACATGTATGACCCAGAACTAATTACTTAGCCTCTCTAGGCCATAGTTTCATCATCTGTTAAATGAGGGCTTAGACTAGGTAACCTAGAACATTCCTTCTAATTCTAAATCTATGATCTATCATCTACTACCAGCTATCCTTTTTTTCTATAGAAAAAGTAAGCAAATTGAATGGGAGAAGCAGATATGGCATGAGCAACCAAATTAAGGAATTACAGGAGAACTTCAAGAACTTCATTCAATGTTAAGTAGAAAGAATGTTCAGAGATCATCTAGTCTACCCTCTTGGTTTTTGCCAATTTAGATTGGTCCAGGTAGGTAAAATTTCGAAGAAAGTCATACAGCATAACTGTAGTAGAGAATACATTTCTTCTAAATCTCTACTAGTCCTCTTTCCACTACCCCATATACTCTTTGAGAACCTCAGAAAAGTTAAGATTTGTGTATTTTAAAGAAAAGAAAACTTGCACTGCATTTAATTTTTTTAATTCTATACCTTAAGACATATTTCACTAAATAATGCTAGTCCCTCCCCTCCCAAACACAAAAGAAACCCAAATTAGTGAGAATTGCAATATTCATTAGTTAAAATGACTTAATCTAGCATATTTAAGATAACCATTTTAAACTTTATCTCAGTATGTCAGTAAAGTTATTTTCATAAAACTCTTTAGCTTACGGCAAAAAAAACCCAAAAAACACAACACATCAACTTTTGACCCAATAAAGTAAGTACCAAAGGGTATTTTTTTATCCTTACCATTGCTAGTTCTTCCTGTAACTCACTGAAACTTTTTTCATTACTCTGAAGCCTCTTTGAGAGGTCCATAATTACTTTCTTCTGTTCCTCGATCTCTTCATTTAGTTTCTTGTTTTTAGAGAAACACTCTCTTTCTAATCTGAAAAAGTAAAGTGTCAAAGAAGGTTTTTCAAATATACTTTTGTCAATGGCTATTATACACCCTTAACAGAACTGACAGATGTACTATATATCATGTTTTCATGCCATAAGGCATTTAAGGTTACCTTTCTTTTTTTTTTAATAAAAAGGATTCTATACACTGAAATGAAAGATTTTAAAGAAATGGTACCTCCCCTTATGTTATTATATGTTTGTACTGTGCCTGGGGTTATAAATAAAATAGATTTGGTGATGCTAGTTAGGCCTCCAAATTATTTTTGATGGACATACCACAATAACTTAGAAGCTTCTACAAGACTAAAGAATTGTCTTACTTGACCATTTTCAAATAAAGTAAAAATAATAGAATTGTAGAATTCACATAGAAGTACTCTCCAGCCATACTAATTAAAAAGTAAAATTGCAAAGTAAAAAGAAATTTACAATCAACTTTGGATTCCTTGTACGACGTTGAGTCCAGAAGTCTGACCACATTACTTGCCCTATTGCTATTTGAATAAAATACAGACTGCTCTAGTTGCAAGTTAAAGACCATCACAAACTCACTCCAATAAAATCAATTGGCACACATTTATTAAGCAATTCCCATGTTTGGACACAATGTTAAACATTAGGCAAAAGAAAGACAAAAATAAAGTCCCAGTTTATTTTCCCAAGCTTCACACACAATCTATTCCAGTCAAATAAGCCTACTAGTTGGTGCTCACATATGAAATGCCATCTTTACATATGCCTAATGATGCACTTCTTCCTGAACTCTACTCCTCTGGCTCTCTAGTTTCCTTTAAAACTTACCTCAAGAGCTACCTTTTAAAGATGGCTTTACCTAATCCTTTCAGGTACTACTCCAGTCCTCCAACTGTTCTGTATTTTCTTTATGGACATTTATTTGTATATGTGTCTGTTTTCTTGGTTGACAAAAAGTAAGTTCCTTAAGGCACAACTGTTTCATTTTGCATTTGTAGCCCTAGTCCCTGAAGAGGAAGATACTAGGAGCTTAATAAATGTTTCTTGGTTGATGCCCTTATGAGGTGAATGACAGAAAAAAAATGTCCCTGATGCACCAAGAGATTCATCACAATATTTTGGGGGGATTTTAATAATAAAAAAATCTGAAAAAAATATAGTGAAGTAATTTGGAAATACTTGAGTATATTGTATTATGTAAATGTTTAAATTATTATTATACCATAAGGAATAACGAATATGAAGAATTCAGAAAAACAAGACTTATAGAGCCTATATAAAGAAAAGTAGAACATGGAGGGCAATATTCAGAGTGACTACTTAATATTAAAGTAGGAATGAATGAAATTAGGTATAGACAAATATTTCACATTATATACCAAGGTAAGTTCCAAATGGATATATGAATTAGAGAAAGGTCATATTATAATCCATTCGAAAAGCAAAGAATTATCTTTGGAACTACTGATAGTGGAATTACTCATGATCAAAGAAGGAAGAGAGAGGCTAACAAAATAAAATAAACAATTTTGATTACATAAAACTTTAAAGTTTTTTCACAAATAAATGGAGTCAAAATAGAAGGGAAATGGATAAGTGGAAAAAGTTTTGACCCAAGTTTCTCGAAAAAGGGTCTCACTATTAAGATATATAAGGAGCTGACTCAAATTTATAAGAACAAGTCATTTCCCCACAGAAAAATTGTCAAATGATATTAAAAGGCTATTTTCTAGGGAAGAAATCCAAGCTATCGATAATCATATTTTTAAATGCTTCTAATTACTAATAGTCAGAGAAATACTAATAGAGAAATGCGAACTCAGAGGTTCTACCTCATATTCATTAGTTTGGGAAAGAAAACAGTAAGTAAAATGACAAATATTGGGGGAGCTATGGAAAAGCAGACACATTAATACACTGTTGGAAAAGTGAACTGATCCAGCCATGGTGAAAAGTCATTTGGAACTATGTCCCAAAAAGTTACTAAACTGCACATGCCCTTTAGTTCGACAATATAATACCCTAGGCCTATACCCTAAAGATATCAAATAAAGGGGAAAAGGATACATAAATACAAAAACATTTATAGTGGCTCATTTTGTGGTGGCAAAGTAGAAACTGAGCTGGTGTCCAACAATTGGAGAATGGCTAAACAATTGTGGTATATGAATGTTGCAGAATAATATTATTCTGTAGGAAATGACAGATGGACCAAGGAAGAATTGAGGGGAAAAAAATAGGTACAGTGAAGTTAACAACCAGGAAAACAATTGCTACAAGAACATGAACATTGTAAAAGACAATTCTGAAAGACTTAAGGATACAATCAACGTAGTAACCAACCACAATTCCAGAGGACCAATGATGAACAATGCTATGTTCCTCCTGGGAGAACAGTAATGGACTCAAGGTACAAGGAGATATATATTTTGGGCTATGACCAACATGAGAATTTGTTTTGCTCAGTAATGCACATTTATTATTATGATTTGGTTTTCTTTTCATTCAATTGGAGAGGGAGGGGAACTATAGTAGGAGGATTAGGGATAAGGTATCTCCTTCTCTCCTCCCCCAATTGGAAGAATACAGAAGAAAGACCAAAAAGATGAACAAATAAGCAGGATAGTTTGAATTGGGATAAAAATATAGCCAACTAAGACAGTCCATGCCATCAAAAGTTTAAAAAATAGGGGAAGACAACACATACAAAGAAATGGTAGCCAAGAGGAAGTTGATGCTATTGATTTTATTACTTGTTTTCAGAGCCAGGGCTAGGCATGAAGATGGCTGAAGAGTAGTGTGGCAGTTCTGGATCCAGCTTCAATAATGTGAATACTCATGAATAAGAAAGTCAAGGGCAAGAATTCAGAAATTCCAGGTTGGAAACAGAATGTAAAGTATAGGAGTATGTTCAATGAAGACATGGCAACACATAGCATTCAGGTCAAATAAATAACCAACACTAATTCCATATGATACCACAATTTACTTAACAAGTATTTACTAAGAATATACTATGTCTTACGCATTATTTATGGATGAATACAAATTTTAAAACTAGTTCCTTCCCTCAAGAAACTTACATTCTTCCTACACATTTACACAAATAAATAAATACAATATAATTAGAAAAAGGGGAGAAAATACTAACAACTAAGGGTATCAGAAAATTTTTGCTATAGGAGATGGTATCTGAGATAAGTCTTGAAGGAATCTAAGAATTTAAAGAGTTTGAAGGGGGGATGCAGCTAGGTGGCACAGTGACTAGAGGACCAGCCCTGGAGTCAGGAGGATCCAAATTCAAATCCAGCCTCACACACTTGACATACTTACTAGCCATGTGACTTTGGGCAAGTCACTTAACCCCAATTGCCCTCCAAAAAGCACCAAAAAAAAAAAAAAGTTTGAAGAGGGAGTATGCTTCAGGCAAGCTGTGAAGCTATACAAAGGAGATAGAATACTGGATGTGGGGGACAACAATTCTTTTGTCTAAGAGAAACTCTAAGAAATCCTAAGAACACCTCTCTTTGGCTACTGATGAGTAATTATAAACTAGGCTCAAAACTGGTGAAAATGAAGACCTATCAAGACCAAGACTATAGACATTCTCCACTGAATACATACACAAGATCTTATACTTACCCTGGGATAATGCTCCTAACAAAATATTTGAGGCTAAGATGTAGCACGAACAACTTCAGTCCTTATAATTCCTATTTTAGTAACAGAAAAGGAGTCCTCAACTACACTTCCCTCTGAACCATGCCTTCTATTACAAGTATAGTCAATTCTCATCATTCACAGTAGGTATGCTTATAAAGTTGTCGCAAATATTGAATTAACAAATATGAAATCAATGCTCCTTGATGGAAATACAGGACTTGGTTCCTGTGATCCTCTGGTCACATTAACCTTAGCACTTTCTAGAGCAACCTCACATATATATTCACAAATTTACTCTTCCTTTTCCTGGATGTACTATATTGTTGATTCATTAACAATGAACTTACAGCCAACAGCTGATTACCCTACTCAGGACTATGTAAAGTTTATTAGTGTGCAGATTTTTTTTTGCCCAGACTGAATACAATAATATAGACATAGTCTGAGAAGGAAAGGGGGACTATAAACTCTCATACAGTGGATGCCACGCCTCTCTTCTAAGCATGCTAAGAACTTATTAGCTTTTTTGGCTGCCATACATATATTGGCTATTGTTATGAGATTGTAGTCCACTAAATGCCAAATTCTTTTTCATACAAATTACTATTTAGCCATGCCTCTCTAGTTGATATTTTTAACCCAAATCTACAACTTTGTACTTGTTAAAATCCATCTTATTTGATTCATCCCAGTATTTTCATCTGTCAAATTCTTTTTTAGATTCTGACACTGCCATCTTTGGAGTTAACTATATTGTTCATTTTTGTAATCTCTGCAAATTTGTAGCAATGCCTATGAGTCAAGTAACTGCTAATGATATTAAATGGAACAGAGATGTGAATACACTATAAGGTACTCCACTCCACTGAAGATGTGCTTACAAGCTGATATCAAACCGTTACTGAGTATTCTTTGGATCTGGTCATTCAACCAATTTTAAATCCAGCTAGTTGTATTATCATTTCACCCATATCTTACTATCATGTCCACAAGCATAGTAATGAAAGACTAAAATTGCATCAATAATCTTCCCATGACCTACCAGTAGTTTAGTAACAATGTACAAAACAAAAGAAAAAGAAATTGCATTAATCTAGAATAACATGCTCTAGAAGAAGCTGTGTTGGTTCCCTACTACCACCTCCTTTTTAGATGTTCTATAACTATCACATTAACCCTGGAACTTTTCCATTATTCAAAGTCAAGCTCGTAGGCCTATGGTCTATTTAATTTTCCTTTTTTCCCCCCGCAAAAATCAGGACTTCTATCCTTCTCTAATTCCTCGCACACTTTAGCAACTCTGAAAGATAACCAACTGTGGTTCAGCACTTTTGACTGCCACATTCAGTATCTTAGGATGTGGTTGCAATACCATGCATGAGCAGCTTCCCAAAAGAATGCTACTGTGAATAGATTTTAAGGACTGATCACACAGTATAGTGAAGATTCCATTTATTCCATAACAAATCAAGGCAAATATTCACAACAAATCACAATATAATATTTACAACATTACATCTTATCACTGAAAATCACAATATAATGTTCACAACAGCTTAACATTAAAATGGTCACATAGTTTTCACTAAAGTGGCCGGCAGTATTTAGAACAAAGAACAAAAGAATAATCATTTGGTATCCCTAAGGAGATTTGCCTCCTCATTCAGTTATTCAGTCATCTCACAATACAACAGTCAATCTTCCACTCATGGGGCAATCATAGTTTAACTTAATCAGTCACTTATCTAGCAATCAGTCACTAAGTACTGTTAATTACTAAATACAATCATTAGAAAATTACACAAATCCTCCCCCCCTCGGTGTGCAGTAAACTTCATCACTGAATTCAATATCCAAGGAGAAACCTTTTCTTCATCTTGACTAGAGGCAGTCTCTCAGATTCCCTGGATCCCTTTCCATGGTCTCAGCTCCTACCTGAATCTACCAAGCAGTCACCTGGATTCAGAGGCTGACAGCTCTCAGGTCCTTGTCCATTCCTTCAAGCAGTTCGTGCTACACACTGAAGTTCACAGGGTCCAGCACATCTCAAAACCTTCACAATGTCTGTTGCCAGTAACTCAAGAATCAACCAAGCCACAAACAAAAAATTCGGTCATGTTTCTTCAGTCCTCCAGCAGTTCGGCTGGCCCTAGGACCCAGAAGAAATCTCAGCCTTCCAGGTGGCCTTCTCAAAAGCACAGATTCTGGTCTCAAGAAAACTCCAACTCATTTCTCAGTCCAGCAAGTAGCAGCCCAGCTTCCAGATGCTGGGAAAATTCTGCTTCCTCCACCAGGAACCTGCCAGGAGAAAAAATTCTAATTCTGACTGTCTCTCTGTGGGGTTCTTCTTATATACACAGAAAGCATTGGCTTCCTGTTTCAGCCAAACCCTTCCTGTTAAGTCAGCAACAAGAGACAGAGTTCACATCCTCTGCCTCTTAGCCACAAAGGTTTGATTAGTTACTAAGGGCTAAGTACCTGCTTACTTAACATAACAAAAAAGGGTCTTCAAATTTAAATTAATCACTATTTCTTGACTATCCTCTTAGTTAACACAAATATAAATTGTCTATTTGCTATCTCTGCCTTCCTCTGAAGTCAAAAATCATCCTCAGTGGCAGAGAAAAGAAAAGCAAAATAGGAATACCATAGCTCTACTTTCTGTCCTTCAGCATTTATCATCTCACCCTAGGCAACTACCACACACTTTTTCTTTTCCTGAACATAGATTTTAAAGGGTTTTTTTTCCCTCATCCTTAGCTTTCTTTGCATTTCTAACACCACTCTCACAAGACAGCACTATATTTTTGTAGCCATCTTCTATTATCTTGGATTGCATTTACTTCCTTTAAATTCAGCTAAGCAAGTTGGGCTGTAAGGTACTTGTGCCACCACACATTTAGTTACTTGTGACAACTACCATTTTTTTCCTGCTCACAAGAATTTCTATTCCTTACAGCTACAGTATGCCATTCTTGAAGGATTGATTACTACCACCCTAAGCTGACTTCCTCTGCCAGAATTTCAACCATGGAACCCTACTCATCTTTTTACTGAACCCTTTGAAATATGCTCTCCCATATGCACATTAGAATACATCCTTATTTCCTCTAATTCACTATTAAAAACTGTAACATGACATGGCTATTGCCTTCCCAAGATATCAGCCAAAACAGAATTTATGACTGTTGGTTCCTTCACTATTTGGAGGCTAAAATTATTATGTGAAGTCATGAAATTGTTAGCTATTCTATTTTGCCAGAGAAAAAGCTCCAGCAGAAATCCACACAATTAATATCCCCCTACCATATCATGCCTCCATGCCTGGCTTGTGATCTGTTTCTCGAGCATTCAACTATTTCCTCTTTCTGTCCAGGTGGTCTGTAACATATTCCAATACAATATAACTTGTGTTTTTGCTTTTTTACATCATTTTTACAAATGTTTTTCACTATGCTTTCCCTAGCTGATTCCTTTATTATCTGACATGAGTATATCTTCTACATATACAATGCTAGTGCATCCCAACTCCACCTCATTTTACTTAACCTTCTTTTTAAAAATAACTTACACCATTTTATAGACATGGTCCAATAATAGGTTTCAGTAATACATGTGAGATCAAAAAAGCCTCCTTATTTTAGGATTTCTAATTCATTGTAATTACTTCATATACTCTGCACATTTATATATAGTTATCACAGCCCATGGGTTTGATTACTGGTTTCTTCTGGGGATTTTGCTTTCTATGAAATACTGGGCATCTTTACTGCTCTACCTTCCACACTATAACTATGAAAGCTACGCTATAGACTACATGGTATATTACCTGAGGAATACACATAGGCAGTTTTATATTGTTTTTCAATTGAACATCCTGGTTTGATTTCTTAGACATCAGGTGAACCTCTTCTTACCAGCTTTGTTAGGTCACTAGATGAGAGATCTAAAGCTTAAAGGAAATTCAAAGGCCTTCCTCATTATTTATTAACACTTAATGCCCAAGGAGATTAAACTATTTCAGCAAGATGACATAAGAGGCAAATGTAAAAGATAGAATATGAACCCAGTTCCTCTGATTCCAGTCAGTACTTTTTAGTTAACCAAGTAGGTAGAAAGATAAAGCACTTATGAAGAGCTTATGATGTACCAGTCAATGGGCTAAACATTTGAAATATAAATCTAAGAAAAAAAAAACAGCCCCTACAGTCAAGGAGTTTACATTTTACTTAGGGAAGATAAGATACAATGTAATGTTAATGAAATCTGAAGATCTTCCATGCCCCTTTGTATTAGCAAGTAAGCAGGTACTTAGCACCTTGTTTTAAGTTAACACCTTGGGAGGAAATTGCTGATGTAACAGGAAGGGGCAGAACGGGGAGGAGCTATACTGTATATAAGGAAGAGCACCAGCAGGACAGTCAGAATTTCTCTCAGTGAGCATCTGGAGACTGCAACTTCTGCTCAGACCTTCCTTCTGGGAACTTCTGCTGAGTCCTTCCTTCTAGGAGCTTCTTTTGAGACCGTCCTTCTGGGAACTTTTGCTGAGACCTTCCTTCTGGGAATTTCTGCTGAGACCCTCCTTCTGGAAGCTTCTGCTGAGACCTTTCCTTTGGGAATTTCTACTAAGAACTTCCAAGAACCAGGCTAAGGAGCTACCATGAGTAAAAGAGGAGGATCCCTGCTTGAGGGAGCCTGTTTTGTTGCTAAGGCTTGGGAATGTGGGTGCTCACTGCATTAACCATGTGTATCAACTTCGTGGCTACTGTAATGACACTGGCTTTCTGGTTCTGGGACTCGGTTTTCTGGTACTTGAATAAAGGCTTTGGTTCCACCCTTCATGTGGAAAATCAACTACATTTTTGTAATTTTCAACTATACCAGCATATTCATAACCATTGTGGGTATTGTGAATATTGCATTATTGTTACATACATAAAAAGGAGCTGAACAGCAGAGGGAATGGGAAGGAAAAATATCGAATAAGTCAGGAGCAGAAAAAAGGAAAGAAGTAATCTGTAATTGTTCCAGGCACTTTCTCAAATGGAGATCCTACATAAGAACTCATCAACAGAAAGAAGGGGCTGGCCACAGAAGTGAAGCAATCTGCAGGGTAAAAAGGCAGCTGGAGCAGAGGTGGAAAAGACCTCCGAATTAGAACTTACAGTGCCACTCTGTCTCCCATGTTCTTGACCAGAAGTTTGTCATTCCTATACTTAAAATTATGGTCCAGAAATACAAATTCCATTTTTGACAACATCACATTCAATACATGTTTACTTCCCAAGACTGTCTTTTTCTTCTGAATCTCTTCTTTTGACAGTCATATAGGAGAAGCAAGAGTAGTTTATGAGGAAATGATCTGTTTTGTCAAAATAAACCAAGGAAGCCACTGATACGAGTAAAGTCCCAAAATATACCAAACTAAGCAGCACTTTTTATAATAGCAAAAAACTGAAAATGGAGTATATGTCTGTCAATTGGGGAAAAGCTAGACAAACTATGGTGCATGAAGGTAAAGGAATGTTACTGTGCTGTAAAAAAATAATGAATGTAATTGCATACAGAGAACCATGGAAATATATGCATAAATTAATACAAAGTGAAGTATATAGGGGCAAGAAAAAATATATAAAATTACCTCCACAATGTAAACAGAAACATACACACACACACACACACACACACACGTGTATTTTGCAAAATTTTAATTACACGCATGGCTCAAAAAAAGAGATATGAGAGTATGCACCCAATCCATCCCTTCTCTCAGAATAGAGGAGCAGAGGTATTGCAATTGCACATTAGCTTTTTCAATATAATGATGAGTTATGCTGATTTTTTCCTTTTAAAAAGAAAATTTTTTTGCTTTAAAAAATACTATTTATTATATAGGATGGCTCTCTGGTGAGGGAAAGGTGAAGGAATATTAAGGAAAACTATGATGACATGAAAAACCAAAGACATCAATAAAAACTTACCTAAAATTTAAAAATTAATGAAAAAATGAAATTTAAAAGAAATAATCAAATTAATGATAATTAACTATATCAAAATAATCTAAGACAATTCTCAACCTGTGGGTTGTGATGCCTTT
Organism: Pseudocheirus occidentalis; assembly: GCA_028646575.1. Classification (NCBI taxonomy): domain Eukaryota; kingdom Metazoa; phylum Chordata; class Mammalia; order Diprotodontia; family Pseudocheiridae; genus Pseudocheirus; species Pseudocheirus occidentalis. The sequence continues at coordinate 85,708,289 of CM053599.1, forward strand.
GGGGGTCGAACGACCCTTTTACAGGGGTAACAGGGGGTGCCTAAGACCATCAGAAAACACATATTTCCAATGGTCTTAGGAACCAAGATACTGCTCCTCCATTCATCTCCAGGCGGGTTTGCCCACATGCAGATATACGAGTATTAAAGGGTCACAGCATAAGGAAGGTTGAGAACCACTGACCTAAGAACACACAAAAAGAACTTTTAGAACTACATCTAAAATCAGTTTTAATATAAATAAATTAATAACTCAACAACTGGAAGAGTATTCAGTGGTCTTGGCTGTGCTTCCATAATATCGTAGCCAAACTAATATACAAATATAACACTATAGAAAATAAGAACTAAATTTATACAAAAAAATATGATTTTTGAAATCATATTTGAAATATGATTTCATATATTTAATAATGAATGAAGCAAATAGGAAGAGAAAAACAATTCCAAATAAATATCAGATTATACTATAAGGCATTAATTGTCAAAAATTACCAAATAATCCACATATATCCTACTTTGGGGGCATAGAGGTGACACTGGGTTCTTGAAGACTATGCCATAAAGGCAGTTAGCTGACAGATTCTATCATGCTATTTTGAGTATGGGTCCCCAGTAACAGATTACCATTTTCACTGTATTTGAATTAATATATGGAAGCTGCAGCTGAATTGAAGGATGGACTACAGATTTTCTATAAAGAGACAAATCGAGAAAACTGTAAAGGTTACCTTATGTGTCTAAATTTAAGGGGGAAAAAATCACATAAAAGCATATTTCAGTGTTTAAGGTAAGCATGAACAAAAAGAATTATCATGTTTTAAGTGCAGCTTGTGAACCACATTCAGCTACAGAAAATGAGGAAGGATAGATATTCCATGAAGAATTCAATAAAACTTCCAAATTACATCAGAAGATGTTTTAATGCTTTTGCCACCAATAAATACAAAGGTAAACCTAGTGGAAGATGCCAAAACATGGTGGAAAAAATGACTCGGGATTAAGAAAGGCATACCAAAGTCTCTTGATGATCATGATAAATGCTTAAAAGTTTCAAAATGGTGAGCAACAAATACCACACACAAAAAGGAAATTGATTATCTCTTAACACAGAAGAAATGATAGATTATTGATAATCAGACCCATTTCCAAATCAGACAACAGCATAAATTTATTCCATCAACATATGAAAGTAAACTTCACACAACAGCAAACTAAAAGAACAAATAAGAATGAGAAGAAAATATATTGTACACCTAAAATAGCTCCAACTTTATTTATCTGAACAAGCTTTTAACACCTTGAGCAGGAACTGAATGAAAGAAAATACACTGATATAAAAAAATCATCATTTCCTCAGTTCATTCAAGAAGTACAGGGTAATCACCAGTATAATGAAGACAAAGAACTTATCAAATCCTTAATTCTTGCTTTCAAGTATTTGAAACTTCAATATAAAATATGAACTCATCTGCAAAATCTTACAGAGAAGGGTAGTCTAAGATCATGAATAGTAATGCATCATAAGACAATAACAAAAATAGATTTGCATGAGACACTGCATGACAACCGATTTAGACCATCCTCAAAGCATTTAAAGATGAAAATTAAAGTTGAAAAAAATGGAAAAGATTAGTTACCACTTCTATACCAGCACTTTTGGAATTTTAATGTCACTATAGTTGAATTCTAAATTCATAATCTCAAGATGCTACATCAGTGACGTGAAACTCAAACAGAAAGGGAATCATTAAACCATATATATGGATTATACGAATTGATGCTAAGTGAGAAGAGCAGAGCCAGGAAAAATTTGTACACAGTCACGATACATCATATGTGTGACGAACAACCTTGAAAAACTGGACTCTTCTCAGCATCACACAGTTAAAAGACAACTCTACAAGTCTCAGGATGGAA
>CM053599.1:85710307-85724320 GCA_028646575.1 Pseudocheirus occidentalis
AGGAAGGGGAGAAAAATCTGAAACTCAAGTGATTCTGGAACTGAATCTTGTAAACTAAAAGTAAACAAATGAGTCAATAAAAAAAACTGACTTAGAAAACCACATATCAACATTGTATTTTTGCTCTTAAATAGAGATCTAAGTTGAAGGTGACACAGTTTTGAGGGCAGTAACTGATTCTAAATATATCTCAAAGAGGGGAAGATACCTCAAAATGGGGAAGATAATGAATCAAATATAGAATTGCAACCAAATATAGTCAGACAATAATTAGTAGCCTATGTTCATACTTTTCTCAACTCTACAAACTATTTATAAGAATCGTCTATACTCAAATCAAGGATATCCTTGGTGAAAATATGAGAAAGAAAGAGCAAGGTACTTGAGAAGAATGTGATACAGAAGAATACATCTTTCAAGTTACATAAATGTCTTAAAATGCAGGTAATATAATATTCTACTGTGCTTACTGAATATAAAAATGAATGCTATTCTAGCAGATCAAAACAAAAAAAATTAAAATTTCAGTGAGGAGTCTGCCATGCATATTTTATATAATGATACAAAAAGTTCTCAATAACAAGAATAAATTTCTTCAATTTTCAGATATTAATATCAAGTGAGGCATAAAACAAGGATAAGTATATATGCCAAACATGTTTTTCAAGTTCAAGAAGGATGTTCAATGCAAATTCGAAATTCCCTAAAAATAGTGAACCATTTGAAAAAATTCAGTCTAACAATTCATATGGGAAAAAATCAAGTTGATTAAAAATGCTTGTCAGCTAAGCCAGGGGGTCAGCAAACTGTAGTATGAGAATCAAATTCTGACCACCATCTGTTTCTGCAGTGCCCATGAGCTAAGAAAGGTTCTTGTCCCTAAAAATATAGAAAGAATTCTTAGTTCACAGGCCATACAAAAAGAGGCAGCAGGCAGGATTCAGTGCATGGGACATGGTTTGCCAATTCCTGGTCTAGAATAAGATACGAACTTAAATTTAAAAGTTCATTGAAATGGTCCAGCAGCTTATGCTATGGCAGACAATGGAGATGAGCAGTGAGAGCACAAAGAACAAAACAGAATGAAGAAAATGAGCTGAACTACATATAAAGAATCATACAGTACTTGCAATAACTCCAAGTTTCTTCCTGAAACAAAAATCCAGCTTTTAAACATAAACATTCTTCCCCTGATATTACATAGCAACAAATCTCCAAAATGAGTTGTGTGTAGCATAAAAGCAATAACAATTTCATCAAAAGAAATTGTAGAAAAGGTAAGGTCTATGGCTGCAAACAGAGACGATCTAATAATGTAGTAAGAGTTATGGATAACAACAAATAGATGGCCCCCATGCTACACTGGCATCACACACTATGTTCAGAGACTAGAAGACAACTCCATGAACACTGGGTGAAATCTTTTGGAAGATTTATAGGATGGCAGGAACAAGAGCACCCAAAAGGAGGAGACTGTGAATGGATTATAACGTACAGCCCTGGAACATTAGCGATATGCTGACAGAGCCATAAAAAAAGTTGACCAGGAAAACAGATTATTAGGTAAGGAAAATTAAGAATCAAATTCAAATAGTAGAATAATGTTCCATAAAACAAAATACAGTTAAGTAAAATAGTTGAAAATGCATAATAATAATAACATGTAATTATAATAAAACTAGCAATTATGGAAAGCCAACTACGTGCTAGGCACTGCATGCTTTTTTATAAAAACTGTCTCATTTGATGCTCACAACAATCCTGGTAGGTAAGTGCTATCTATTACTACTATTCCTCATTTTACGAATGAAGAAACAGACTGAAGTTAAGTGGCTTGCCCAAGATCTCACACAGCTATGAAGGGACCAAGGTCATACTTGAACTCCGGTCTTCCAAACTCCAGGCCCAGCATTCTAACCACTGAGTCACCTACCAACTAGGAGTTTGGTGGAAAATGGCATTAGATGAGATTCTAAATTCCAAAAAGGTAAAATCTAATATTTAGATAAATCTAATTTTTTTAAAATTATACTCTCAATAATTTAGAAGAAAAATACAACGTTCTATCTTTCCCAAACCCAGATGGTGGGAAATTTCTTAATTCTCAGGGAGAAAATGGAGTGAAAAAGGCTAAGTCTTGGGGAATACTCATGGATGTTAAGGAGAAGGAAATCACCAAAAGAGACAAAGAAATCAAACAAGTAAGAGGGAAAAGTAGGAGAGGACACTGTGATTTAACACAAATGAGGAGACAGTATCCAGAAGGAAAGAGGATCCATGTAATGGTAATGGAATTTGGAAATGCCCCTGAATTGACTTGGCTTTGGGGTTGAGTGTTAAGACCCAGAGCTTGTGAATCCCACTTGTGGGATTAACTTGTTGACGTGAAGAGAGAGGGCTGAACTGGGAGGAGCCATGAATTGAAAAAAGGCTCAAGCCCAAAAAGAAGGGCTTGAGAAGGCCAGAAGAAGAAGAAGGACTTTTGGGAAGAGCAGTATCTAGTGTCATGGAGCCTGAGTTGCTGAGAGAGACTGCTAAGAGCCCACTGGAGCTGCCCAGGACTTTTGAGAACTGCCACCTGAAGCTGCTGAGAACTGAGAAGGCATGGCTGTGATGCTGGTATTTTGTCTGTCTGTTTTGATGTTGTTTTTCCAGATTCACCTGATGGTGGACAGTGCTGCTGTTGTAGAGGTCCTGGAACCTGGCTGTTGTAGCAGGAGCCCTGAAGAAGGATTTTCTTGTTGTATGTTCACAGAAATCCTGGAAGGGGGCCTGATACTTTCAGGGGTTCTGTTACTGTTCTACAGGCAGAGTGTGACTTGATGAACACACTGGCTATGGCTTTGTTGAGCCTTGTCTCCCCAGGAACTGAGATGGCTGAGGGCTTGCCTCAAGTGAAGATGAAAGAGGGGCCTTTCCTTGGGCTTTCAATGCTGAGATGTTATCTTGATCTTGTTATGGCTTACGGGTGAATGGTCTTTTGTGTTCTCCTGCTCCCTTTTGAGAAATGGATGGTATTGTAATTACTTTGAGTCCAGGGATGGGACCAAATGTATATACTTTGTTTATGATTAGAAACTGATATTTATTTGAGAAGAGACTTAAATGAAGGTACCCTCTAGGGGTGGAGTAGTACCTGGATTGAATTGAGAACTCTATCTCCATTTGAGAACAGACTTAAATGAATGTACCCTCTAGGGGTGGAGTAGTACCTGGATTGAATAGAAAACTTACTTGCGAAATGTATGAGTTATACTGTATTTTGACTTTCTCTGTTCTATGAATGTTTGCTGAATAAACGGGGTTTGCTGTGCTGATAATCTGAACCTTGGAAGTTGCCTTTGCTTGGCATTACAAGCCAATAATGTTAAATGTTATGGAGAAGAAAGGAAGAACAGGAATAAGAAAAAGGTTTTGGATTTGACAATTTTTAAAGACCTTGAAAAGGCCAGTTTTAATAAATTGATAAAGTTAGCAATCATACTACTATAATATTTTATTATATTAGCAATCTTAGCATCAGAGAATGATAGTTGAGAATGACTGTTCTTAAAGATAATGGAAGTCAAATATACTACTTAAAAGTAAGCCTCATGATCAATTTTGGTAGTCCAGAAAGAGTTTTATGACAAAGTGGTACTATTCTGCAGGAATACCCAATGTAATTAACAGGATACACCAAAAAAATTAGTTCAAAGCTTAAAATTACATTTTGACTAGATGATATATGATACTCTGAACATCAAAAAAATATATATAGCACAGTAGAAGTAGGTAGTAAATTATTAGTTTGGTTTATATAGTCTTTTACTCACTTTAAGGAAAATATTGTCAAGAAACACTATAAAATCACACTTCTACATGTTTCATAAAATAAAACAATTTAGAAAATGTTACTGTAAAATGACTTACATTGTTAGTTTTGCAAAGGTCTCTTGTGAATTAAGCTTTTCTCGCTCATAAGCATTTTCAACTTCTTTGAACTCATTCTTGATCATTTCTAAATCAGCCACAGCTTCTGCTTGGCTCGCCTTTTCTACTTGCAAGGCTCCTTCAAGTTCTCGAATTCGTAACTACCAGGTGACAAAAAAGCAATTAAAGCAAGGTGAGAAAAGCTTTCATCAACAATAAGTTATTTTTCATCCAAACATAACCTTGTTTGCCACTTTGTTTTTTAAAGGAAAAACTAAAAAAAATAGCTTCTCTTTCAATTCTATATGGATTTGGTTTAAAGTTACTAGTAATAATGATGGTAACAGTAATAATAAAGAACATAAATTAATTGCACTAAAAAGAAGTGGAAGTCTAGGGACATACAGCTTCTTAATAAGGGTTTAATATTAATGTATTGATCCAATCTAATATTTCTCACAAAAATATAAAATAATTTGTCAACAAAAAATGGCACTTAGTATCTATCTTACAAACACCTTAAGAAATTTCTACAGTTGACTTAAAAAATCTCTTACTCTTTAAAAGGCATTATTTTGCAATTGTAAAGGGAAGAGCTAGAATACATTTTTTAATTTAAAGACTGTTAAAAAATTTTAAGTAGCTACTTTAAATGATTATAGAAATATTCTAAAGCTGAATAAAGGATCAGGAAAAAAGAAATACTGGTTCAATTTGCAGGAGATCTTCCATTTTGATTTTGTTTCATTAACAACAATTTTCCTTTGCTTTTATTGCTTTCTTTTAAATCAGTCTAATCCTAGAAAATCAAAACAGAATACCAGGAAATATTTTCTCCTGGAAATACCATTGTATTATAAAGTTATTCTTAGTTATAACTGAGAAACTCTGAAGTTGAAAAAGTGAACTTAAAAAAATTATTTTTATAATAAATAAAAAATTATTTAACTACTCAGTACTTCAGCCAAGTCATCTTTCACTTACTAATTTTCATATACAAACTTTATATACAACAGATTTCTTTTAACAAATATACTTAATGACTTATTACAAAATAAAGCTTTCTCACTTTGTCATTTAAATGTGGCAATCTCATTCCCTTGTCCAAAAATGACTGAGCTTTTTTAATCTAAAAAAACAGATATTCCTAGAAAACACAAATGTAATATTAAGATAATGGATGAACTGTTGACCTTTTGCCTTTTTGTTTGGTGTAGCAATAAACTGGAAAACAGCAACAATTCCTTAAACTTGAGCAAGCAATACATAATCTGTATTTCCTAATACTAAAGATTTCATATTCACATTCACGATAATACATTACAACTTTGATAAGAAACTTAATTTTGACTTAACTTAGATACCATGTATTTCTGTCATAATTCTATATTAAGTTAACTCTGGTAGTCTATCATTCTTTTAAAAACTGCCTGAACCTTTTACATAAATGAAAATATCGAAGAATTTGAAATATAATAATTTGAAAACTATCAAACATATATAGAGGTGTAAAGATACACATACACTTCACAAAAGAAAATTACAACTACATTATGGAATATTAAATGAAAATACTCAATTGTTTAGGTGGTATACTGGTGTGCTTTCATTAAGGAATTACTTAGGGCGGTGAACAGAGCACCGGCCCTGGAGTCAGGAGGACCTGAGTTCAAATCCAGCCTCAGATACATAACACAACTAGCTGGGTCACCTTGGACAAGTCACTTAACCCCAAATGCCCTACCTTCCCCCCCTCCAAAAAACAAAATAAAAAATAAATTACTCAATTTTCACGGAGGAATATTGTTTTTCTATTAGACTTGAAAATAACTTTGAAATCCTTATTGTCCTTTGCCAGTTCAAATATATTTTTGTTATCTTAATAGTTGTTAATATCTTGTTTCATTTCGGAAACAGAAAAAGTAGATGATTAAAGCAGCATTTTTAAACTTCCTAGAGCTAATAAGATTAATCTTCGTTCTGGAAATAAATATATTTCCTCATATTATGTTTCATTCAGTCCTAATGTCAGCAGTCAAAAATAATTATTTGATATAAAATATATATTTCTCCCAAAACTCCTATTCTAATATATTCTCCACATACAGAGGTGCCTCTGGGTTTGAGAAATTTAAAATAGCAAAATTAAAAGCTCTCAAGTTCTGGGGCCGCTAGATGGTACAGTGAATAGAGCACCAGCCCTGGAGTCAGGAGGTCCTGAGTTCAAATCTGGCTTCAGACACTTAACACAATAACTAGCCGTGTGACCTTGGGCAAGTCACTTAACCCCCGACTGCCCTCCAAAAAGAAAAAAAAAATTTTTTAAAACAAATCTTCTCAAGTTCTACTATACTGAAAAGACTTAAAAGTAGAGGTCCTAGAAATAGACTGAATCTACTATCTAAAAAAAAAAAACGTAGATAAATATATATAGATTCATCACGGGGATGATGGCCATGTGATAATGACTTTATTGGCCACGGTAACCCTGAAAAACAGATGTATATGTAATCTTATCAATTTAGGAGTTTGGCTAGTCAGGCACTTCAGTTCATACAACCCACGATGGCAGCCCATAGGAAAAAAAAATACAAATAAATACTCCCCCTTCCATTTCCAATTTTATCATAATGGAATGGCAGAAAAGGAGGCAGAGAGTGTAGGACTCACAATTTTTAGACCAGCTGCAAATATTAACTTTACTTTTAATACCTATATATACTTGAAAAGTGATATCCTTGTCCTGTGCAAATAAAAGGACAGAGTATTGAAAAAAGTTGGGACAATCCATATTGCTACTCTCTAGATGTGTTAAAAAACAAAAGGAAGTTCAAACTAAATTGAATGATGCAACATAAGTATTCCTTGTAAGAAAACAAAGACAGTGGTAGTCTGGGCTTCATTCTTCATAACAAACATCAAGAAACATCATATCATTGGACACTTGGTCATTTTCTCTTACAAAACACTGGAATGAAAGAAAAGAAAAAAGACTACCCTAAAGATAACTAAAGTTTAAATACCAATATCTGTAACAGAGAATGAAGAATCAGAAAAATTATAAAAACCTGACAAGATTGTTCAAAATGAAGAGGAAAATAAGTATGGTCCCAAAGAAGATAATTGTGAAGAAACTATTTTGCAAAGATGGGGGGGTCCACAGATGTGGAACATTTAATATATTTTCAGACCTTTTAAATGTACTGATTGGTTTCTTTAACTTTTTTTTCTTCTTACTCTTTTTATTTCCTTAGAAAATATAACTTGTTATGCAAAATGGCTCACTAGAAGGAGAAAGAGAAAATGGGAGAAATTTGGGTAATAATTTTATTTATGAAAATAAAAGATATCAATACAAATAAATTTTTAAAAAAAGACAAAATGGGACAGAGCCAAAATGTTGGGGTAAAAGCAAGGATTGGGCTCTCCCCGAAACTTCTCCAAATATCTGTAAAAATTATTCTGAACAAATTCTAGAGCAGCAGAACCCACATATTTTCAACCTAAAACAACCTGGAAAGTCGACAGGAAAGGTCTGTTGCACCAGGCTGAGAGAGGAGTGGAGTCCACCACAAAACACACCAGCAAAGACCTGCCTCCAGCAAACATGGAGCAGGACCCAGGGGACTGAATCACTAGCAGCTATGGTAGTTTCCAGACTTCCCAACCCATAAGCACCAAAGACAGCTTAGAAGATCAGTAGGAAAGGTTTGTTGGACCTGGGTGACAAAGGAGCACAGTCCACCCTCCACCCGAGGGTGGCTACAGCAGCAGCAGTTGACTCCGGAACTCTTGGCCTACAGACAGTGTGGAAATCAAGCAGCTAAACAGGGGACTGCAGGGATCTCCTTTTGCGGGCACTGAGGCAGGATTCTCTTGTTCTGCCTGTGCTGGGACCTGGGTCATGGACCTGGATATGGATCCTGAACAAGGAGGAGCATTGAAACAGCAGCGCTTGTGGTGGGGGGAGAAGGAGTCCTCTTCATAGTTCCAAGGCAGAAAAGAATGCTTACAATCACTCACAGATCAGAGCACAGACCAGGAGAGGAATAAACACCTCTTTTTTGTTCATAACCATCTGGGAAGAACTGAAAATTTACAGGTCCCTAGAAATATCGCTGAAAACAGCTGCACAAAACCCCTGAAGCTTGAGGTGGTTTTTTTTCTCCACACCACAAGGAGAGTCCTACCTTAAAAAAGAGTTAAAAAATCAAGTAATTGGCTGGGAAAATGAGGAAAAAGAGGGAAAAATCAGACTATAGAATCTTACTGTGGTGACAAGGAAGATCCGAACATACAGACAGAAGAAAACAACAAAGTCAAAGCTTCTACATCAAAAGCCTCCAAGAAAAATATGAATTGGCCTCAGGCCAAGAAAGGGCTCAAAAAGGATTTTGAAAATCAAGTAAGAGAAGTAGAGGAAAAATTGGGAAGACAATGATGCAAGAAGATCATGAAAAAATGAGTCAACTGCTTGGTAAAGGAGACCCAAAACAATAATGAAGAAAATAACACCTTAAAAAATAGACTAGACCAAATGACAAAAGAGGTCCAAAAAGCCAGTGAGGAGAAGAATGCCTTAAAAAGCAGAATTGGTCAAATGGAAAAGGAGGTCCAAAAGCTCACTGAAGAAAATAATTCCTTAAAAATTAGAATGGAGCAAATAGAAGTTAATGACTCCATGAGAAATTAAGAAATTATAAAACAAAACAAAAAGAATGAAAAAATAGAAGACAGTGTGAAATATCTCATATGGGAAAAGAGCTTACCTGGAAAATAGATCCAGAAGAGATAATTTAAAAATTATTGGACTCCTGAAGACCAAGATCAAAGAGCCTAGACATCGTCTTTCAAGAAATTATCAAAGAAAACTGCCCTGATATTCTAGAACCAGAGGGTAAAACAGAAACTGAAAGAATCCACCAATCACCACCTAAAAGAGATTCCAAAAGAAAAACTCCTACTTCTATTGTAGCCAAATTCCAAAGTTCCCAGGTCAAAGAGAAAATATTCCAAGCAGCCAGAAAGAAACAGTTCAATCTTGGAGCCATAGTCAGTATAATAAAAATTTAAGCAGCTCCTACATTAAGGGATCAGAGGGCTTGGAATTTGATATCTCAGAGGTCAAAGTAGCTAGGATTAAAACCAAGAATCACCTATCCAGCAAGACTAAGTGTAATCCATGGAGGGGAAAAACTGATATTTAATGATGTAGAAAAATGGTTCTCAACCTTCCTAATGCCATGACCCTTTAATACAGTTCCTCATGTTGTGGTGACCCCCAACCATAAAATTATTTTTGTTGCTACTTCATATCTGTAATTTTGCTACTGTTATGAATCATAATGTAAATATCTGATATGCAGGATGTACTTAAATTGAACATAACCCACAGGTTGAGAACCGCTGATGTAGAGAAATTTAATGCATTCTTGAAAAAAGACTGGAGCTAAATTTCAAAAACTGATATAATATATGTGTGTGTATACACATATGTAAATGTATATGTATGTATATATATATATATATATATACACACATATTTCAAATATAAGACTCAAGAGAAGCATGAAATGGTATTACAGTTGAACTGTTTACATTCCTATATGGAAAGATGACATCTGTAACTCATGAAACCTTTCTCATTATTAGGGTAGTTCAAAGTAACATATAGATATAGACATATAGACAGAAGGCACAGGATGAGTTGAATATGAAGAGATGATATCTAAAAAATAAAATTAAGGAGTGAGATGAATATACAGGGAGAAGGAGAAAGGGAGAGGTAGAATGAGATAAATTACTTCATATAAAAGAGGCAAGAAAAAGCTTTTACAATGAAGGGGAAGAGGAGGAAAGTGAGAGAGAATGAGTGAACCTTATTCTCACTGAGTTTCGCTTAAGGAGGGAAAAACATACATGTTCAGCTGAGTATAAAACTCTATCTTTACCCTACAGGAAAGTAGGGTGAAAGGGGATAAAAGAAGGGAGGAGATAGAAAGGAGGACAAATGGGAAGAGGGGGATCAGAACTGAACACTTTTGAGGAGGGACAGGGTCAAAGGACAGAATAGAATAAATGAAGGGTGGGACAGGATGGAGGGAAATATAATTAGTCTTTCACAATGTGACTGTTATGGAAGTGTTTTGCATGACTACACATGAATAACATATATCAAATTGCTTGCCTTCTCAATGAGGGTGGGTGGGAAGGGAGGAAGAGAGAGAATGTGGAACTCAAAGTTTTAAAAACGAATGTTAAAAATTGTTTTTTACATGCATCTGGGAATTAAGATATATAGGCAACAGGGTATAGAAATCTATATTGCCCTAGAGGAAAATAGAAGGGGAAGGGGAAGGGGAAGGGGATAAGAAGAGAGAGGAATTATAGGAGGGAGGGCAGATAGGAGGAAGAGGTAATCAGTATGCCTCCCACCTTGGGGTACTGGAAGGGGAGAGATGGGAAGAAAGTTTGGAACTCAAAATCTTGTGGAAGCAAATGCTGAAAACTAAAAATAAATTAATTAAGAAGAAGAAAAAAAGACATATGAAATCAGGGTTCCCCAGTGGCATGGTGATAGCAAGACATGATAGATGATAAACCTAAGTCAGAAAATGGTACATATTCATTGCAAAAAGACCTTTAGGAAAAAAACAGGTTAGTTGCTGGATCCTTATTCAAGAATCTATGAAAGAAACCAGACAAAAGATACACAAGACAGGAAAGTATGAATACACTCCAATTTATGCCAATGGAGGGAATACCTATGTAGATGAGATCACAAATTCAATGAAGGGTTAAAGTATTATATACATTAGGAAGTAGCATAATCTTATCCTTAATGCTCAGACATAAATATTCACAAAAGAAAATTCCATATTCTAAGAAGGCAGTATTAGCTAATAATATCATTAATAATAACTACTTAGGAGACTAAACTATAGGCAATAGGCAGGTAACAAAAGATATTTAAGTTTTAATTCCATAAACAGAACGATATATTACATATATTGTGTTTATAAGGTTTTAAGATATAATACAAAAGGGGAAGCTAGGTGGCGCAGTGATAGAGCACCAGCCCTGGAGTCAGAAGGACCTGAGTTCAAATTCGGCCTTAGATACTTAACACAAAACTAACTGCGTGACCTTGGGCAAGTCACTTAACCCTAATTGCCCTACCTTCCCCCCTCCAAAAAGAAAAAAAAAAAGATGTAATACAGAAGCACTGAAATGAAAAATGTTGACAAAAACAAGGGTCAGTTTTTCCTCTACAATTCTGATTTCTTCTCTTAGTAAGTCTGAAAGCCTAATAGCCTCTCAGACAACGCCCAAAGCAACTTATAGCTACTTGGGAAAGTGAGATCACTGAATATACTGATGTACTAACCCAGGGAACTACATGGCTTAGTCTGGATAATGGTACAGTGAATAGAATTATGGCTTTGAAGTCATGAAGATCTGGGTCTATATAATGTCTTTGTCACTTACTAGTGATGTAAGTATGAGCCAGTTATTTAAACTTAGTCTCAACTTCCTTATATGTATAACAGTAATGAAAATTTTGCTAATTACCCAACACTGTTGTTATGAAAACAAATGAGATAATGTAGGTGAAAAACTTGGCAACTTTTCAAGAATTATAATAATGTTAGTTGTCATTATTCACCTCTCTGTATCTTTTGATACTATTGGTCACCCTGTCCTCCTTAAATCCCCTTTTCTCTCTAGGTTTTTAAGGCCCCACTCTCTCCTGGTTCTCTTTTTACTAATCTGACCACTTCTTTTCGGTTTCCTTTGCTAGATCCTCTTCCAGATAATTCCCCCTAATTGTAGGTGTCCTCAGGGCTCTGTCCTGAACTCTCTTCACTTCTCTCCTGTATTAAATCACTTGGTGATCTCATCAGTACTCATGGATTTAAATACCATCTTTATGCTGATGATTTTTAAATCTACCTCTCAAGCCTCAACCTCTCCGCTGACTTCCATTTCAAATCTCCAACTTCCTTTCAGACATCTCAGACTGTTATGTCCAGTAGGCAACCATAAACTAAACACATTCAAAACACAACTTATTATCTTTCCCACTAAAACTTCCCCCCTTTGACCTCCCCTATTACATCAGAGGACAATACCATATTCCTAGTCCCCCAGGTTCACAACCTAGGAGTTATCATTGACTTCTCACTGTCTGTATCCCTATATCTCCTCTGTTACTAAGGCCAGCTATTTCACCTTTGCAACGTCTCTAAAATATTCCCCATTCTCTCCTTTGACAGTGCCACATCTCTAGTGTAGGCCCTCAATGTCTCACACCTGGACTACTGCAAAAGCCTGCCAGTGGATACACCTGTGTCAAGTCCTCTCCCCATTCCAATCTATCCTCCATTCCGACACCAGTTATTTTCCTAAAGGGCAAGTTCAACCTTGTCACACATTGTTAGGTCTCTGATACCTCATGTGGGGAGGAGACTCCTAAAGAGGGTCGTTGATACTCCACGTGAGATGGACGGGTTGAGCTGATCCTCAGCTAACAGGAGTGCAGGTGATCGATCACCTGGGGGCAGAATGCAAAGGCTGCACCTGCTTACAATAAGCAGGATAATCTCTCCACCTTTGGGGTGAGACACATTGGCTCGCTGTGGCAAGGGCATGGCCAGGGGAGGGGCCCTAAGGGGCCCTGGAGAAAGGACTTAAATACAGGCTACTCGGTGGAGCCAGTCCAGTCCAGCCAGGCCAGACCAGTCCAGTCCAGCCACACTGAGATAAAGGATGAACTCTCAATAAAAGCTAGAAGCAAGTCCTGTGTCCTGAGTTTCTCTGTGCAGCTGTTTCTCCCGGAGTGGACGGGAGCCGGGGACGCCTGAGGCCTGTTGAGGTGGGTATAGGTAAGCCCTATACATCCTGACCCAAAAAGGTAACCCTCACCTGAATAAAAAACCAGTAACAACACATACCCCCTGCTCCCCATTCAATAAACTCAAGTACCTCCCTATTGCCACCAGGATCAAATAAAAAACCCTGTTTGGCATTCAAAGCCCTTCATAATCTAGACCCCTCCTACCTTTGTAGTCTTCTTACAATTTAATACCCACCACATACTCTTTGATCTAGTGAAGTTTGATCCTCCTGCTCTTTCATGAAAAAGACACTCTATCTCTTGGCTTTGAGCATTTTCTCTTGTGGTCTTGTATATAACTTGTTTTGTATAGATTTGTTTACAGTTTCCCCCATGAGACTGTAAATTCCTTGGGAGAAAGGATTGATTGTCTTTTATCTCTTTTTGTATCTCCAGTACTAATCACAGTATTGACTGAGTAGTTGCAAACAGTAATATCTGGAGGACCTTATCATATGTACAGAATTTCACTTTCATTTACATCTTTCCACAGGAGACACAAATGACAACAGTCAACAGCTTTGAACATAAATCTCCTGCTTTTAATCCTCACTTGATATTAATAGTAATGGGGCCCCTCTACAAGTTATTTTTGTGGTTTTGTTTCTCAAGAAATCTAGTATGATATTCACATAGTCATGAGATATTCCTGGTTAGAAAAGAGCTATTGAGCCTACATTATAAAGTAGTCAATTTTTAATACTATCTATTATTGGAACAAATATAGAAAATATCAACTTGTAATTTCTACACATTCCAGCAAATGTATGATTATAAAGATGTTTATTGTAGAAAATAATTTACAAATGTCAGCCACCTCTAAATATTTACATCATATATACGACTAAGAACAAAGATCTCAACGCACAGATGCAAACCTGGTCTCACTGGCATTCGAGAGATGACGTGCATGGCTAACATGGTTCTGGAAGAGCATATGTTATTCCAAAGAACAATACAGGTAAAAAAGGGAAATGATGGATTTGTATATTAATAAGATATACTCACGAGCTTATGAACCAGAATGGGGAAACATGATGGAGACCATTTGGATGTTGTATCAATAATGAGACATTCACAACACCCATGATGGTTATGAACATGCTGGTATAGTTTTGGATCACAAAATGTAGCAAACTCTCCACATGGAAGGCAGAACCAAGGTCTGTATTCAGAAACCATAACACTGAGTCCCAAAACCAGAA
>CM053599.1:85724820-85759540 GCA_028646575.1 Pseudocheirus occidentalis
ATAGAACAGGATCCCTCAAGCAGGGATCCCTCTCAGACTCACGACAGTTTCTCAGCCTGGTCCTTGAAAGTTCTCAGTAGAAGCTGTAGAAGCAGGATCTCAGGAATAGGTGCAATCTCCAGGTGGTGTCTGAGAAAAAGGGCTCAAGGTCCTCCTGGTTCTCTCCTTACATACGGTGTAGCTCCTCCCTGTTCAGCCCCTTCCTGTTAAAGTGTGACCTACTCCCAAGTAGCTCCTCCCTGTTCAACCCCTTCCTGTTAAGGTGTGAATTACTCCCAAGGAGTTAACTGGAAGTAAGGAGCTAAGCCTTTGAGGTGCTAAGTGCCTTTAGTAGGTGCCAATAGAAAGGGGCATAGAAGATCTTCTGATTTCATTAACATTACAGATGTGTATGTATGTATGTATGTATGTATGTATGTATATTTTTAACATATAATTTTAGAACTATAAATTCTAGATTCTTTCCCTTCCTCCCTTGTCACCCACCCCCACTGGAAAGACAAGCAATTCAATACAGGCCATACATGTGAAGTTACACAGAACATCTCCACAATGGACATATTGTGTGACACTGATGATATTTCCCTCCTTTCTGTCCTGCCCTCCCCTTGTTCTATTCTCTGCTTTGTCCCTGCCCCTTTACAAAAGTGTGTGTTTCTAACAACCCTCCCCCCCAACCTGCCCTTCCCTCCATCGTCTCCCTTCTCATCCCCTTCCCCTCTACTCTCCTGCAGGGCAAGATACCCATTTTAGAGTGTATGTCATTCCCTCACAAAGCCAAATTCAATGAGAGTAAGGTTGGCCCATTCCCTTTTTGCCCTCCTGTTCTTCCCCTCCATTGTAACGCCTTGGCTCTATATGAGATGATTAACCCCATTCTGTCTCTCCCTGTCTCCTCTCATTCTATTTCTCTCCCACCTCTCAAATGCACCTTTTAAAATATCATCCCTTCCTATTTAATTGATCCTGTGCCCTCTGTCTATGTACATATATATATATATATGTACACATATATATACACACACACATATGTATTTATATGCATATATGCCCTCCTATATAGACATATGTGTATGTATACATATATATACATTTATATTCGCTTTACCTGTCCTCATACTGAGAAAAGTTTCATAAGTTACAATTCTCATTTTTTCCATGTTGGCATGTAAATAGTTCAACTTTGAATTATGAATTCTTTTTCATGTTTACCTTCTCATGCTTCTTGCATTTGAGTGCCAAATTTTCTATTCAGTTCTGGTTTTTTTCTCAAAAATGCTTGAAAGTCCTCCACCTCACTGAATGACGATATTTTCCCCTGAAACATTATACTCAGTTTTGCTGGGTATTCTTGCTTTTAATCCCAGCTCCTTTGAACTCCAGAATATCATATTCCAGGCCTTTTGGTCCCTTATGTAGAAGCTGCTAGATCCTGTGTTATCCTGACTGTGTTTCCACAGTATTCAAATTGTTTCTTCTTGGCAGCTTGTAATATTTGCTCCTTGATCTGGGAACTCCAGAACCTGGCTATAACATTCCTAGGAGTTTTCTTTTTAGGATCTTTTTCAAGAGGTGATCAGTGAATTCTTTCAAGTTCTATTTTGCCCTCCAGTTCTAAAGAGACCATTTCAATGAAGGTCATCTTCTGGTGATGCAGAAGATGGTTTTGCAAAAACAAAAACAATATTGAGAATATACAAAAGATCACAAGGTCAGAAAGAAAAGATAAATTCTGGAAAGGGAATATCAAGCAACGTAAGGAGTCGTAATTTAGTAATAATGAGTGTCTTCAGTTTTCTATGCAACTGCTGGAGCTCTTTGTCTGCTGAAAACAGAGCCCCTAATAATGTCTTGACTTGTCTTATGGAATATTTCACCCTTTAAAAAGTGTTAGAGCCAACAAGGAGAGATTTTGTTTATTTGTTTCTAATTTTCATGAGGAAGTAATTGGTTGAGAGATGATGGTTGTGGAAAAGATGGAAACGTTGTAGGGCAACCAATTATTCCAAAAAACTGGAAACAAAATGGGTACTCATTCACTGGAAAATGGTTTTTAAAAACTGTGGTATATGACTGCTTTTTAGACAGCACATATAATTGTCACTGGTTATAGGAAATAAGTGTCCAATGAAGAAAGTTGCTTCAATCAATGCAGATCTAAATTTATAGTCTTACTGCAGTAATCTACGATTTGATAAATCCAAAGGTTCCAACTTCTAAGATAAGAACTCACTATTTAACAAAAACTACTGAGGAAAATGGAAAATAGTACAGCAGAAACTAGGCAAAGACCAACATCTTATACCCTATACTAGTGGTTCTCAACATTCCTAATGCCGAAACCCTTTAATACTCATATGTGGGCATATCTGCATGTGGGCAGACCCACCTGGAGACAGAGAAGCAGTGTCTCAGTTCTTAAGACCATCAGAAATATGTGTTTTCCAATGATCTTGGGCAACTCCTGTGAAAGGGTCATTTAAGCCCCAAAGGGGTCGTGACCCACAGATTAAGAAGCACTGCCCTATACCAAGATAAAGTCAAAATTAATACATAATTTAGATATAAAGGCTGATACAATAAGCAAACTAGGAGAGCAAGAAATAGTTTACCTGTCAGATCTATGGAGAAAGGAAGAATTTAGGACCAAACAAGAGATAGAGAGCATTATGAAATGCAAAATAGATTATTTTGATTATATTAAATTGAAAAGTTTTTGTATAAACAAAGCCAATGCAACCAAGATCACGAGGGAAGCAGAAAATTGGGAAAGAATTTTTATAACCAGTGTCTCTGATTATAGCACCAATGCAATAATTACAGTGCCCAAGATCAAGATCAAGACCGTGACTACATCGCATGACATTAGATTGCAAAATATACCAAACTCTCCATATATCAGACAGAACTGAAGCATTTATTTAGATACCAGAGAACCAAATCCCAAAATCAATATGCCGATTCCATCATAGTACCAAAGATATTAAAAAGCCCTAATAACGCTGAAAGCCACAGCATCCTTCAGCCTTCCCACAAACCAATACAAGATCAATATTTACTCACAAACCTCTCTATCTCCTTGCCTGAATACCTTTCTCTCCCACTGTCACTCCAGCTCTGGCTCCCAGCTTCCTGTGGGCTGTGCTTCCCTTCAGCAAACTCCTCTCACTACAGCTTCCATGTGACTATATTCAGCCTATTAGGGGGCAGAGTTTATCTTCACAGTACAGAAGGTCTTCAAATTCCCCCCTATGTCTAGTAGGGCGCAGGCAAGACCTTCAAATTCCCATTCCTATTATACCTGATAAAGCCTCATATCTAAAATATATAGAGAATGGAGTCAAATTTACAGGAATACAAATCATTCCTCATTTGATAAATGGTCAAAAGATATGAACAGGCAGTTTTCAGAGGAAAAAATTAGAGCTATCTATAGCCATATGAAAAAATGCTCTAAATCACTACTGAGTACAGAAATGCAAATAAAAACAAGTCTAATGTACCACATCACACCGATCAAATTGGCTAACATGACAAAAAATGAAAATGATAAAACACTGGAGAAGATGTGAGAAAATTCGAACACTAACGCATTGGTGATGGAGCTATGAACTGATACAACCATTCTGGGGAGGAATTTGGAACTATGCCCAAAGGGTTATAAAACTGCACAAACCCTCTGACTCAACAATATTACTTCTAGAGTTGTATCCCAAAAAGATCATAAAAATGGGAAAAGGACTTACATGTACAAAAATATTTACAGCAACTCTTTTTGTGATGGCCAAGAATGGAAACTGAGGGGATGCTCTTCAACTGGGGAATGGCTGAACAAACTGTGGTAATATGAATGTAATGGAATATTATTACATTATAAGAAATAATGAACAGGCAGACTTCAGAAAAACCTGGAAAGAATTATATGAACTGATGCTAAGTGAAATGAGCAGAACCAGAAGAACACTGTACATAGTAACAGTCACATTGTGGAATGACTTACTTGGCTCTTCTCAGCAATGCAAGGACCTAAAACAATTCCAAAGGACTCATGATGGAAAATGTTATCCACATCCAGAGAAAGAACTATGGAGTATGAATGCAGACTGAAGCAGACTATTTTCTTTTTTTCATTTGTTTTGTTTTGTTTTTTCCTCTCTCGTGGTTGCTCTTATTCATTCTTGTTCTTCTATACAACAAGACTAATATGAAAGTATGTTTAACGAGTATGTATATGTAGAGCCTATATTGGATTGCATGCCATCTTGAGGAGAGAAGCGGGAAGGGAGAGAGAGAAAATTTAAAACTTATGGAAGTGAATGATGAAAACTAAAAATAAATTAATTAACTTTAAAAAAAGAAATGACTAAGTAGACACTACCCAAATATGGGCAAAAAAATGGCTGTGTATATTACAATAATACAATAAGCATTTATTAAGAATATAATGTATGCCAGATATTATGCTAAGCAACTGGTAATACAAATAATAAAAGCCTATCCTTGTTATAGCTTATAATAGCTTGTAATTAAAAGGAGAAGACACACAAAAGAAAGCTTAGAAGTGTTTCTTAACCCAGGGGCATAAAGATGGTAAAGTGAAATCCAAATAATGTAGGTGATGAGAAATGAAAAGTTTTCTGGGCTTCTGAACCCTCTTTATATAGAAGTTTCCAGAGAATTCTCTCTACCCGACAGCCCTCAAATCAGAGGGAAAGAGGCAACTGAGTGTCTGTTGACGTATAAGTGCCAGAGCTGAAGCAGTCTCCTTGATGATGAGTTTACCTGGTAATGAGCTTTTATTGTAGATAAAATTTATGTGCTGTAAGTCTGAGGTGGGAGTAGGGGGAAAGGAGAATGGAACAACCCCCAAGTAAATAAAAGTAATTTTAGAGGTCAAAAGAGCAGCAGGTGTAAAGAGGTGTAAAGAGATCCTCAATCTATATCAGAACAGCAAGAGAAGCCTACTGAAGCTAGTCTGGAAGGTCATTGTTGAATTATTTCAGTTCCACCCAAATTTTCAGGGACCAGTTTTATTTGGGGTTTTCTTAACAAAGACACTGAGGTGATTTGTCATTTCCTCCTTCAGCTCATTTTACGGATGAGGAACTGAGGAAAACAAGGTTAGGCTAGTCAGTGCCTGAGGACAGATTTGAACTCACAAAGATGAGTCTTCCTGACTCAAGGTCCAGCACACTGTGCCATCTAGCTGACTAGGTGGCAGGAGGCCTCCACTATCTTAGAGACCTCCCCCCACCCCCCATACTCTGATGGGATTAATTACAGAGAAAACATTCCCACTGGAACCAACCTGAGCTTTGGCAAATCCTAAACTCCCAAGGTCAAATATCTTCCAACCCCAAGGTTAAGACATTCTTCCCAAAATCATGTAACATCCTGTCCCTAGTACTCAACCTAACAAGTAAGGAAAGTGGATGAGCAGCCTCACCAAGTAGGCTCATTTCTTCAGCAGTAACATCATTCTATAGGCACTAGGTGGCACAGTGGATAGTGCTCCAGGTATGACTCATTTTTGTGAGTTCAAATTTGGCCTCAGATATTTACTAGCTGTGTGACCTTAGGCAAGTCATTTACCCCTGTTTGCCTCAGTTTCCACATCTGTAAAATGAGCTAGAGAAGGAAATGGTAAGCCACTCCAGTATCTCTGCCAAGAAAACCCCAAATGAGGTCATGAACTTGATTGAAAAACAACTAAACAACATCACCCTAAGGCTGTTTAAAATTCTATACATATTTCCTCCTCCCTTTGTTCCTAGAGGTAGCCACCAGACAACAGCCCATCAGATGATATTAAACTTTGTACCTTCTAGACTAGCCACTAGATTTATAGTCTATTCAAATAAAACTAGGGAGGAAGAATTACTTTTCTGGAGGATCTTAGTACTTCTGAATTGCAGAACTCTACAAATACTAAAACATGTACTAGGGTCCCCAGTCAGCAGGAAATAGTGCTCTAGATCAAAGGTATCACGCAAAGATGGCCACTGGGCCACATGCATCTCACAACATTCTTCAGGACAGCCCAAACTAGATTAAAACAAAATTGGGAAATAAATAAAAATATATTAAACATAGATAATATTTGGTGGTACTGGGAGATACAATGGTAGACCTGCAGTAAGGAAGACCTGAGTTCAGATCCAGCCTCATATGTTGAGTAGCTGTATTATCCAGTGCAAATCACTTAGTCTCTGTCTGCCTCAGTTTTCTCATCAATAAAATGGACCTATCTCCCAGAGATGTTGTGGGAATCACATGAGAAAATAATGGTAAAGAGCTTATTAGCACAGTCCCTAAATATATAAGTGCTATATAAATGTTAGCTATCATTATTATTAGTATTATTACCTTTTAAAACTAAGCCAGTATGCCTTCCATAGGTAACTTTATATACAGATTACTGTCTGATTTCTATATGATTTGATACCACTGCTCTAGACTTTATCAGAGGTTCTACTACAGTTCAGGGCAAGAAGTGTTCAAACAGAGGATTGCAAGCGATATTATGTAATGTTTATTGTCTAAGTAGTACTACATTTTTCCTTTTGCCTTATATCTAATTATTGTTGTTTTTCTTTTAATAAGGAAAGAGAGGAGCATAGTGCTGCTAGATTTCAAACAAAGCAGGAATTATAACAACTATCTGGGAATAGATAAGCACTTTTTTTTAGGTAGACCAATGAAATTGATTATATAAGTATTACCTGAAAAGAAATGTGAATAACAGTCTAGTGTTCAATAACCCCAAAAAGTAAACTCCTGGGTAAGTGACTATTTGACAAAAACTACTGGAAAAAATTATAAAATACTCAAAATTCATTTAAATTTTAACATAATTAAAAATTCTTGCAGAAATAAAATCAGTTTGTCTAGAAAAAAAATTGTGGATTAGGAAAAACATTTATATTAAATATATCAGATAAAAACCTGACTGAATAATTGCAGGAAATTGATACAAATATAAGAGATTCAAAAGCCATTCCTAAAGAGAGCAATCAAAAAATATGATTTTCAAAAAAGAAAAAATAGAAATTGAACATAAAGGGAAACAAGAAGTACATGGAATAAGTACATACAAAACAAATATAAAATAAACGTGGTAATTTGGAGACCAGAGAGAAAGACTAAAATTGGGAGAGAACAGGAAAGACCTTAAGTAGGAGGTAGAGTGTGAGCTAACCTTTAAAGGAAACAAGATTCTCAAAAGGAGAGGTAAGGAAGGAATACATCACAGGCATGAGAAAATAGCCTGTCATAAGGCACAGAGATATGTGTATGTTACATCCAAACAAAATGTATCAATTTTTAATAAATTAACAATTTCAATAAACAAACTAAGAAAAATAATAATGGATTTGGAACTGAAGGAACTCATCTAGTCCAGAATTCTAATTTTATAGATGGAAGAAAGAGAGGCCCAAAGAGGCTAAATTACCTGCCCAAGGTCACAGAGGTAGAACAGGAGGTGGAAACTGACTTGGAGTTCTCTGAATACAAAATCAGTAATCTGTCCACTATGTCATAGCAACATTCAAAATTCAAGTCTTGGGTTCATAATTTTATTTCCTAACTAATGGCATATAATTTAATCAATTACACAGAAAATTGTTGGATAATTTTACCTGGATAATTTCAGAGTTAAATTTGCACTCCAGGTGTGCTGCCCTTTCTGCTTCAATATTTTCCTCTAATTTCTTCACTTTCATAGTGGCTGCCTGAAAAACATACACACACACATTTTTAAACTTCAAATTCACAAGTGTCAACATTTGCATTCAAGATGCCTAATAAGTAAAAACTATTGTTTTCTAGAATTAGTAACTATTACTTTAGTTAACTAATACTTTAGGTTTAGGTAACTATTACTTTAATTTACCAAGTCATTAGTTCCTTTAAAACCTGACAAGAATATTGGGGGGAGGAGAGGAAAGGAAGGAACAGAATTAGAGATGAGCTCATTACAGTTTTATTTTTTTTAATTTGGAAGGAAAATGGTTATATAGAGCCCATCAATCTACAATCAATATCTATTACCCATCTACTACATACCAATCCCTGTGCTAAGTTCTGGGGATACAAAGTACAAAGAACGAAATGATCCCTACTCAAAAGAAGCTTACATTACAATAAAGCAGAAAACAAGTACATGTTAAACATAAAGTTAACAAATACAAAGTAGTTCAATACAAGGTGGTTTGGGAGGAAGCACACTAGCAGTTCAAAGACAAGAAAAGATTTCAAGAAGATGGTTCCTAAGCTGCACATTAAGGGAAGAAAAGGACTTTATGAGGCAAGGAAGGAGTACATTCTAAACATAAAAGGACAACCACTGCAAAGTCCTAGAGATTAGAAGATGGATGGAGTGTCATGAATGAAGAACAAAGAAACGGTCAATTTGACAGGACAATGGAGTTCAGAAAGAGAATAATGTCCAATGGTGCCTGAAAAATAAAATGAAGCCTGATTGTATAGGGTTTTAAAGCTAATCAGAGAAGTTTGTATGTTATCCTAGAGGCAATAACAAGTAACTGGAATTGATGGAGATGGAGAGTCACGTGTCCATATGTGGAGTAAAGAAAATTACTTTGCATTTTGAAAGAAATGTGATGCAGGGGGTCAAATTAGAAGGCTATTGAAATAATATAGAGGGGAAGTGATGAGAGTTAAACTAAGGTGATAGCTGTGTAAGTAAAGAGTTAGATGCAAGAGATATAAGGATAGAAATAGCAAGATTTGGCAACTGTCTAAATACATGGGACAAGAAAGTCCAGAATAATGTTGAGATTACAAAATAAAACATTAGAAGGATGGTGGTGCCTTCAATAGAAATAGGAAAGTTTGAAAGAGGTGAGGGTTGGGAAGAAAGGTAATAAATGTGATTTTGAATATGTTGGGCCTTCTCAAATGCCATCTTCTATGAAAGGTCATTCCTGATCTCCCCAGGTACTAGTTAGGCTTTCCTATCCAACATTACCTTTTCTGCTTTATATTTTATCTTGATAGGCAGAGTAGGGTGGTGAATAGGGAACTGCACTTGGAATCAGGAAGAACTTATCTCAAATTGCTCCTCAAACACTTACTAGCATTATGAGCCTTGGTTAAGTCACTTAACTTCTTTCTGCATTAGTTCCCTCATCTATAAAAATGAAGGTAACAATTTCAGTGGCTTTCCAGTCCTAAAACTCCCTGTCTATGGTGTGTCATACACACACACACACACACACACACACACAGAGTCACTCTCCTCTTGTCTCCCCATTAAAACATAAGTTCCTTGAGGGCAGGGATGGTTTTGATTTCATTTCTGTATCCTTTCATTTCTGTATCCTCTGTATACTTATTGGATGATTAATTGATTGATTACTTTCCCCCAGCATTTCAGTAACTATAGCCTTGCTATTCTTTAAATCCTTTTAGGCTTAAGATAAATAAGCATGGTAAAAGGGATCTATAGAGATGAACAATAATTCGTTCTATCATGAGTTTTACAGATTCCAAATACGTTGCCTGTACTTAATTTTTTGGTAACAAATGCTAAAAATCATTTCCACATAGATTGAAGAATTAAAATGCTTTAAATAATCAATTTTCAAACTATGATGAATCTTTATTCTTAAAATATATACACACATAAAAGAAATAAATGTTCCTTATTTCAATAGTTATAAATAAAAATGGCCTCATAAAAGAGATGTAATGAACAAGAAGATTCCAACTTTTCGTTACTTACAGGAACTAAAGTTATTACTACTCACAAATTTATACTCTCTGGTAATCTGACAAAACCCTAAATTTTTATTCTTTGTAGAATGTAGCCTTCCATAATTCACAGCCTGAAAGTATCACCAGAAAACTACTGGTGTAAAATAATATGTCTTTTGATGCCAGTATGGGATCACTGAAACCACTTTATAAGTTCTCAAATTCAAACCAGTTCAGTTTCTTCCTCCTATTCAGTTCTGTCCTTTCCAGAACTTTTTTTCCACCTTTTCCCATATACCAACTTATTAGTCCCAGAGGAAAAGTCTGAATAATCGGAAGATCATCAATTTATTGCTGCAAAGAGACCACTATGTCTAACTCTTTCCTTTTACTGATGAAGTACCTGAGGCTTAGAGAAGTTAAATGACTAACCAAAGTCCCACAGCTATTAAGTGCCTGGGGCGGGATAACCAACTCCAAGGCCATCCCTGCATCCACTGTGCCACCTAGCTTCCTTGCTTCCCATCGCAAATTCAAAACCCCCCCTCTACCACTATCACCTAAGCAACCTTTCCTCCTCTGTGGTTCAGTAGAACCAGTCTGATCACCCAATCCAGATTCGACTCACAGGACAATCTTCCCCCTTCCTCACTGTTCTGTAATTCACTTCCAATTGTGAGAATCAAATGAGATATATGTAAGGCACTTTGCAAATCTAAAAACATTACAAAAAAGTAAGTTATGATAACAACTGGAGTCATCCAAAAGTAGAACGCCTAGTAAGATAGTAAGTTTCCTCTTCCTAGAAGCCTTCAAGCCAATCTTGAAGCAATAACTTTTTGGGAATGCTAGAGAAGAGATGCTTTTCCAGATACGCGTTGAACTAGATGGCCTCTTTTAGTCCCTTCCAAATAGGAGATTCTACAATTATCATCTACCCAAATTACTGCCCTCATTCTAGAGAATAGGAATTAACATTCATGTTGATATTCCTTCAAATATTTTCAACTTCCAATTCCTCAATCCATAATCTATTCCTTCACTCCAACTGTGCTATACAAGCATGGTAATGCTCTTGGTAAGAGTTCTGCTTCCATGTTCAAGAACTCTACCCAGTCACAAGCTCCATCATTTCATCTCTCCCTGTGTTTTGTCCCTCTTAAACCTCTTCTTCCTCAGCATGAATTCCAATCACTCTATCATACTTAATACCATCCCCACATCACAACTCTGGCTATACTTTTCTCCCTCCCTATTTCAACCACTTTGTAAATTAGTTCAACTCTAAAATAGCCTCTATGCTTAAATCCTTGCTCCCTTGTCTTATCACTATCCATTTCATCTAAGACATAAAACCCATATTACCTTCCACTATTCACATTATCTCTTCCTAATCATGTGTTGAGGAATAGAGTGGGGCCAGAAGTTACACAGCTGTTTTGAGTGCACTACACATTTATAATCCTTTTACTCTTCCCTAATCAATTCTCTATCCCATTCAAAACAAGTGTTTCAAACCTTTCTTTCTCTTCTCAAGCCTCCTACCATATCCCCTTCCCCTATACCTCTCAACATACTCCCTCATCATTTATAACTAATCAGATACCTTATATTTTACCCTCCCCAAAAAAGCACATTCTCAAGAGTTATCACTTTTCCCCTCATTTCACAATCTAAAAAAAATAAACATTCATTATTCTCTCGTTTATTCCTGTCTCTGATTACAAGATGACCCTTCCCCTCATCAGGGTCATATACACTTAATATATACTATACATAGTCTTCATATAAACTTGATCTTATTCTCTCCTAGAGAGAATGTGTAGAACCACTGCTTTACAGTTCTAATCATAATCCCTTTAACTTTTCAAACCAAAATGCCACTTGCTAGACATCATTCCTCTGTATGTGTTGCCTTCTCCATTAAAACTGAAGATGCTTGATGGCAGGGAATATATTCTCTTTTATTGACTTCTTAGCATTCAGCATCAAGTCTGGCACATAATAAGTATTTAATAAGTGCATTTTTCATTCATTTGCTCAAAGAATGTTCAAGTAAATAGATGTAGCTTGTGCATTTGTATAGACTGGCCTTTTATCTAACCTCATCATTCTTGACCCTATCTACTGCATTTGACACTTCTGACCACCTTCCCCTCATGGATATTCTGTCTTCTCTAAGCCTTTCTGACACTAATCTCTCCTGGTTCTCCTCTCATTAAAGCACTCGTTTGAAGCTTTGAATAGTTCATCATCCAGATCACATGATGTAAGTGACTGTTCTCCAGAGCTCTGTCCTAGAACAATTATTCCTCTGTATACTTCATTTTATTTTTTGTTAACTTCCTCTGTTCTCATGGATTTAATTATTATCATCTCTATGCCAATAATTCCTGATCTATATATGCAGTCATATATAGTTGAGTTTCAGCCCTGAATCGGTTTACCATTGGACACTTCAAAATGAATATTCAGAAAACGACTCTAACTCAATGAGTCAAAAAGAGAACTCATAACCTATCCCAAAGTCACTCCTCTTCCAAACCCAGTTGATCAGGTTTATAATCTTGGCATTATCTTCAATTCTTCACACTCCCTCACCATTTATAACTAATCAGATGCCAAATCTTAGAATTTCTGCTTACACATTTCTGTCACCTGATCTCTCCTCTCTATTCAACACAGATTACCACATCTCTTCAGGATGACATTACCTCTCACTGAGATTATTGCAATAGATTCATAATTGGTTTCCCTGACTCGAGTGTCTCCCCATTTCAAGCAATCCTACACAGAGCTACCAAAGTGATTTTCCTTACGCTCAAATCTGATTGTGGCACTCAATAAACTGCAGTGGCTTACTACTGACCCTAACTATAAAATATAAACTTCTATTTGGCTATTAAAGTCCTACAAAATCTGCCCACTCAGAATGACCTTCTCTCTTCTTCACTGAAGACAATTCATTTCCTACACTGACTCTACCCCTGGAATAAAATCCCTCTCTTCCTTCAAGAAACAATTCAAATACCACTTTCTACAGGAAGACTTTTTTTATCCCCTCTACTACTACTTTCATTCCTCTCAAATTACCATAATTTAACTACTTTATATTTACTTTTATTTCTTCTCTATATATTGAACAGAACACATGTG
The DNA here is from genome assembly GCA_028646575.1 of Pseudocheirus occidentalis. NCBI lineage: Eukaryota > Metazoa > Chordata > Mammalia > Diprotodontia > Pseudocheiridae > Pseudocheirus > Pseudocheirus occidentalis. Next base: position 85,737,697 of record CM053599.1, read on the forward strand.
AAGTAATTCTGCATGTTGAAGAAGCTGGAGAATCTGCTTCTAGGACAGACACATTGATATGTAACAGAAGTGCTTTGGAAAAACTTTGGAGCATTCAAAGACATTCTGTAACTGGTTCTGGTCTGCTAACCTAGGGTAAATAGTAATCATTTTATTGATAGCAGCTGTAAAAGCAGAACTGAGGAATGTTCAAAAATTTTTAGGAGTTAGCCTAGGAGTTCTCTCTTGGTTCATCCCTACTCTTGGTTTAATTCCCTCATTGATGGCATCCAGTGAAAAATAATACTCAAAGAGGGAAGACCTTCTCCTTCCTTCTAAGGCTGACAAGTGTCTTTTAAACACAAGCTTCAGTTCTTGGCTTGGTTTGACATTTACTCTGTCATTTTTGGTGAAAGAGGTTAATCTGGAAGGTCTGGCCTTGTGAGTTTCAAAAAAAAAGACAGGAAACTTGAAGCCTTGAGAGAAAAGTAGTAGGAAGAGACCCCAACTCCACCAAATAGATCTAAAAAATGCACTAGGGGGAGGATATAGGAGAGAGCTGACTAGAGGAAGGGGCATACAGCTGGATTACTGTTTTGGGGTGATGGGCAGGGGAAAGACAGGGAGAAAATTCATAAATCAAAATCTCATGGAAATGAATAATGTAAACTAAAAATAAGCAAAACTTTAAATAAATAAACACTAACAAAAAGTAAAAATTAAAAAATTAAAAATGCACTAAACTGAGTCTTGATAAAGAAATCCAAGAGAAAAAAAATTATAGTTAGTTATTTGTCCAAATAGAAAGATCTGTAGACATTGGGGTGAGGTCAGCACAGCAAGTGTGAATCACAGCAATAAGAGGTCCCAAGCACATCACAAAGGAGCCTAATTTTTTCAGGGCACAGTAAAAGCTGCCAACTGGTAGAATGCTTGTTCACTACCAAGTTCTGGGTCACAGATCCAGAGTGAATGAGAAGGGGACCTGCATTTAGCAGTGACATTAAAGGTTAAGGAGTAGTCATGAGCCCTAGGATTTGTACCTAGTAATAAGCAAGTTTAAAACCAAGTAGCAGATGCATAGATCTGACTCCAGGAGCTGAGTGAAACTCAAACTTCCAGCATAATTTGAGGCCTATAGCAGAACAGCTAGAGCAGAAAGTCTGGACCCAAGGGAAGTCCATAATTCTGTCACTGTAAACCTACCGAGCTTTCCAGCTGGCTGACAGTAGCTAAGTCGAGCAGCAGTCTATTGAACTCCAACCAGGGTCAAACCCACAGTTACTTTCTGCAGGCCCAAACATAGGTCAGGAAATTGCAGAACTCAGAACAGAAGAGCAGTGAAAAGAATTTGCTGTGGATTAGACTATATTGGGAACACTAAAAGCTTGTAGGTCCCCAGTCTAAGCTGTCCTTGAGAAATTCGAACAATATAACCCTCTAATAAAAAGAAAGCCACAGAAAGATGAACCCAAACACTTCCTTCAGGAATGTGCAAAGGTGATCTGAAAAGTAACGTCAAAAGTCAAAAAGTAGGCTAGAAGAATGAACAGACAAACAACAACAAAAAAGGAATCCCATCATTAAAAAAATTGTTACAGTTATAGGGACACTGAAGATAGAAATCAAGGAAATGAGAACAACTCAAAAACATCAAGGAAAATCTCAAGAACAAGACATCACCAACACAAATTCAACAATAATTCCTGAAAGAGATGAAGTAAGAGTTTTCTTTTCATTAAAAATGAATTTTACAAATGACATGAAAATGCTGGAGGGAAAAAAAAGGTAAAAGAGAGAGAGAGAGAGAGAGAGAGAGAGAGAGAGAGAGAGAGAGAGAGAGAGCTACAGAAAAAAGAATTCAAAAGAAAATTAATAGCTTGATACAAGAGTTAGATACATTACCCAAACAACAAACTCCCTGAAAATCAGAATGGACCAAACAAAAGCTGATCATTGTATGAAAAATAAGAAATATTAAAATCAAAGTTAAAACACTAAAACAAGAGTTAGATACATTACCCAAACAACAAACTCCCTGAAAATCAGAATGGACCAAACAAAAGCTGATTATTGTATGAAAAATAAGAAATATTAAAATCAAAGTTAAAACACTAAAATAAGATAATTTCCAAAGGATGGCTGCTGTGAACAGCTTTCAAGGTTTTCTTTCAAAGTTTCTGATTTCAAGGTTCTGATTATATAGTATAGTGAACATTCTATTCAATAACAACTCAGAGTAAAACATTCACAGAAAATCAAGGTACAGCATTTACAATGTTACAATTAATCATAGAAAATCAAAATATAGCATTCACAACAGCTTATCACTAAAATGGCCACATAGTTTTCACCACAGTGGTTATATAGTTTTTAACAAAGTACAATCCTTTAGTCAATCAATCACAATCAATCAATCATTTAGTCAATCAATCACTTAAGGAGGCTTGCTTCCTTAAGGGTCACAAAATACAAAAGTCAAAGTTCTCCACTCATGGGGCACTCTAAGTTACAAATCAGTCACTATTCAGTCATCATCCACTATTCAATCATCAGAAAATACACAGGCCATTCACACCCCTCGGTCACAAGTAAATCACAATCTTCTCAATCAGTATACAGTATCCAAGTAAAGTCTTCTTTCAGCTTGACTCAGGGTAGGCTCTAAGATTCCCTGGATCCCCTTCCATGGTCCCAGCTCCTACCTAAATTCACCAAACTGTCACCTGAGTTCAAAAGCAGACAGCTCCCAGCTCCTTGTCCAGCTCTCTGTGCAGCTCCTATCCCACACTGAAGCTCACAGTGTCCAGCTCACCTTAAATCCTTCAGTCTCTATGCTTGGGAAGTCAAGGTTTAACAAAGTAACAAACAGACAAAATACCCACACCACAATCACGCTTCCTCAATCTTCTGCAGCTCTGGCTGGTCCTTGGAAATTCTCAATAGCTCCTCAGCAGCTCTGGCTGGCCTTCAGTCTCAGGAGCTCCTTGGCAGTTCAAGCTGGGCCTAGGAAGTCTTGAGAAGAAGTTTCAGCTGGTTCCCAAATCAAAATCACTTCATCCAGGTTCTCAAAATAAAAATTATTCTCTCAAGCCAGGGTCTCTCTTCCTTAACCTCCAGAACCTGACTCCAAGAAGATCTGAAATTCCACTGGGGCTTCTCCTTATATATCTATTAGCTCCTCCATGTTCTGCCCCTTCCTGTTATATCAGCAACTTCCTGTTGCATCAGCAACAGGGGTTCATACCTTTTGTTTCTTAACAGAGGCTTGATGTAATTAATTTCAAACTAGGCACTAAGTACCTGTTAGCTTTGCCAATACAAAGGAATCAAATTACATTACTATTACCTGCCAAGACCATGAGAGTCAAAAATCTATATCCTCCAGGTCAAGGGAAAAAAACTACTGCAAGTAGTCAGAAAGAAAGAATTCAAGTACAGTCAGGATGACACAATTTTTAGCAGCCACCATTATAAGTAGGGAATGTGGAATATTCCGTAAGGCAAAAGATAAAAGGCTTACAATCAAGAATACCTTACCCAACAAAAGTGTTTGCTATAGAGAAAAAAGTGAACCTTTAATAAAAGAGAACACACACACACACACACACACATACCCCTCTGATGAAAAAAACAAAGCTGCACAGAAATACTCATGTGCACACATTAAAGGCAACACCAACATAAAAAGATAAACATATGCAAACAATCACAAAGTACTATAAGAATGTTATCTATATTCTAATAGGCAGAAATGATACATATGGCCCTCTCATCATCAGAGGTCATCATAGTGGACCTGTCATCAGACGACAAAATAGTGCTTCCATTAAGTCTAAATGGTTTTAGGAGCAACTAGTTGGTGTGGTGGATTGCGTACCAGCCCTGGAGTCAGAATGGACCTGAGTTCAAATTTGACCTCAGACATTAACTAGCTGTATGACCCTGAATAAGTCACTTGACACTGTTTCAAAAAAAAAAAGTTTTAATGATCTTAAAAGGAAAATGGAAATGGAAAGAGTAAGGAAAATGGAATGGGGGGGGGCACTAGTGAGAGAGGAAGGACAAGGAAAATTGTCTCATATAATCAAGGTGTACACATATAAGTCTATACAAAGAAGGTAGGGAATAGGTAACACTAGAACCTCACTCTCATTTCAACTGGTACTTTGTACAGAAGCCTTGAGACCTTATTAGAAGCCCTAAAAGAGGATTTTCTGGTGGTATGTTTACAGAAATCCTGGAGAAGGGTTTATTGATGATTTTTGCAGACCTCTTAGACCTTGTTTGTGGGTCTGTGTTGATTTCTGTGTTGATGATTTGTGCTGACCTCTTGGACTTTGTTGGTGGGTCTGAGTTGATTTCACAGGCAGACTGTGAATTAATGATGGTGCCAACAATACGTATGAATATTATTGTGGCGCTGGCAAGCTTTGTCTTCCCAGAAATAGGAATTGTGAAGGACTTGAGGCAGACTGGACACTGTGAGCTTTAATATGGAATGGAAATTAGATGAAGAACTGGACAAAGAGCTGGACAAGGAACTGGGAGCTGTCTGTCTTTGAACCCCAGTGGTAGGTGGAGCTGGGACTATGGAAGAGGAACCATGGAAGCTGAGAGCCAGCCTCTTAAGTCAAGCTGAAAGAAGACTTTACTTGGATGTCATTGTGAATACTGTATTTTTATTTTCTATGAATGTTTTGTTCTGATTTGTTATTGAATAGAGAGTACACTATAATATGTAATGAGGACCTTGAAAACTTCACAGCAGCAGTCCTCTGGAAAGCTGTTCATGAGTGGCTTTACACTGTGTGACATTAAGCAAGTCACTTAACCCCAACTGCCTTGCCTTCCCCCCTCAAAAATAAAAGTTAGTCTTAGAGTAAGAAAAAACACAATGACCATAATTCAGCTTGCTTTATCTCTGTGGCCTATGTAACTCTCTAATATAAGTTGTAGAATAATTATTGATTTCATCAGTGATATAAGGAATGTCCTCACATGGAGTTCTCTACTCCATTAAAAGAGCAGAGTCAGACCAATATACATATTTACATACATGCAAACATGAGAATATGTATGCATAACTGATAATGTATGTACACACACATTAACACACATACATACAAACACAATCTTTACTCATTTTCAAGATGATACTAGTGGAGATGATTACAGAGGATGAACATGACTGAAAAGATCAGTTCAGATTAAGAATTCTTTACACACAGTACATGGGATTTTTGTCTTTCCATTGCTCCTTACAACTGTATTTCCAAAGAACTACCACAGAACGTTGGTCTTTTCCAAAACATCTGCTCAAAGGAGCAACTGCATATTCACTATTGAGTCTTACTGTCCTCACAAAGATAGGATTATCACTAAAGAGAGCTCACAGAAATCAATCACCATTATTCCAGTAAATTTAAAAAAAAAAAAAAAGAGAGAGAGAGAGAGAATCAGTCAAACCATCTTCCAAGACTGATGTCTAGTTTGTATTCTTTCCCAACAGTATTTCTTCCCATGCCTAAACTAATAAGAAGGGGATAAGAAACCACATTTGACTCAATCAAGCATTTCTCAAGTGCTGCAACAATGGAGTTTGGTCACCCTATAGTCATATTTATTTTTTCCTCTATGCTTGAGCATAAACACATGATCTACATACAATTTTCCAGGTAACTATAGGTTTCTTACAGGGTAATCATGAGTTGTTTTTTAATGCATTTTGTTTTAACCTTCCTTATATTTACTTGCTTGTTATTTATAAACCAATCCTCTTTTTACCTGTTTTGCTTTTCTATGTATTTTTTTTAAATAGGACTTAAAAGCAAAATTCTCTGTCAGTGTAATTTTTCATCCTTTGGGGCTTCTGTTATCTTTATTTATGATATTAACGATAACTGTAACCACCACTGGGTAGTGCTTAAAGAAGCATTAGCTTTCAGCTTCAGCTTTACCTGGACTAGGCTACATATTCTCTTTGTTTACTCAGCAGGACTGATCAGGCATGTGAAAGTCTATGTAATTAGACCATGGATCAAAAACATAATGAAGGCAGCAGGGATATTCTTATTTATGATTTGCCTTCACTGAGAGAAGTCTCAGCAACTACTGGGCCAAGTTGCATGATATTAATGAAACCCCACTGGATATTTTCAGTTTCAGCTAAATCTGATTTGGCTGCCTTTAGCAATAGGCATCAGAAAGCAATAAATTCCATTTTGCATAGCTATATTAAATAATGAGGACTTCACTTCTCATATCAAGCAAAAGATAAATAATCTTGGAATCTCTGAATTGGTCATTTTGGGTAACATAAAAAGATAGTAAGTATGAACAGGGTAAACCTCAAACATCATTAAAGCAGTATCCTTATAGTTTTATGATAAACCTGTCACAAAAGAAAGTATTTTATACATTCTGCTTGAATTTCCCCAGAAATTCTTATTGCAGATAATAAACATTAAAGCCAAAAGAAAAAAGATAACATTTCGGCACTATTATTGAAGAAATGCAAAGTATCAATAAAGGTGCAAAAAATCTAAATCATACATGCCAATATTTTAAATTATATTCTCAATGATACAAAATCTCCCTTTGGATTTAGGTGGGCACAATGTTAGTTTATATGTAGCACTAAGAAAACTACCCCAGTTTCTCTGATGTAGTCAAATAAAATTCAACTTTTTTTTTCAGGAACATCAGAAAAAAAGCCAACTTCTCCAAACTTCCCTACAATAGAACACATTTAAAAAAAACACGTTTGATCAGAGCCTTTTTTCATTTGGATCACTGTCTTCCTGATGAATTTTGTTATTGTTGCTGAAATATTTAAAACATGTTTTTTATGTGATGAGAGAAGTCTCAGCAACTACTGGGCCAAGTTGCATGATACAAATGAAACCCCACTGGATATTTTCAGCCTCAACTAAATCTGATTTGGCTGCCTTTAGCAATAGGCATCAGAAAGGTATATATAAATGGCTATTGGGTGGGAGGTCTGAATTTGGCCAAAAGATACCAACATGGGTAGTGGGGAGTACTTAACAGCAAAAAAAGTTTAACCAATTCATTAGATCAATAAGCCATTAAAATACAACTGAAGAATAAGGAAAGACAAAATCTGAATTTTAAAAACTGAAGACATGCAGAAACAAATGTCCGTTGTATAAGTCAGACTGAGATCAAATTAATGTATATAATATACATAAAATAATGTCTATAATGACAACATTGAAAATGAAAACAGGCCAAAACCTAAACTTCAAGAAAACTGGGGAGGAAAAGGGGGAAGGTGTACTGTAGAGCAAAGATGCTATGGGAGAGGGACCATTCAAGCCACACTCCCCCAACATTCCCCTCCAAACAACTTTAAAATGACATGTCAAATTGAATTCGTTAATGGCATAACCAACAAAAGGTCAGAGTGAGACATTATTTCAGCCAAAGACAATTGAGGAAGTTGGAATGAGAGGTCTGTGATACTGGAGTGGGGTCAGGAACACCAGCTATGGGTCTTGGAGGCAGAGGCAGAAGCAGACAGCAGATGTAGCAGCAGCAGAAGCAACCGTTTCAGCTTTTGAATGCTCTTGGAATTAAATCTGCATGGAATTAAAGCTTCTAAAGCACTACATTTGAGCTCATCTTTTAAACAATTTCCATGTTTTTACTTCAAAGATCTTGCCCTTTCATCCTTTTAACTATGTTGTATCTTGCTCTTAGATACATCAATTCCTAAAGGAAGAAATGAGGATAGAAGCATTGTACACCTGTAGAAAAATTGTGATCCAATTCTAGTCCCTGTCCTCCTGATGATCATTTTCTTTTCCATTTGCACATAATTTCCTCTCTGGATCTATCCTTTCTCACCCTTTTGGATGCTGGTTGCCCTCAGATTCTCTAGTTTTCATTATCCTGAGCAAAGATGTTGTCTGTCAACAGAGTTATAAAATTCTCTCACGAGAAGTGATTTTGTACATCAAAACACTGCAAATACCATCGTAAGAAGTCTTTCTCATACTTTTTGTCCACATGACAAAAGTATCCAGAGAGCATGAAATTCGCCCAAAGTACGGGCAATATGAAGAATTTATAAGTTAGGTCGTGTGGTAAATAGAGCAATGAGTCTAGAGTCAAGGGAACCTGGGTTCAAACCCAGCCTTAGACACTTATTAGGTATGTTACTCTGGGCAAATCACATTACCCCTATTTGCCTCAGTTTCTTCATCTGTAAAATGGGGATAATGATAGTACACACTCACAGGGTTGTTAAGAGGATCAAATGAGATAATAACTAAAGCACAGTGCCTGGCACATAGTAAGTGTTCTATAAATGTTAACCAGTATTAGCTATTGTTATGAATTAACTGGGTAAGAAGCAAGGCAACCCTTCTGCCACTCTTTTACCCTGTGGTCCCAAGAAATGGGCTAGGGGTTTTCATTTGGTTTGTTCTTTTCCATCTCTCTTGCTAAGTTCTATGAGCAAGCAATGAAATCCCCACTGCACCCAGAAGCTTAAGCCATGACAAACCCTGGAGGCCAGATTCCAAACCAGTCTGTCAGGGAAACCCAAATGCAGGGTGCCCAGGACCCAAGCCCAACAGGGAACTTTGGACCTAGAGCTTGGAGGAACAATGATATAAAAAATAAGCTAAGATTGAAACAGAATGTCTTTTTCCTCCTCAGAAATTGGGGTGGTACAGGGTAGGATTAAGGCCTCAGACATAGAAAAAGAATATTTTATCCTTGCTCTACCTTTGAAGTAATAATTTTCTTTAAAGTTAATCTGAATGTTAAGTCGTTAAATCAAAGTGGGATACAGGTAACCTCCTACAATTGAAGGGATACCATTGGAGGGGGCAAAAGCCTACTCACACCCAAACCTCCCTTAGGGGATTGGAGAACCTTAGGGTAGGAGGGGAATATAGCCTACCTAGACTTCAGGCAGTGTAAGCCAGGGTAGTGACTATTACATGTAAAACTGTCTGGGATAAAACTGGGCTCTGTGCATTTGAGGGGATGGCTAGAGAGACTCTGACCAGGACATTTAATTTTAGTGACCCTAAACTTTTGTTTTATTATTTATTATATGATATTTATATTTATGTATAGTATCTATTAATAAAGTTTATTATATTTAAAAATGTAAAAATCATTCTTTAACCCATGGACCATACAAAAAGAGGTAGTAGACCACATTTGCCCACAGACCATAGTTGTTGATCCCTGCTCTAAACTGCAAGTTTCTAGAGAAACTGACAAAAAAAAATTAAGATTCAATTGAACAGTCAATATTTTTTCTAGTATGTGTTCCTCAACAAGTACCACTGATGTAATTTTGCAGTTTTTTCAGTTATTGGTTGCTAGACTATTTAAACACAGGTAATTTCTGTATTTGTTTATTCTGTAAAAATATTAATAGTGATGCATTCTGTATTACTGAGTTCTATATAAGTACTGATATGAGTTTAATATGAGAAATCTGGAATCACTAGAATGCTACTGGAGAAATGTTCAAAGAACCAAGAGAATGTTGTATACAATAAAAGCCATATTTTAAAAAAATAACGATGAATGACTAAGTTATTTTGAGTATTACATTCAAATCAACTATAAAGGACCTATAAAAGGAAGATACTATCCACCTCCAAAGAAAGAACTAATAAAGAGAAGTATGCAGAGTATGGTTTTAGATAGATAGACAGAAAAATAAATCTGTATCAAATAGTGGCCTTCTCTAGTGGGGGGGGGGGCTGAAGATAGAATTCAGAACTTAAAATGTAACAAAGTAATAAATTTAACTTAATTTTTAAAAAAAGAAATTTTCATATTGTTCTTTTTTTCATTTACACAGATTTAGACAGCTTGCCTTGTTCCAAGAGCAAAATTTCCTACTATTTCTTAGGGTAAGAATGCCTGTAAAATTCTCAAACAGCTAATATTCTTTGCTAAATCTCTAACTCAGCCTATTTGCCTTCTTGTCCTGCTACATGTAGGGTATATTCCTGCCCTTTTTTCAGATTTACAAATCCATTTGGGTCACCCTTGCAATGGAAAGGATCCATGGAGGTAGTTTTGGGTGCCCATTTAGAAATAGGATCTAGATGAAATGTACCTTGACATCAATGGGGATAGCCCAGGAGTGGGGAACCTGTGGCCAAGAGACCACATGGAGCCCTCTAGGTCCTCAAGTGCAGTCCTTTAACTGAATCCAAACATCATAGAACAAATTCCCTTAGTATTAGGGATAGCCTATGGTACAAAGATCCCTGTGATATTTTGTTGTGCCCTGCATAGAAAAGGACATTTTGGTCCATTCCACATTTGGATGGTCTTATGTACTGAGGGAATTATGAATTTTCTTAGGTTAGACAAGGCTGACACCAAGTTCATTGCAGGTCCCAAATTCCTATAGGGAAAGTTCCATGTAGTTTCAAAAGTGTGATGACAGGTTTCAGCCTAAGACAGGAAGCCAAATTCTTTTTCTTTCCTTTTTCTTTTGCATACAGGTTAAGAAAGGCCTCATATGGCTAAGCAAGAAGAAATATTTGTATAACTTTGTCAAAAGCTCTTTATTTTCTTGAATCTGCAAAAACTTTCTGTTTAGGAAATAAGAGTGAAGGGAATAAACATTTATATAGAGCCTATGTGCTAGGCTCTATGCTAAGGGGATTTTACTTGATCCTCACAACAACCCTAGGAGATAGATGCTGCTACTATCTCCATTTTGCAGTTGAGTAAACTAAGGAAAACAGACTTGCACAGGGACATACATTAATCATTAAGTTCTGCGGCTGGATTTGAACTCAGGTCTTCCTGAGTCCAGGGCCAGTGCTCTACTGAGCTTTTACTGTATGGCACTGGGGAGGCAAATTAAATAACATTGTTTTTGCCTCTGCAGAGGACTGTTCTGAGCTGAGGTCAAGGATGGTGTTCAAAATGCAATTCTATACGCCAGATATGGGAAATACTAAAAATAAAAAGAAGAATGTATTCGGGGATTTGACTGCACATGCCCAATCACCTAAGATAGTGGGAGCAGTTTCTGGGAAAAGATATTCTGCATTCCTCTACAACATGGAAGAAGCAGAACCCATCATATCTTTAAAACCTACCAGACTGGTACACACTCCATTTCCCAAGGTGCTCTTTCCTATGATGTCCAAAGAAGGTGAAGGTTATGTTAACCCATAGCACAAGTACCATGAACAGACAGGATGGGGAGATGCCCTGTGGCTCTGAGAAATGAGCTCAGATGTGGGGTTTTGTATTGTTTTGTTTCATTTATCTTTCTCTGTTAGAGGTAGAGGTAGTGAAATTTTTACTGAACTGACCTTGGAGGTAGGATTCCAGGCTGGATATGCAATTGGCCAAACAGCTCATCACAGAATCCAAGATTCCCAGGATTCAGACCCAGGTAGAGGGATTTGGAATTCTGGGTAGAACCATGATATATATATAGGAATTGCAGGAAATGTCTATCATATTGTTTGGAAATTTTACTAATTATTATACTGTTTAAGTTTGATTTTATGGGACTAGAGGCTGTTTAAACCAAGGATGTCTTCCTGACCTGAGTCACTCTCTAGTAATGCCAGAGATAGCTACATGGAATTTTGGTTCCCTCAGGCTCTGAATCCACCCAAAATATTTGCATATAGGGTTACCACACATAGGTCTTGTTTTGGACCAACCTGTTTTGGATCAATTTGTTTGGGGGGTGGGGTCCATCAAAGCTTGTGCTTTGGATTCCCTTTGTGAAAACCTTCTGCCTAAATTTTACTGAATATTCACATTTATTGGTATATACTGATAGATCTCAATCTACATAGTTTACAAGTTGTCCTCTGTGTACCTGTGATTTCTGTGCAGGTATCCTTGTCAAAATTATATATGATGGACATGACTGAATTCTCATCAGAAAAGCAATGAAGTTACAGTGAGTCATTCCAGTGAGATATCCCAGAAGGCAAAGGATGTAAGCTTACAACCAAGAACATTATACCCACTAAAACTGACCAGTGGGAAAAAAAGAACTTTTAATGAAAATGGGCTAGTTAGGGCTAGTGGGCAGTGCCTGCTACATAGAGTACAATAAGGAAGGAATAGGAAAAGGATTTTTAAGAAGTTAAATGTGATAGACCTCTAGAGAACACTGAATGAAAATAAAAAGGAATATACCTATTAGTTGTGCATAGCCCCTTCACAAAAATTCACCATATACTGGGGCGCAAAAAACCTCACAAACAAGTGGAGGAAAGCAGAAATATTAACTGCATCTTTATCAACCATATAAAGTACATTCAATATAGGGACTTTGAAGGAAAGATTTAAAATTAATAGGAAACTAAATAATTTATTTTTTAAATAGGTGGGTCAAAGAACAAATTAATAATTTTATTAAAGATAATGACAATAAGACAACATACTGAAATTTATGGGGCTCAATCAAAACAGAATTTAGGGAAAATTATTTGTACACCTTGCTAGAGTGTGGAGTCTGGTGAGAGAGATAGGAATAGAGAGGTATGTTGGGTAAGTACCTCCTGAGGCTTCTTGATTTCTTATCCTGTGGAAACAGCTGTCATTGCCTTAACTCAGGTGCTTAACTCCTCTATAGGAGAATTTTTTGACAATCAGTGGATCCTGGAGAAAAATGCCTAGTCTTCTACCTAATAGGTCACATTATTCAAGACTCTTTTCTAGGCAATCTATTCATTCTTCTTTCTCTACACTCTGACTCAGTAACTTCATCAGTTCCCATAAATTCAATTAACATTCTATGCTGAAGATTCCTTCCTGGGTCTATATATCTAGCACCAAACTAAGCTCCAGTCAAAAACTGAATGGAATGAAAAATTATTTCCTAAGTACTTATTATTTGCCAAGTACTGTTCTTTAGCACTGGGGTTATAAATTCTAACAAGAAAGATAGCCCCACATTACCAACTATCTATTGAACATTTGAAACTAGATGTTTCATACACATTTTACATACACGTTCAAGGCAGAACTCATCTTTCTACCCCCTCCCCCCAAAAAAACCTATTTCATCATTCTCCCCCCAAAAAATTTCCTATTTCTATCAGGACATCATCCCCCTTTCAGTAACCTTGGAGATATCCTGAATTCCTCACTTTCTGGTAATACACATATCTAATCAGATGCCAAATCTTGTCAACTCCACCTTCATGACAGATTTTGTGCCATACCATCCAACTACCAAAGGTTAACTTTAGAGAAATAGACAAAATAATGATAAAATTCATCTGACAATTTAAAAAAAGAGTGAAAAATATCTCAAGGAAAATGAGAGGGAAAAGAGGTGAGGATAACAGTACAAATCCCAAACTATATTACAAAGCAATAATAATCAAAACTACTTGGTGTGGGTAAAAAGGGAACAAGGTGATCAGTAGAACAAAATTTAGCACACAAAATATATAAGGAAAGGATCATAAATAAACACCATTTACTGGAGTAAGGCCCCACAATTTGGGGGGGAAAATACTGGGAAAATTAGAAAGCAAACTGGCAGGAAATTAGCTTAGATCAACATCTTATTCCAAATACTCCAATAAAGTTCAAATGAATTCATGACATAGATATGAAATGTTACATCACAGGTAACTTGGAGAAGTGAACAATACACATTTCACAAAAATGGATATGGAGAATGCTTGAGTAAGAGGGAACCTAGAAGATAAACTGAACATTTCTGATGGTACAAAATGTAAAGTTGTTGTGGAAAATCAATTAATAAGAATAATGAGAAAGAAATCTTTGCAGCAAATTTCTCATATTAATGATTGACAATCCAAGATATACAGAAGACTATTGAAAATATATAAGAGCAAGAGCCATTCCCTAATCAATAAATCACCAAGGGATATGAATAGGTCGTTGTCTAAATAAATGCAAACTATAAACACCATAAGAAAAAATGCTTCAGATCACTAATAATAAGAGAATTCAGGACAATACTGAATGAAAAATTACAACTGTTGGAGGGGCTGGTAAAGGATCAGCATACTAATGCAGATAGAACACAAGAACTGGTCCAACCATTTTGGAAAAAAATCTGGAAAGAGTCACTAAACTGTTCATACACAGATCCAAGGATATAATAAGTAGGCACATATGCTAAAAAGATTTTTTTAAAAGAGAAAGAAACAGATGGTGTGGGAATAAAGCAGCTGATCAGAGAGGGGTTTCAGGGATCTCTTTGCTGGTGCTGAGGCAGGATTTTCTTGCTTTTCCCTGCTTGGATGTGGGTCACAGTCCTGGGTAGCATCCTGGGGAAAAGAAGAGAGCTGGTGTGGCAAAGTTTGTGGAAAGGGAATCCATCTCACAGTTCCAAGGCAGAAAAGAGTGTTTGTGGTCACTTACAGAACAGAGTACAGGCCAGGAAAAAAGTAGACACCTCTCTTTTGATGATACCACCTTGGAAGAACTGAAAATTTACAGGCCCCAAGAAGTATCTCTGAAAATAGCTGCACAAAACCCCTGAAGCTTGGGACAATACATTCTCCACACTGAAAGCAGAGTCCTACCTTAATGAAGAGTTTAAAACTCAGGTAATTGTCTAGGAAAATGAGGGAACAGCATTAAAAAAACTCAGACTATAGAATCTTACTTTGGTAACAAATAAGATCAAAACATACAACCAGAAGAGTACAATAAAGTCAAAGCTCCTACATCAAAAGCCTCCAAGAAAAATATAAATTGGTCACAGGCCATGGAAGAGCTCAAAACAGATTTTGAAAATCAAGTAAAAGAAGTAAAGGCAAATTGAGGAAGACAAAGGAGAGTGATGCAAGAAAATTATGAAAAATGAGTCAACAGCTTGATAAAGGAGACCCCCCAAAAAAAGAAAATAACACCTTAAAAATAGACTAACCCAAATGGCAAAAGAGGCCCAAAAAGCCAATGAGAAGAATGCCTTAAAATGTAGAGTTGGCCAAATGGAAAAGGAGGTCCAAAAACTCGCTGAAGAAAACAATGCTTTTAAAAAAGAGAATGGAGCAAATGGAAGTTAATAACTCTATAAGAAATAGAGAAATTATAAAGCAGAACCAAAAGAATGAAAAAAATAGGAGACAATGTGGAATATCTCACTGGAAAAACAAAGGACCTGAAAAACAGATCCAGGAGAAATAATTTTAAAATTATTGGACTACCTGAAGGCCACGATCAAAAAAAGAGCCTAGACATCATCTTTCAAGAAATTCTCAAGGAAAACTGCCCTGATATTTTAGAACTAGAGGGCAAAATAGAAATTGAAAGAATGCACCAACAGCCTCCTAAAAGAGATACCAAAATGAAAACTCCTAGGAATATTGTAGCCAAATTCCAGAGTTCCCAAATCAAAGAGACACCACAAGCAGCCAGAAAGAAACAATTCAAGAATCTTGAGTCACAGTCAGGACAGCACAAGATTTAGTAGTCTCTATATTAAGGGATTAGAGGGCTTGGAATATGATATTCCAGAGGTCAAAGGAGTTAAATTTAAACCAAGAATCACCTACCCAGCAAAACTGAGTATAATTCTACAGGGGAAAAATAGATATTCAGCAAAATAGAGGACTTTCAAACATTCTTGATGAAAAGATCAGAGCTGAATAGAAAATTCAACTTTCAAATACAAGACTCAAGAGAAGCATGAAAAGGGAAAGAAGAAAGAGAAATCATAAGGAATTTATTAAAGTTGAAATGTTTACATTCTTACATGGAAAGATAATATTTGTAACTTATGAGACACTTCTCAATATTTGGGTAGTTGGAGGGAATATATATATATGTATATATATATATATATATATATATATATATATGAACAAAGGACAGAGGATGAGTTGAATAAGAAGGGATGATATCTAAAAAATAAAATTAAGGGATAAGAGAGGAATATACTGGGAGAAGAAGGAAGGGAGAGGTACAATGGGGTAAATTATCTCAAATAAAAGAGGCAAGAAAAAGCTTTGGAGGGGAAGAGGGGGAAGTGAGAGGGAATGACATACATACTCAAATGGTATGGAAATCTATCTTACAGGAAAATAGTGGGGAGAGGAGTAAGAGTGGGAGACAATAGAAGGGAGGGCAGATTGGGGAGGGGGTAGTCAGAAGCAAACACTTTTGAGGAGGGACAGGGTCAAAGGAGAGAACAGAATAAACAGGGGGCAGGAGAGCATGGAAGGAAATCTAGTTAGTCTGTCACAACATGACTGTTATGGAAGTGTTTTGCATAACTACACATGCATAACCTATATCAAATTGCTAGCCTGCACAATGAGGGTGGGTGAGGAGGGAAGAAGGGAGAGAATTTGGAACTCAAAAGCTTTTTACATGAATGTTAAAAATTGTTTGTACATGCACCTGGGAAATAAGATATACAGGCAATGAGGTATAGAAATCTATCTTACCCTACAAGAAAATGGAAGGGAAGGAAATAAAATAAGTGGGGGTGGTGAAATAAGGGATGGTAGATTGAAGGAAGGGGTAATCAGAATCCATGCTCTCTTGATATGGGGTGAGGGGAGAGATGGGGAGAAAATTTGGAAAGGAAGTGAATGTTGAAAACTAATAATAAATTAATAAAAATTAAAATAAAATGTTAAAAATAAATAAGAAAAAAGCCATAGCTACAAAATTATTTATAACAGGACTTTTTGCCATAACAGAGAACTAGAAACAAAGTGCCCATAAATTGAAGAATAGCTGAACTAATTAATGTAGACTAATTTAATGAAATACTATTACACTTTAAGAAATTACAAAAGAAACATATTCAGAAAAGCCTGAAAAGATATATGTGAGTTTACATAGAATGAATTGAGTAGAACAAGGAGAGCAATTCTTACAATGACTATGATTACATAAAAGAAAAAAAAAACTTTGAAATAATTTAAGAATTCTAATCAATGCAATTGTCTATCATGAGTCCAGAAGACAATGACAAAGAAGTGATGGACTATCAACGGAGAAGGAGACATACACTTTCAGACATAACCAGTGTGGACATTGCCTGATTATGCTCATTTGTTACAGGATAGGACTTTTGTTGTAGGGACCATTGTGTAAAAGGGTACAATAACAAAAAAAAAATTACAGATTATAGACATGTCAAAAAATTAACTAAAGTATCAGTTAAACTTTGGAAAAAAGAACAGAAAACAAAAGTTCATAAGGGGCCACAGACAAGCAGAGCAGTATTGGTACTATTGTATTAAATTTAAGATATATATAATTTTAAAAAATAAACCATCTACATATAATACTCACATTCTATTCAATTTTTTATTTTTATATATGAGGATATTAATGTTTGTTCATGTTATCAAGTTTATAATTTTTAAAAGGAACGATGCATACAACTGTTAGTAATTCAAAGGATTTTTTTTCCTTTATGCAATCATAGTCACTGTGAAAATTGTTCTTCTTCATCTGCTCAATTCATTCTGCATTCTGCCCCCTCTTCTACTGATAATATCACTATTGCAGAAATGGAAGATAGCAACACAAAACTAAGAACTGATTTCTACTTTTATCTGTTTCACAGGTAACCATACTCAAAAAATGTATCACCAACTAACAAAACTTCTGATGATGTGCCACTCAAAAGGTAAACAGTCTAGAACTCAATCTGAGCCCATGACTATACTCAAAGTTTTCTCAGTTTTTAATAATACTCACTAAAGCTTGTATTCTACTAGAATAGCCTTTAAGAACTCAGAATTATATCCAGGTCATTCATATCATGAGGTCTGGAGTAGTACTTTTGTGAAGAGGTGCATCTGTGTATACACATATACATACACACACACACACACACAATGATAATAGGGAACATGAGTAAAAACCTAACTGTTTTACATTCAGATGCACCAAATATTTCTGACAGATGTGCATACATTATATATGGGGGCAGTCATATATGTGCATATATGTGTGAAGATTTTATATATGTGCACTACACACACACATATCTATATACACATACACATATCCATGCATACACATACATATATCACTATAACATCATTCCAAGAGTATAGATGTAACAGAAAGGAAGACAGCAAATAGAAAATGAAACAGATAATCTAGTATTTCTAATGCTTTAGGATATATTTCGACCATGTAAAACATTCTTATGCAATGTGTTATACAAGGAAGCAACATTTAACACAATTAATTTGGGAAGAATAAATAACTAGTGGCCAGAATAAGGTGGGAAAAGCATTTTATTTTCAAACATTTCCATTTTGAAGAATATATCCTGGAAAGAGATACTTGAAAGTTACTTATACACTATGCATTATTCAAATTTCTGATGCATTACTGAAGTTAATATATAATTCTACTTTTGAAATGAACTCCTTCCAAAAATGAACTTTTGTGAAGGTAAATACGAATAAACTAAAACCCTAAAGTTAAATCAACTCTTGCTTAAAACAAAGACTCAACAATCACTCCCTTATGTCCAGCAGAGGGTGCTAAAAGAACATTAATGTATTGCTTAAAAACCTAAAGCCTTCCAAATAACACTTTAAGAAAGAACTACAATTCTAATTCCCATATTGGAATTCAGTTTTATAAAAATAACCAAACCATAGTATAGAGTACAGCAGATTCCAGTTTAAAATAGTATTATAACATGGTTTTATATATGCAGAGTAATCACAGACCTCATCAAATCATAACCAATCTCATCCATAGTACTACTCCCCTGCCTCAACAACTATATTCAGTTTTAAAGTCTTCTATGACAGCCTATTAAAATTAACAGTAGTCCTGCTGAGCGTCTGCAAACCAATGACACTACAAAGTAACAATAATTAGGACAGGAAGCCTGACAGTAGCTAGAGGACTAGTCAGGGAGTCAGGAAGATTCTATTTAAGTTCCATCTCTGACAAGTACTATCTGTATGTTCCTGAGCAAAGTATTCAACCACTAAATCATTCCATACCCACACCAGCAATTCTGAACTTTCCATTTTCATTATATAAATTTCATCTCCCATTTTTCTTCCCCTTCCCCCCATAGTCATTGCCTTATTCCAACAGCCCTCAACCCAATCTCCAACATTACAATCAAAATCTCCCCACCCTGTGTTTTTGGGAATATGTTTCATGGGTAACATGAATTTCTTCCATTCATTCTTTCCATTTTTCTTGCAGTCAATGAGACCTAGGTCCCATCTAATGACAAAGAATCTCTGGCAACCATAACCAGCACTAGATGCACTTTCACTCATTATCCTCCAACTCTGATCATGATAGGGGAGATCATATATACTTTGCTCCCAATTTCTACTTCCAGAATATTCCCTCTCTGCCAACATCACTCAGTACCTATGAAATTCATTCAAAAATCTGGTAGTCGTTATCAACAGAACTCCACGATATTCTCTTTCCTTCCTCAAGGAATTTCTTTCATTCCCAACTCCAACCCACTTAGTAAGTACTAGAGTACTTCAACCTTAATGATACCTCAAACACCCAGCTTCTCAGTTCCACCACTCACACATGAATGCTTAGAAACCTCGGCTTACTCCATCCATCCCACTTATCAATTTTCCTATATTTCTCCTTCCTTTCCTCAAAGCTAAACTCCACGAGAAAGCCCATACTTCTTTTCCTCTCATTCTCTTCTCATTTCTCTGCAGTTAGGCTTCACAAATCTTCATTCAACTAAAATTTCTTTCTGAAGTTGCCAATAATCTTAATTACTAAACCTAAAGATCTCTTCTCAATCCCTATACTTCCAAATTATTCCTAAATCCTGTCAATGCCACTTTCGGGATCTCTCTTATATGTGCACTCTATCTCCTCTAGCATTACTACCACTGTGATGCAGGCCCTTGTCAATGCAAGACTAGCCTATTGCCAAAGCATGCTGATTGTTCTCTCTGCCTCAAGTCTCCCTACTCCAGTTCATCCCCAGCTCAGTTATTACAAGTGATCTCTCTCTCTCTCTCTTTCTCTCTCTCTCTCTCTCTCTCTCTCTCTCTCTCTCTCACACACACACACACACACACACACACACACACACACACACACACACACACACACACCCTAGTTCCTTAATACCTTTTTAATTGAATGCATAATTGGATTTGGCTTCCAAAATCTTCACAATCTGGACCCTTCTTTCCTTCCAAGTTCTCTTTCACTAAGTATCCTCCAGCCTTGGAATGCTAATCCTCCATAATGGGAATAAAAATCACATCCAATAAAGTGACTTTAAGCAAAATTTTAAAATAATTGAAAACTAAAGTCCTAAACAATTAAGTCCTAAAGAATAAGTGAGTCAAAGAACAAATCACTGAAACAATAATTTCATTAGAGGTAATGACAACAATGAGACCGCAAAAATTTTGGCAATGAAATGAAAGCAGTAATTAGGGGAAATTTTATATCTCTAAACAAATAAAAAAGCAGGTCAACAAATGGAGCATAACAACTATAAAAACTAGAAAATCAATAAATTAAAAACCTTTTAAGTAATAGAAATCCTGAAAATCAGAGGAGAGATTAGCAAAAATTGAAAGAAAAAAATCATTGCATAAAACTAATATTTAAAAAAACTTTAAATGCCAGTAATTAATTTGATTTTTAAAACAGAATATCAAAACAGAAGTATCACAAATGAAAAAGGTAAAATAGCAACCACTGAAGAAGAAGTTAAACAACAATTATTAGGACCTATACTGCCCTACTCTATGCCAATAGATTAGAAATCTAAATAAAATGGATGAACATTTACAAAAATATGTATTGCCCAGACTAACAGAAATAGAAGAAAATACCAAAATAGAATACCAAAATAACCCTAACATAGAAATACTCATACCTTAAAAATAATTCTCAAAAATGACAATTTTACCCAAATTAAATTACATATTTAGTTCCATACCAAACAATCTACCAAAAAATTACTTTATAGAACTAGAAAAAATAGTGACAAAATTCATATGGAAGAACAAAAAATCTAGAATATCAAGGCAATTAATGAAAAGAAATGCTAGGGAAGGTGGCCTAGCCATACCAGATTTTAATCTGTATTATAAAGGAGCAGTCATCAAAACCACTTGGTACTGGCTAAGGAATAGAACAGTGGATCAATGGAATAGATTGGGTACAAAAGAATCAGTAGTCAATGATTATAGTAATATACTGTTTGATAAGCCCAAAGAACCCAGTTTTGGGGATAAGAACTCACTATTTGGCAAAAACTGCTGGGAAAACTGGAATGTAGCATGAAATGTATACATGAATGTAGCAGAAACTGGGCACAGATCATCATCTAACACTGCACACCAAAGTCAAGTCTAAATGGGTGCACAATCTAGGTATAAAGCCTGATACTGTAAATAATCTGGGGAAGCAAGGAATAGTTTACCTGTCAGATTTATGGAGTAAGGAAGACTTTATGACCAAAGAAGAGATGGAGAACATTATAAAATACAAAATGGATACTCTTGATTACATTAAATTGAAAAGTTTCTGTATAAACAAAGCTAATGTAACCAAGATTAAGAGGGAAGTGGGAAACTGGGAAAGAATATTTACAACCAGTGTTTCTGATAAAGGCCTCATTTCTAAAATATACAGGGAATTAAGTAAAATCTATAAGAATACAAGTCATTCCCCAAATGATAAATGGTCAAGGGATAAGAACAGGCAATTTTCAGATGTAGAAATTAAAGACATCTTTAAGCATATGGAAAAATGCTCTAAATCACTACTGATTCGAGAAATGCAAATCAAAACAACTTTGAGATACCACACCTCACCAGTCAGATTGGCTAAGATGACAAAACAGGAAAATGACAAGTGCTGGAGAGGATATAGAAAAATTGCT
>CM053599.1:85760040-85780342 GCA_028646575.1 Pseudocheirus occidentalis
GCAGCCAGGCCACCAACAAAAAAAGTCCAATCCTGTTCATGTCTTCAGTCAGACACTGAGTAGACAAATCCAAAATCTGTCCTGTCTCTGTAAAATTCTTCCTTATAACCACTGGCCTTCTCCCAAGTGAACAGGGGAGTGTCTCACGGGGGGGGGGGGGGGGGAATTCACACCTTCCATACAGAGCTAATACCTTCCAGACAGAGCTCACACTTTCCATACTTAGCCCTAAATATCCAACAAATTGATTACCATTACAGACATGACCTCACAGTTTTTTTTTTTACCAGTCTCAAGACCTTTCACTATTCTGATTGCTCTGTATTGGACAGTCTTCAGCTTATCAATTTTCTTCTTAAAATGTGGTGCCCCAACTTTAATAATGTAGTCCAGGTATAGTTTGACCAGGGCAGAGGACAGCAGGACAAAAACCTTCCTAATTCTGAACATTATGTGCTTTACTATGCAGGTTGAGATTGCATTTATGTTCTTGGTTTTCATATGTTGCTTGCCTATATTGAGACATTAGCTTCTATGTTCAGCATATTGGAATGACATATTTTAGAGTTCCTTATATATTCTTAAAGGAAAGAGCAAGTGCCTGGGACAAGGGGGCCTAGAGTATAGTATGTGAGTGACAGTGGTGGCAGTACTCATTGAATTTTTTTTTTACTACATGTGGGATAAATTGAATGCTTTTCTAGATCTACCCAGCTTCAGACTTATTTGTTGAGGTTGGAGTTCTATTATCCTTAGGCTCAGAGTTAGCCCAGAGAATACAAGGACCAGGTGGGTAAAAGTTGTGAATTCAATTAAAAACCAAGTATTTATTAAGTTTTTACTTTATATTATATATATATATATATATATATACATATATATATATGAACATGTATATATATGATGTCTATAAAAACACAAAAACAAATACCTTTAAGGAGGTTTATTTCTACTGGGAGAATATAACACGTTTGAAGATAGATGAGTACAAGTTATTTTGAAGAGGCATGGAACACTTAACAACTAGGGAGATTAGAAAAGGCAAGTCTAGGAGAAGACTTGAAGGAAGCTAGGGATCATAAGAGATAGAGTTGAGGGAGTGCATTGAAGGTGTGGGACAGCATCTGTTCAAAGGCATGGTAGTAGGAGATAGAATATCTAGTTAGGAATGGCTAGTAGGTCAGTTTGATGAAAGTGAGTATTGTGAAATAAATTTGAAAAGATAGATGGGAGCCAGATAATGCTAGACTTTAAAGACAGGCTGAGGAGTTTGTTTATTATCCTATAGACAGTAGGGACCTAGTGAAGATTTTATACATCCTTTCTTTTTCCAGAGACTCATGTTTCTTCTTATTTGTGGATTTTTTGGTCTCTTTATCCTAGGGGATATCTGAAAAAAGGAGTAGGTTGGATTGTAATCTCTAAGGTGCAAGAGATAGTGATACAGTTGGAGGCAGGAGAGCTGCCAATACTTCTTTGGTATTAGCTGTGTGACCATGAACAAGACACTTAACCTCTCAATTCCTCCACCTATAAATTGTGGGTAATCATCTCTTTATTAACTAACTCATATGGTTTAAGGATGGAGTGGTATAGGGTTTTTAAAGTCCTTTGAAAACTGAAGAACTATTGAAATATTATCTAACATTATTACTACTATTTTTTTAACATCACCATCAGTTCTTGGAGAAATTAATCTCCATGAACTGTTCTATAGGCAGCACAGAATCAATGCCATAGGAAAGCACTGCTGGAAGATTGTTTAGTGGCCCTCATGTCTTTATCCCTGACAGTAGTTCATCTTAGTGCCTTCCTGACCTGCCCCCAAAAGCCTTGTTTTAAAGAAAATGCCTTTGCTTCTCTAGTATGCACAGAATCTATATGTGTGTACACACTCACCCATGCACCCATATAACAAACCTTGAGAACGCTTTATAGTGATTGGGGATTATGAATGTTATTCCGTTGTTTGTGTGTGCATTCAGAAGTAAGACTTTTCTAAGTAAAAATGTATGTGTGTGTTTAAATGTTAGGGTCAATCAGTCAATCAGTAAACATTTATTAAGTGCTTATGTGCCAGGCACTCTGCTAAGGGTATATGTAAATGCATGAAAATAGGGAAGTTTTGGAGGAAAGTTGGTGTAGCAGAAAGTGGAAGTGGCTGGAAGTTTGGTGAAGTTAAGGCATTGTACTTGAAGACAACAAAACTTGGGTGCAAATCCTCCCTCAGATGCTTATTAGCTCTGTGACTTTGGTCAAGACGCTTACCTACTTTGTATCTCAGTTTCCTCATCTGTAAAATGAAAGCATTTATCCCTTCATGTATAATCATATGATTCTATATGTGACTGGGGAAAACACTGGGTTGAAAGACTGCCATACTTCACAGTAAGACCACATTAATAATGTTCAGTCGATCGGTAAGTATTTTGTAAATTCTTACTATGTATCAATACTGTGCTCAACTCTGGGGACACAAAGAGTGGTAAGAACACAGTCCCTGCTTTCAAGGAGCTCATACTGTAAGGAGTTGTGTAAGTAAAAAATATGTACATTGGAAATGAGATGTAATTTCAGAGGGATGGCACTAGTATTAAGGGGGACTGGGAAAGGCTTCTTGGAGACATTGAGATTTGTATTGATCCTTGAGGGAAGCCAGGAGGTAGAGGTGAGGAGGAAGATCATTCTAAGCATGGGAAACAACCGTTGAAAAAGCTAAGAATCAGGAAGGCAATAGAACATTGTGTATGAGAACAGCAAGAGGGACGGTATCTTTGAATTGTGAAGTACTTAGCTGGGAGGAAGGTGTAAGAAGACTTTAAAGGTAGGAATGGCCAAGTTGTAAAGGATTTCAAAGCCAAATAGAGCATTTAATACTTGAAATCAGTTTTTTGAGCCTGACTTTTTTCCTCCATTTGTCATGTAACTAATTCTTATATAATTTATTTTCACATTCACTCCCTTAAAGTATTAGTCTAGTATTTCATTGTGTCATGGAATTGGCCTTGGGTTCTTTTTTTTGAAATTGTTTATTTACTTTTAATTTGCAGCATTCAGTTCTACAATCTTGAGTTTAAAATTTTCTTTCCCCCCCAACCCCCCTCCCTTACCCCCCATGGCGGCATGCAGTCAAATATAGGATCTACAAATACCTTCTCATTAAACATTAGTCAAGTTGTAAAGAAGGATTATAACCAGTGAACAATGAGAAAGAAGAAACAAAACAAAACAAAACAAAAGAAGAAAGAGCAAGTAGTTTGCTTCAATCTGCATTCAAACTCTGTAGTTCTTTCTCTGGATGTGGTTATTCCTTTCCATCATGAATCTTTTGGAGTTGTCTTCTAACCTTGTATTGCTGAGAGGGACCCAGTCTATCAAAATTAGTTGTCACACATACAGTGTGTCTGTAATTGTGTACAAGGTTCTCCTGGTTCTGCTCTCCTCACTCAGCATCAGTTTATATATGTCTCTCCAGGTTATTATCAAGTCTATTTACTCCTCATTTCTTATAGCACAATAGTACTCCATTATATTCATATAATACAACTTGTTTAGCCATTCCCCAATTGATGGGCATCCCCTTGATTTCCAATTCTTTGCCACCACAAAGAGAGCTGCTATAAATATTTTTGTACATACAGGTCCCTTTCCCACTTCTGTGATCTCTTTGGGATACAGCTCTAGAAGTGGTATTGCTGGGTCCAAGAGTATGTACTTTTTTTATAGTCCTTTTGGCATAGTCCCAGATTGTTCTCCAGAATAGCTGGATCAGTTCACAACCCTAACAACAATACATTAGTGTTCCAATTTTCCCACATCCTCTCCAGCATTTATTGTTTTTCTGTTTTGTCGTCTTAGCCAGTTTGATTGGTGAGATGTGGTACCTCAGAGTTGTTTTGATTTATATTTCTCTAATCAGTAGTGATTTAGAGCATTTTTTTTCATATGCTTATAGATATCTTTAATTTTTTCCTCTAAAACTGTCTGTTCATATCCTTTGACCATTTATCAGTTGGGGAATGACTTGTATTCTTATAGATTTGACTCAGTTCTCTGTATATTTTAGAAATGAGATCTTTATTGGAGACACTGGTTGTAAAAATTCTTTCCAAATTTTCTACTTCCCTCCTAATCTTGGTCAGACCCTGGGTTCTTAAAGGCAGTAGAGTACCAATAAGCTCTGGAAGGAAAAAATTTGTGTTTAAGTCCAGGGACTGAATGTGTATTTGTTGTTTGAGGTTCAGTTTATTTACAGTTCAGGAGGTTTATCACTAGGTTCGCCTAAGGGTGATAATTTTTTGGAAACAAAATTATGAAAGATTATGTGTGGAAGTTTAGAATTTCTCACAAAATCTCTTTCTTGGCCTCCTTTGTATATTTTAAATGTTTGTGTTTATTGATGGTTAAGTTCACAATTTAAAAAAATTGTGTACTACATTGTTGAAAATTTATAATTGGTGTCAGTAGAAGAGCTATGCCATTGAAATCATGGATCCTTGGAAAAGAGAAGTCTTTTTAAGTTTAGATAGTAACTGATATGGCCTAAAATTGAATTTTGAAAGAATTAAGTAGACCCTACTTGAAAAGCTTGTCCTATCCTGCACAGGTTTTCTGAAGAGTTTGGAATTAAGGAGGAAATAAACTATAAAAATTGCATTAAAAACTATAATCGTACTTTAAATGCCATGATTTCAAAGTCAGATCTCTCGAGTACTTATGTATTTTTGTTATTAAATACTTTTAGAAATTAATGAGGTAAACAAACATTGTACAGGATAGTAAAATTAAAACAACATAGAAATACCCCTGAAGGTCCATTTAATGAATTTACTAATATATATGCTAAACACAGTTTCAAAGTTAATGTACAATAATGACACTTTACAGATTGAAACTTACCTTGAGACCATGTGAACCATCTTAGATGTGTATTGTTGTTCCAAATATATACTCACTTATTAAATTGCATGCCCCTTTTTGTTTAAATTTAGCTACATAGTTCCTTTTTTTTTATAGGAACAGGATAATGCTATACAAAGTATGCATAAGAAAATGGAAAAACTAGAATCTGAACACCTTGATTGCTCTAACCGTCTACGGCGACAAACAAGTGAACTTGAATTAAGCTCTTCTCGAGAGGAATTACTTAGAAAAGAATATGAGGTAAGCTGTCATGATCCTCTTGTACTCCAATATTATTTTACCCAGGAACAATCAATCATTGCTTTCACAAACAATGGTAATATATTTTGCAATTTGAGATATGAAGGGGCACAAGTGATATTAATAATAGTGGAAATATCATTCTGATTTATTAATCACATGGCATATTCACGTTGACTGATATACTCACTTATCCTTACCAAATCAGGGGGCATTTCACCCCCAAAGATTGCAGATTGCATTCTACATGATGGTCTATTAGCCTTGTAACTCTTTTACTCCAGATTTTCAATAAGATAGCTTGGGAGTATCAGAGAGAGCTGCCTAAATTCACAGGGTTGTTACGTGTAAAATAAAATGTAAATCTGAAAACAATACAAAAATGAAAATTCCTACCATGAGTAAATATTTAAATTTTTTTTTTTGGAGGGCAATTGGGGTTAAGTGACTTGCCCAAAGTTACACAGCTAGTAAGTGTGTCAAGTGTCTGAGGTCAGATTTGAACTCAGGTCCTCCTGACTCCAGGGCCGACGCTCTATTCACTGCACCACCTAGCTGCCCCGTGATTTTATTTATATGATAATAACAATAATAATAATAATTATTATTATATTTTGCTTTTTGGAGGGCAGTTGGAATTAAGTGACTTGCCCAAAGTCACATAGCTAGTAAGTGTGTCAGGTGTCTGAGGCCGGATTTGAACTCAAGTCCTCCTGACTCCAGGGCTGGTTCTCTATTCACTGCACCACCTAGCCACCCCTGTGATTCTATTTAAAAAAAAAAAGACTCTCCTAGATAAGCTAAATGATTTACTTTATATCTGGGAGATTATTTTTAAATCTATTTTTATGTTATCATTGTGAGGTTTGAAGGTAAATAGTTCCATTTTAAAGATGAAATAGTAACATAGTGCATGACTCTGTGCTTTTTAATATGTTTATCATGAATTGAATAAAGGTATGAATGTCATGCTTATTGCATTTATGCATAACAGAAAGCTAAGAGGGGCATTGTACAC
Source organism: Pseudocheirus occidentalis (assembly GCA_028646575.1). Taxonomy (NCBI): domain Eukaryota; kingdom Metazoa; phylum Chordata; class Mammalia; order Diprotodontia; family Pseudocheiridae; genus Pseudocheirus; species Pseudocheirus occidentalis. The sequence goes on from CM053599.1 coordinate 85,766,222, forward strand.
ATTGAATGACAGAGTTAGCATCCCAACAGCTCATGATGGACTAGAACTGTGGCCTGAATCAAAGTAGATGAAATTTAATAAGGATGAATATACATTCTTAGATTTGGGATAAAAAAAAATCATGTTTACAAGTACAAGATAGATGTGCCTAGAGACTTTACTTGAAAAAGATCTATGAATATTAGTGAACTGCAAGCTCAATTTGAGTTAACACTGGCAGTAAAAAAAAGGTAGATTAATAGTGGAAAGTCAGGTACATTAATGCACTACACTGTTGGTGGATGTTTGAATTTCTTTGACTATTCCAGAACACATTTGGAATTATTGGTGAAAATGACTAAATTGTTCATATCTTTGGATCCATCATTACCAATATGGGGCATGTTCCCCAAAGAAGTCAAAGGAAGAGGAAAATAAAACATTCATTGAGCATTTATTAAGTGCCTGATATGTGCCAGTCACTGCATTAAACATTGGGAATACAACACAAAAGTGAAACGTTCGACTCTACTTTCAAAGAGCATATATATTCAAGAGACAACATGTACATATATATGTGTACATATAAATACGTGTACAAAATAAATAAGGTAAAGTTTTTTTTTTGTGGAGAGGGAACTAGCAGTTTCAGAGAAACATTTAGCTCTAAGGAATCACTATTAGTAATTACACTGATAAGAATTCCTAATTCTTTTAAATTTCTTTTGCTTCTGTCATATTGTTGTCATTGTATAAATGGTTTTCCTGGTTCTGTTCACTCTGTATTAATTTATATAAATCTTCCAAAGTTTATCTCAAACTATTTTTTTCATAATTTCTTGCAGCACTAGCATTCTATCACATTTATTATGTTCTGTAACTTGTAAATCCATTCCCCAATTTAGGGACATTCTGTCAGATTCTCATTCTTTGTCACCTCAAAGAGTTATAAATTTTTTGGGAGGTAAATCCTTAGGGTTTTTTTAAGGGCTTGTTTTGCTTAGGACTAATCCCTCCCTTAATCTATCCTCCACTAGTTTCCTCTTATCCCTTCTTCACTTTCCCTCACATTTCCTTGTTCAGTGAAATGTGTTTCTATACCCAGTTTTCTGTATGTGTATGCATGCGTGCGTGCGTGTGTGTGTGTGTATGTGTGTATGTGTGTATGTTCTTCTTGAACCAATTCAGAGAGGGCAAGGTTGAAGTGTCACCTACTCCCTTAACCCCTATTCAATTTGTACAGGTGTCTTCCTATGTATTGTGATTATGGGAGACATATTTCTGCAACCTTTCCCCCCCTTCTCACTGTTCTCTATGGTATTCCTTTTTCCTTTTCTTTCCATTCTTCTCCCAAGATCATCAAGCTATAACAGGACCACTAATAGGCCCTGTCTAATTAGACTCCCTCCACATGATCCTTGATGTTGATGATAGAGGGTTCAGATGGAACACGTGTATCATCTCCCATATTTGAATGTAACCAAGTTGTCTTTTAGTCCTCATCATTCTTCATTCATTTTGCCTTTTAATGTTTTTTGTGTTTGAACATTAGTGTTTCAATGCCACTATTCTTTTTTTTTGTGATAGGCATTTTTATTAACAGACCATTAGAAAAATAATCATGGTGAATTCACCTTCAGTTCGTTCTTCTAATAAGCCTGTTGATCTGGTCTTCCCTGTTACCAGCATCTCCACCTTCCACAAAATGTGTTGTCTTTTTCTTCATTCCGCTGCGTGGAGAAGATAATTTGAACGGCCACAGGAAGTTGTTGGCAGCTTTGAAGTGCTTGCCAACAGTGTAGATCTCATGGATCAAGTCCTCCATGCAGATGATTCCATATTTACCAAGAGATTTTGCAATAAGGGCATTATCTGTCAGGGCAATTCTCTGTTTCTTGATCTTGCCATATTCACGTTTGTAAATCAAGTCATTCACAGACTTCAGGTTTGGATAACTCCATGCAATGTATGGTTCCACAATCATCAGCATGTTAATTGAGGCCTTTGAAGTACCATTGAAGATTTGGCGAAGGGGAAGAAGCTGCAATACTTTTCGGACCTTTGGGCTAACACCATTGATACTTCTGATTCTGATCACAAAAGCTAACTTGGGTTCAGCAGGTACATAGTAGTTGCCAGCTTTGCGTGCCATTCTAGCCAGCCGGATTTTACTTCTGTACATCTGTCTGTACTCCTTATGGTAGGCTTTAGCTTTCTCATAGATAACTTTTCTCCATATTTTGCGGAGCTTTTTTATAGCCATCTTCTTCTTTAAACGTTTGGCCTTCAGTATTGCAAAAGCCTTCCGCTTTTTCAGAAGGGATTCTGGAACAGCTGGTAGCTTCTTCTTTTCTTCTACGCCCGCCATGATTCCAGTTGGAAAAAGAGGCTTAATGCCACTATTCTTTTCATCAGAAATATTCAGAAATCTTCTATTTCATTAAAGGTTCATTTTTTTATCTTACAGCATTATACTCAGGTTTTCTGGGTGAGTTATTCTTGGCTGTTAAACCTGTATCCTTTGCTTTCTTTAATATTGTATTTAATGTTTTCCCCTGCCTTGTTATGGTGGCTACTAAATCAAGTGTGATCCTGAATGTGGCTCCTCGATTCTTGGATTCTTTCTTTCTGGTTGCTTGTGGTTTTTTGTTTTTTGTTTTTTTGTAACCTGAAAACCCTGGATTTTGACTGTGATGCTCTTGAAAGTTTTTCCTTTTGAGTTTTTATTCAGGAAGTGGCAGGTTTATTTTTTTCTATGCCTACTTAGCCCTCTGGTTCTAAGAGATCTGTATAGTTTTCTTTTAAAATTTCTTGAAATAGGATGTCTAGACTCTTTTGGGGGGGGGGTCACAGTATTCTTGTAGTCCAGTGATTCTTAAATTTTTTCCTTTTGATCTTTTTTTTTTCTGGATCATTTGTTTAAGGTATGAAATATCTTTTTTTGTATTTTTTTTTGCTTTGTTTTGATATATGTTATGCCTTATGTAGACAGTGACTTCTGTTTGTTCATTCTCATTTTCAGGTAGTTACTTTGGCAAAGTTGTGTACCTCTTTTTTCAAGCTGCTAACCTGTTTTCTGATTCTTTTTTTTTTTAGATTAGCTTTTTTTTATTATTTCTTTTTTTTGCTTTTTTTTTCTTGGAGGGAGGAAGGTAGGGCAATTGGGGTTAAGTGACTTGCCCAAGGTCACACGGCTAGTTTTTGTGTTAAGTGCCTGACACCGGATTTGAACTCAGGTCCTCCTGACTCTAAGGCCCGTGCTCTATTCAATGTGCCATGTAGCCGCCCTCCCTTTAGACTCTGCCCCCTAATTCTTTCTTATAGATCTCTCAATTCTTTTCCATTTTCCCCCTTGTGTTCTCATTTATAAAAAAAGCGTGTCTTTTTTTCCCCTACAGCTTTTGCTTCATCTCTTCCAAGAATTTTTGTTGAGTTTGTGTTCAAGCAGAGTTTTTCTCTAAAGCTTTGCTTTTAGATATTATTATCTTCTGAGTTTGTGTTTTGAGCTTCCTTTCCACCATGATAGCTCTTTATTTTGGTATCTTCTTCTTTTCTTTTTGTTTTGCTCATTCTTCTAGCCTGCTTTCTAACTTTGGACTTAATGTTAGTTCTGGGCTCTGTGTCACTTCTGGAAGGAAAATCTGGGTTAGTTTTATTGCTGTTTTATTAGGATGTTGTATTATTTGAGAACTTTAGGGACAGACTGGGCATATGCAAGCTTCTGATGTTTAGTTGTTTTTTGGTTACGTCCAACTCTCTGTGACCTCTTGGATTTTTCTCGGTGAAGATACTGGAGTGGTTTGTCATTTACTTCTCCAACTCACTGTGCAGATGAGGAAACTGAGGCAAACAGGGTTAAGTGCCTTTCTCATGGCCATATGATTAGTAAGTGTCTGAGGTCAGATTTGAACTTAGGGAGATGAATTTTTCTGACTTTAGGCCTGGTGCTGTATCCACTCCTCCACCTATATGCCCTATGCAAACATCTAGTTCTCCCAAATGATCCAATTCAGGGCCAAGTCTGATTGCTGCCCCCTAGTCTAAGCTCTGCAAGTTTCTGACCTGGATTTTTGGATTTAAACTATCATAGATAGCGCTTGAACTTCAATTCTCATCCATCTGGCTGTCTGCCGGTTTAGAGAACTGCATGTTCTCCATTCGTCTGGGTTTTCTGCTTTGGTAGCCTCCACAAGCTCAGCTAAATGCTGAAATTGACAACCTTCTCTGCTCCGAAGGGCTGGGCCACACTGCTACTGCTTGTTTCTGAAGTTCTTCCTTTCTTGTACATGGTCTGGAAGGACTCCCTGGGCACAGGTCCTTTTCCTAGTCTGCCTTGGACTTGTAGCCCATAACTAGGTAGTGGATTGCAGACCCTACTGTCTGTTCTCTTTGGGATACCCTAGTATGGGTATGGGAGGTCCTGTCATTCTGGTGCAGAGTCTTTCCCTGTGTGCTGGAGTGCTCTACAGTGTGCTCCTGCTCTTGGCCCATTTTAGTGTTCTCATGCCTTCTTGTCTACAAAGAGATACTGTGCCAGGCTGGGCTGGACTAATGACTCTGTGACTTTTTCTGGTTTTTCACATCAGGATTCAGTCTGGTACATTTTCTGGGTTGATTTGGAGATGTTTTTTAAAGGGGAGCTCTACTTCGTGCCTCCTCCTACTTTACTGTCTTTGTTCTACCTGTCTTATAAATTTTAGTGATACCATATTCCTCTTATTTATATCTTTGATTCTTTACATAAATATTGTTTTGTATTTAACATTAAATTTAAATGTATTTTTTCTGTATTGCAAGTCCATTGAGTTGGTGATTTTATGACCCATAAGTTTATATTTCTTGGCAGCAGATCATTTTGCCTCCCCCCCCCACGCACACACACTTGCAGAGAGTAACTATTTCCTAAATTCTGTTGGGTTTTGAAATAAATAAATGTGTGTGTGTGTGTATCTATAAAGGACTGAAATAAGAGTTGCAAATAATAACAAAGGGAGAAAGCTGCTTCAGATTTTTTTTAATGGAAGAAATTATTTTGGGTCATGTGCAATTAATTATCAAGTTAAAGGAACTTTAAACCTTCAGTCTTGTAAACATTTTAACTTCAATTGGTATTACTAATTGTATTTCATAAGGTTATTTTTTAATGTGTTAGGTCCAGAGAAATATTGTTTGTCTGAGAAGTCACACAGTATGATATAGCTTAATGGATCAATGGACTTTTGGATCAAAAACCTGCCCTTTTCAATTTTATAAAAGTGGTGTTGAATACTTAAGAACCAAGGGAAAAGTGCACTGGAAAAAGAAAGATCCATTGCTTCTATAAAATACTTTTCAACCAGGAGGAATTTGTTATCTTGGGAAATAAGCTTAACTCAATAACAGCAAAATATAGGTTTTACAAAGTGGAAACTCAAATCTAATTCCAAAAGAACTCTAGAATCTGTAAAAGATTATGGTGGAGTAACTATCCTTACTAATAATTGTTGAATTGCTTCTGTCAATCATATCATATATAATAATAATACAACCACCTTAGAATGTAGCTTGTCTTTGAAGTTGTACTTCAGACCCTAAAAGAAAAAGGGAAAGAAAATGTATGTCAGTATGCAAAGAATATTGTTTTGTTTATTACTTATCTTTTGTAATCGTTCATGAAGACAGCCTGTGGAGATAAGTCATTTTTATGCTCAACATGTGGTGTGAGAAATAATTTCCTTTACAAATTGATTATCAGTGGTAGATTATCCTAAGAACCATGGTATTATATCCTCATGGTAAATACAGTAATATATTTAATAAAATGCTTTATTTGAAGTTTATAAAAAAAAACTTTGCTGAAGTTTTAGTTACTTAAAAAAAAGTTAGACTTCATTAATTTGTCTTCCATTAATTAGAATTCTTAAAGATATAGAACTGGCTGTCTCTGGTCTCTGAGTGTACTCTTTCCCCACCTCTGCCTTTTTCAATCTCTAGCATCCTTCAAAGCTCAGCTAAAATACCACCTTCTTACAGGAAACCTTTCTTTATCCCCCAGTTAGTAGTATCTCACCTTACTGCCCCCTCCCCCATTATCTTATCTAACCAGCAGATGTCACTCTGAGATAAATTTTGGCTGAATACTCACCTTCAGACTCCTCCCATCGGATAATGCTGAGGACAGATCCTTTCCATACTACACCTCTCTCCTTCCAGTATGCAATCCCAAAAGGCACAGCTTTCTTTTTTTTAATTCCATCCTTAGGCTTATGCTTTAGGAAAATTGTGACTGCTGAGTAAAGGGTGAATTAGAGTATGAAGAGACTTGTGACAGGCAGAACAGCCAGCATGCTAATGTTGTAGTGATCCAGGTATGATGTGAGGAGGTTCTCTACCAGGTTGATGGTTAGTAGTGTCAGAGAAGAACAGGAGGCGTATGTCAGATATATTACAAAGATAAAGTTGACACACCTTAGCAACAGATTGAATAACAGCAATGAGAAAGTGAGTTGTTGAAGGATGACACTTAGGTTGTGAGCCTGGGGAGGATGGTGGTGTCCTCAACAGTAATGGGAAAGTTTGGAAGTAGGGAGTGTTGGGGGAAAATATAATGAGTTTAATTTTGGTCACATAGAATTTAAGATATTTATTGGACATCCAGTCTGAGACTTCTAATAGGCAGTTGGAAATGCCTTACTGGAGATCAGCAAAGAGGCTGAGGGCTAGATAAGGAGATTTGAGAATCATTAACATAAGAATACCAGCATGAATAATTGAATCCATGGGAGCTGATGAGATCAAGTGAAATAGTCTAGACTAGAGGAAGATGAAAAAAGGACCCAGAACAGAGTCTTATGGGAGACGGAGGAATGGTCAGATAGGTCAAAGGATAACCAGAATACAACCTTAAAACCTAGAGAGAAGAAAGTATTAAGGAGAAGAAGATGATTGATAGGGTCAAAGCCTGCAAAGGTCAAGAAGGAGAATTGATAAAAGGCTATTAGATTTGACAATTATGAGATTATTATTTATTTTGGAGATCACAGAGTTTTCTTTTGAGTGATGAGCACAGAAGCCAAACTACAGAGAGTTTAGAAGACAGTGAGAGAATAGGAAGTAGAGGCACCCTGTTGTAGATGGTGATCACAAGGTGTTTAGCCACAAAACTGTCTCTGCTGTCTTAGTTATTATCACAGAACAGCTGGGTTGTTCGGTGGGTAGACCACTGGACCTGGAAGACATGCGTTCACCAGAAAGTCAAGAAAACATATTTACGACCAGCCTCAGACACTTACTAGTTGTATAAACCTAGACAAGTCAGTTAACCTCCCTGCCTCAGTTTCCTTATCTGTAAAAACAGCATAATAATAACACCCCTTTCCCAGGATTGTTGTAAGGACAAAATGAGATAATTATTTGTAAAGCTCTTTGCAAGCCTTAAAATGCTACAGGAATGCTAGCAATTATTATTGTTATTATTATCATCATCATCATTATCATAATAATGAGATTTTCTTCACAAGTTCAGCCTGTGGGGGCGGCTAGGTGGCGCAGTGAATAGAGCACCAGCCTTGGAGTCAGGAGTACCTGAGTTCAAATCCAGCCTCAGACACTTAACGCTTACTAGCTCTGTGACGTTTGGCAAGTCGCTTAACCCAATAGCCTTGCCTTGCCCCCTCCAAAAAACAAAACAAAACAAAAAAACAACTTCTGCCTGGAAATCCTGATCATGTGGTCAGAAGTCTAATTACCTGGATGATTTTTATTTCCGTGTTCTACTGGCCACTGGAATTTTCCATTTTCCTTCTTATGTACAGATGTATATCATAAAGCACTTGTGATTATTCATTTTAACATGAAATAAAAAAAAATTGGGAAATGGAAACCGGTAAAGCAGTTGCAACATTGTTATAGAAATACCTTCTAGCATAGGCAACAGGGAGAGAGTTAAACCTTTATTGTCCTTGGTTCCTAAGACTTTATTCTTGTCAACACCATCAATGTTTTTTGTTTGTTTGTTTTTTGGAGGGGGGAAGCCAGGCAATTGGGGTGAATTGACTTGCCCAAGGTCATACAGCTAGTAATTGTGTCAGATGTCTGAGGTCATTTAAACTCAGCTCCTCCTGACTACAACTACAGGGCCGGTGCTCGATTTACTGTACCACCTAGCTGCCCTAATCTTTTTTTTTTAAACCTAAATGATTTTTAAATCTAAGACTTGACTGCTAGTACCAACTTTACTTAGTCTCAAATTTTGAAACTTGCATTGCAAAACATCTCTAAGGATTTTTTTCTATCCATTTACCATCACATTGTTGTTGCTGCAAAACTACTCCAACCTTAGCCACCATCTGCTTCCCTCCTATTGTAGTCTCAGCTCTCTGCCTACTCTGTCATGGACTTATTAAAAAATATTTTAATAAGTAAAAATACCTAAATTCCTCGTCTTATATACTACTGCGATGCTTCTTAAGATGAATTGATGACCAAGAGTTCTCAAAAGTTTATGAAGCTGTAGCAGGCCCTATCAAGGCTTTGAGAAAAGAATTGGAAGTGAAAAGTTGTCATTCAAAAGCTCATCTAACCAAGTTTAGAGAGGCTCATAACCAAAACTTTGACTCCTAAGTGATGAACTACTGCCTGCCAGGTACTAGGTACTAGTAATAGGGCCTAAGGGCCTGTTACATAAATACTACAAAAATAATTCTGGCAATCCTAGGCAAGTAGGAACACTAGCATGGCAGAGTTTGCAGCTGCAGTAGAAAGGGGATCTTCAAATTCTGACAAAAGGTGATCCATTGGAGAAGGAAATGGCAAATCATTTCAGTATCCTTGCCAAGAAAACTCCATGCACAGTACTAAAATGATTAAAGAAATGACATTGAGGAGTTGTTGGATTTAGAGGAGGCTAGGTTTCCAGTGCTGAGTGGCACACGTCTCTCTTTTTCGGTGTCCCCACTTGCCAAAATGAAGTTCCGTCCATTTGTGACCTCGAACCAAAGCAAGAACCACAAGAGACACTTCAGTGTGGCCTTGAACATCTGATGCAAGATCAAGTCGTCTCTGCTCTCGAAGGAGCTCAGGCAGAAATACAGCGTCCACTTGATGCCTATCTGGAAGGATGATGAGGTCCAAGTGGTTCATGGACACTACAAAGGTCAGCAAATTGTCAAGGTAGTCCACGTTTGCAGAAAGTAATACATCATCTATATTGAGCATGTGCAATGTGAAAAAGCTAATGACACAACTGTCCATGTGGGAATTCACCGTAGTAAGGTAGTTATCTCCAGGTTAAAAATGGATGAAGATTGCAAAAAGATTCTTGAGCATAAAGCCAAATCCTGACAAGTTGGAAAACAAAGTTAAATATAAGGAAGAAACCATTGAAATGATGCAAGAATAAAATGTGTCTGTTGTACAGTTGTAATTAAAAATGAAAATGAAAAAAAAATGACATTGGGAGATGAGCCCTGCAGGTTGGAAGGTGTCCAATATATTACTGAAGAGGACAAAACCCCTGATTTATTTGTGTGGTTGTTCAGTGGTATCTGACTCTTTGTGACCCCATGGACCATAATATGTCAGGCCCTTCTATCCTCCATTATCTCTCAAAGTCTGTCCAAGTTCATGTTTGTTGTTTCCATAACAGTATCTCTCCATCTCCTCCTTTCTGATTCCCTTTTCCTTTTGCCTTCCATTTCCCCCTAACATCAGTGTCTTTTCCAATGAGTCATCTTCTCATTATGTGGCCAGAGTATTTAAGCTTGAGCTTCAGTATTTGACCTTCCAGTGAATAACCTGAATTAATTTCTTTAAGTATTGATGGATTTGACCTTCTTGCTGACCAAGGACTCTCAAATGTCTTCTCTAGCACTACAATTTGATATGTCAGTTCTGCAGCATTCAGTTTTCCTTGTAGTCTACCTCCACAGTCATATGTTAATACTGGAAAAACCAAAGCTTTGACTATGTGGACCTTTGTTGACAAAGTGATGCTTCTCGTTGATAATCCTATCCCAGAGATGGGGCATCTGTAGTCTTGAGACCACATGTGGCCCTCTAGATCCTTGTGTATGGCCTTTTGACTGAGTCCAAGTTTTGTAGAACAGATCCTTTTTTTCCCTTCCCAAATATCATATAATCTAAGTCCCATACTCCTTTAATGTGGAACCTGCTAAATCTTGTATGATTCCAGCTGGTGCTCCACAGTCTTTGAGTGGTTTCTTTCTGGCTGCTTATGGTATTTTCTCCTTGACATAAGAGCTCTGAAATTTGACAGTAATATTCCTGGGAGATTTCATTTTGTGATTTCTTTTAGGAAGTGATTGGTGGCTTCTTTCAGTTTCTCTTTAACCCTCTGGATCTGAGGTATTGGGGCAATTTTTCTTGACAATTTCTTGAAATATGTCTTGACTTTTTCTTTGATCATGGCTTTCAATAATTCTTAAATTATCTCTTCTTGATCTATTTTCCAGGTTGGTTGTTTTAAAAATTTTTTTAAAGATGAAATTTTATGTTTATTTTTAGTTTACATCATTCATTTCAACAAGATTTTGAGTTATAGATTTTCTCCCTGTTTTTCCCCTACCCACCACCTCAAAACAGTGATCCTGCTGTATACCCCATCCCCCAATCTGCTCTCTCCTGTATCCTTCCCCATCCCTCCTCCCACTTTCTGGTAGGGCAAGATGGATCTCTTTCCCCCAGTGCCTGTATATCTTATTTCCCAGTTGCATGTAAAAATAATAATAATAATGATATATATATTTTTTAAACATGTGATTTTAAAACTTTGGATTCCAGATTCTTTCCCTTCCTCCCTTGTCACCCACCCTTACTGGGAAGATAAGCAGTTCCATACAGGTTGTATGTGTGTAGCTACACAAAACATTTCCATAGTGGATATATTGTGAAAGACTGATTATATTTCCCTCCATCCTATCCAGCCTCCCACTTATTCTATTTTCTACTTTGATCCTGTCCCTTTTCAAGAGTGTGTGCTTCTAACTATCCTCCCCCCAACCTGCCCTCCCCTCTATCAACCCCCCTCTCATCCATTCCCCCCTACTCTCCTGTAGGGAGAGATAGAGAGAAACTCTATTTAGTGTGTATGTCATTCCCTCCTTAAGCCAAATTCAATGAGGGTAACGTTGTCCCATTCCCTTTTGCCTTCCTCTTCCTCCCCTCCATTGCAATAGTTTTCCCTTGCCTCTTCTGTATAAGATAATTTACCCCATTCTGTCTCTCCCCTTCTTCTCTCATTATATTCCTCTCTCAATTTTACCTTTTAAGTATCATCCCTTCCTATTCAATTAATCCTGTGCCCTCTGTCTATCTGTACCTGTACACATATATACACACACTCACATATGTATTCACATACCCATATACCATCCTATATAGACATATATATGTATGTATACATACATATATGTGTATATGTGTATATGTGTATGTGTGTGTAAACACACACACATTTATATTCCCTTCACCTATCCTCATACTGAGAAAAGTTTCATAAGTTACAGTTATCGTTTTTCCATGTAGGAATGTAAATAGTTCAACTTTGATAAGTTCCTTATGATTTCTTTTCCCCATATACCTTCTCATGCATCTCTTGCTTCTTGTATTTGAATGTCAAATTTTCTATTCAACTCTGTTTTTTTCATCAAGAAAGCTTGAAAATCCTCCATTTCATTGAATGACAAAATTTTCCCCTGAAACATTATAATTAGTTTTGTAGGGTGGGTGATTCTTGGTTTTAGTCCAAGCTCCTTTGACCTCTGGAATATCATATTCCAAGCCCTTCGTTCCTCAATGTAGAAGCTGCAAGATCCTGTGTTATCCTGATTGTGTTTTCTCAGTATTCAAATTGCTTCCTTTTGGCAACTTGTAATATTTTCTCGTTGACCTGGGAACTCTGGAACCTGTCTATAACATTCCTACGAGTTTTCTTTTTGGGATCTTTTTCAAGAGGTGGTCAGTGAATTCTTTCAAGTTCTGTTTTGCCCTCTGGTTCTAAAGCATCAGGGCAGTTTTCCTTGAGAATTTCTTGAAGGATGATTTCTAGGTTCTTTTTCTGATCATGGCTTTTAGGTAGTCCAATAATTTTTAAATGATCTCTCCTGAATCTATTTTCCAGGTCAGTGTTTTTTTCAAGGAGATATTTCACATTGCCTTGTATTTTTTCCATTTATTCAGATTGTTTAATAGTTTCGTGATTTTTCATAAAGTCATTAGCTTCCATTTGCTCCAATCTAATTCTGAAGGAATTATTCTCTTCAGTGAGCTTCTGAGATTCTTTTTCCATCTGGTAAATTCAGCTTTTTAAGGCATTTTTCTCCTCATTGGCTTTTTGGGCCTCTTTTGCCGTTTGAGTTAGTCTATTTTTTAACCTGTTATTTTCTTCAGTCAGGTTGTTGACTCTCTTTTTGTGATTTTCTTGCATCATTCTCATTTCTTTTCCCAATTTTTCTTCCACTTCTCTTTTGGTTTTCAAAATCCTTCTTAAGCTCCTCTATGGCCTGTAACCAGTTCATATTTTTCTTGGAAGCTTTTGATGAAGGAGTTCTGACTTTGTTGTCTTCCTCCTGTTCTATGCTTTGATCCTTTTTGTCCCCATAAAAGGAATTTAAAGTTGGATTGCTGTGCTTGCTTTGTTTCCTTTGCTTGGTCTTTTTGGAGGGGGAAGCCAGGACAGTTGGGGCTAAGTGATTTGCTTAAGGTCACACAGCTAGTGTCAAGCATCTGAGGCTGGATTTGAACTCAGGTCCTCCTGACGCCAGGGCCAGTGTTCTATTCACTGGGCCACCTAGTCACCCCAAGGAGTTTTGTCCACTTGTTAAGTTCTTCTCTTTAAGGAGTTCTTAATGATTTTTTGTGCCTCTTTTACCTCATTTGGCCTAGTCTGTTTTTTATGATGTTATTTTCTTCAGTATGTTTTTGGGTCTCCTTTACCAAGCTGTTGACTCATTTTTCATGTTTTTCTTGGCATAATTTCATTTTTCTTTCCAATTTTTCTTCTTCTCTTACTTGATTTTCAAAATCCTTTTTGAACTCTTCCATGGCATTAGACCAATTAATATTTTTGTTGGGGGCTTTGGATGTAGGAAATTTGATTTTATTGCCTTCTTCTGAGCATGTGTTTTGATCTTTGTTGTCACCATAGTAACTTTCAATAGAGTTTTTTTCTGTTGTTTGCTCATTTTCTCAGCCTATTACTTGACTTTTACCTGTTTGTTAAAGTAGGACTCTAATTCTGGGGTGAAGGGCACACTGTCCCAAGCTTTAGGACTTTTGCGCAATTATTTTCAGAGGTACTTCTAGGGACTTGTAAGTTTTGACTTCTTCCAAGGTGGTATGATCTATGGAAAGGTGTTTTCTACTCTCCTGGCCTGTGCTTTGGTCTGTAAGCAACCACAAGTACTCTTTTCTACCCTGGAACCATGGTGAATGTCCTGTTTCTGTTCTTGCTGTAAGCCCTGCTATGCTAGTGTTCCTGCTTGCCCTGGGATTGCCATCCAGGACTGGGACCCGATCCAAGTGTGGGAAAAACAACAGAGTCCTGCCTCAGTGCTAGCAAAAAGACACTAATAATCTCCTTCTGACCAGTTGTTCAACCTCCTTACCATCTGTAGGTTTGGGTGCCCCAGAAGCAGATGCTGTGGCTGTGACTGCTGCTGCTACTGTTGATTCAGTCACTTCCAAGGGTGGGCTGTGCTGGACGGTGCTCCACTCTCATCCTAGTGTGACAGATCCTTTCTGCTGACCCTCTAAGTTGTCCCTCCATCTGTGGGCTGAGAGTTCAGAAACTGCCATTAATTGCCAGCAATTCAGTTGCGCCGAGGCCTGCTCCAGGCCTACTGGGGCCCGGTCTGTTTAAGTGCAGCCTTGCTGGACTGTCCTCTCTGCCTGATGCAACAGACTCTTCCTGCTGACCTTTTAAGTTGTCTTAGGCTGGAATTTGTTTCATTTTATCTTTTGTGATTTCTGCTGCTCTAGAATTTGTTTAGAGTCATCTTTTTAATTTAGTTTTTATTTGTTTTCTTGTTTACATTATTTATTTTCATTACATTTTTGAATTACACATTTTCTCCCCATCTTGCTCCTGCCCCAACCCCATAACAGCAATCCCACTGTAAAGCCCCTCCCCTGCTCTGCTCTCTT
>CM053599.1:85789071-85823236 GCA_028646575.1 Pseudocheirus occidentalis
CCCCCCGCCCCCCCCCACCAAAATACTGGTCTGTAGTCAGGAAGACCAGAGTTCAAATTGAGCCTTAGATATTTACTAGTTTTGTAACTCTGAGCAAGCATCAACCTAATCACCCCTATTTCCCAGGATTTTTGGAAGGATCAAATAAGATGACATTTGTAAAGTGTTTAGCACAGTGCCTGTTACATAGTAGGTGCTATTTAAAAAAAAAAACAAAAAACCTAGGTTTTATTTTGCTTGCTTATGTAAAAAAGATTATCATAAACTGTTTTCTTCCTGCTATTAGGTTTTCTAAAAAAGCTACCAAAAATAAAACCACATTTTTTCCCCATTTTATACATACTATGTTTCTGCATTCCAAATGCAGAACAGATAAAACTTGAAGTATGTGAAAGTTAAAGTACTTTAATACTTTTAAGTCCCCAAAGCAGACTACTTTAGTGTTAACTGTACAATTTATCAAGGCTATAATGACTCTGTTGTGATAATCAGAAGAAACGCAAAAATAAAACATTCATTTTGAAAAAACATTACATCAATACTGTTAAAAATAAAACTCACTTGTCATTGTCTGAAGGACAAGGCGGTTTCACCATTTTGGGTCTCCCTCTTGGTTTTGGCACTTTTACTTCTGTAGCTAAAGTTCACATAAAAAGACTAGGTTAGGTCACAATCACAAGCTTTCTCCTTTTTAGTTACAATCTAACTGAAAAAAGTACAGTACTGTAGCTGGTTGTTAATTTTATTCATTATGGAGTATTAATTTTATTCATTATGGAGTATTATTGGTAGAATAATTTTTGAATCAGAATTTGTACTTTGCTGCTTCTCTATTAGGGTTATTACTTTTTCACAGGCAAGAAACTGCAATGCCATCTAGAGATAGATGTTTTATAAAAGCAATGCTAGTAGCATAAGTGGCTATAATTTTTGTCTTGATTTCAGGTAAAAGAACTAAAATTTTATAAGCAGCCACCTGAAAAATTATTATATACTATCAAAATTGAAAAAATAAAAGTATGGTAGAAAGGAAATCAATCACTTTCCTACTTGGAAAGAAAAAAAAGAAAAACACAAGAACCTTTATAAGCGAG
Source organism: Pseudocheirus occidentalis (assembly GCA_028646575.1). Classification (NCBI taxonomy): domain Eukaryota; kingdom Metazoa; phylum Chordata; class Mammalia; order Diprotodontia; family Pseudocheiridae; genus Pseudocheirus; species Pseudocheirus occidentalis. Next base: position 85,790,166 of record CM053599.1, read on the forward strand.
TATTAAATCTTTTGCTAACCTAGCAGTAATGTACATTCCTATCTATTCATTTTGGATCTTCCTATTTATGATCAAAATTTTTCTTTCAATTATGTATGTATTCTATTGAGGTTGAGGGACAATGTCTACCTATTCCAATATTTAAGGATAGTGAATTGGTAACAATCTCAAGATCTATAACATGTATTATCTCTTTATGTGTGTGTGTATACACACACACCCCAATTATATAAATGTTTAAATTAATACCTCCAAAGTCATTAGAGAATGAGTATTTTTACTTCATTTCCAAAGACAGATTACACCTAGATATTACTTTGATGTGAATTAAATGGAATAGGAATAAAGTTCCTAGTTTTAATAAACATCACATAGTAAAACATCCTTTGAACCCTGACTTCTAACTTTCCTATGTCAGTTCATTTTTATTTCTTCTGCTTCATTTTGCTATATAGATATTCTCACCATATTCCCTCTTTTATAATCTCAAATAGTAGGGATCTAATACATATATTACATTAACAAGAAAAATATCATAGTGTTTTTGAGTGGTTTAGTTTTTCCAATATCACAATGGTTATTTCACTTAATGTAAAAAGTTAAGTATTACCCAACATCCAAGGACAATAATGAATCACAGCTTCACAATGAAGCCAAGTATATGAAATATTCTCTTTGTATTTCCAAGACACCACTTTAAAGTTATTAGTTTTACCAATTCCCAGACGTAGAGCAAAATTCATTTCAAATTACACTTTGCTGTCCCCCTACATTCACCACCTAAATATTTGTTTTAGACTAATGTTTTTTCACTTTTAAATGCTTTTAAATAAAGCTGCACCATACACAATGTAATAATATGATTTTAAGGAAGAACAAAATGATAATGTAATTAATTGCATTCAGGTAGTAAACTTGATAAACAAGGCTGTCAATTATTAATAAACTTACCTGATGGTCTTCCTCTTTTAGGACTCACTTTTGGAGAGACAGATGTTGCTGTTGTTGCTGCAGACACTATTCCTACTTCCTCAGTTTCTACTTGCTTTTCTGCCTGGATCACAAAAGATTAGCAGAGTTGGATTTTAATCCCCAAAAGTAGTCTTTAAAAGTTTGATCCATATGTAGGTATGACACACATTTTAAATCTTTGCCACTCTTTATGTTGAGTATAATTACTTAAATATGACTGGCTTCTATAGAACTTTTGTACATTCATACCATATTGTTAGCCACTATACTTAGGCCTGCTTTAAACAAAATATTACCCAAACATTTTCACTATTTGTTTTTATTAGTTTTTGTAGAACTAAGGCTGTGCTCCCCCTCAAGAAGTAACTTTTAACTCAAATACTATTAATTTTACAAATGAGAAAAATACAGCTTTTTAAAGCTACTAAAACATACCTTATTAAAACATATGGATAGAATGAAATATTTATTGGGTAATTTGTCACCTAATTAGTTATACTGAAGATAAAATGTCTAAGTCCTAACCCACAGTTGAGTTCATTCTGTTTATGAACTTGGTTTGGAAAACAAATGACACCTTAATTTTTTATTAACCTGTACCTGGAACTTAGCATTTAAACGAAGGCAAAAAACATTCTGAAAAGGGATCTATAACACGAAAACAACCCTGTTTCTAACAGAATTCCTCATATGAACTTATTTGGATTTTCTTTGATTACTGACTGATTTTTAAAAGACTCCAATTAAATGTAGGCAGGCATGAGTAGGGAAAGGAGATAACAATTCACTAGACACTTGCTTTTCATTTCAGTCCAGTCAACAAAGTGACTCTCCCACTGATGTGATAGTGAAAATAGCAAACTGTTTAAACAAATGTTGAAAATTGTTTTCCATGTAATGAGAAAAATAAAATACTGAATTAAAAAAAAATTTAAAGAAAATGTTAAACTAATTATCAATATTTACCTGGAAATGATTCAAGTCACAGTAAAAAAAAAAAATGTAAAAATCCTCAGCCTCTTTACAGAAAACCTTTGAAAGCTTATTAAGATTTTAGATAAATGTTACAAACCATGAAAAACTCTAAACTGAGTCAAGTTATTAAGTTCTAAGAATATAGCCTTTTCCAAGCCATTTTCTCAGACACTACAAGAAGTTAATTCACCAGTTTCTCCCTGAAATGTTAGACTAGGCAGTTTTAAATAGATTATTAACATTTTGCATTTCAAACTCTTCATGTGAAACTGCTACAGATCATGGCTCAAAAAACTTTTGTCCTAATACTACAGTACTGGAGGCAGGGACATTAAGAGAGATCTATTGACCATCAGACTGCTGATGCAGTAGCTTCATTTAACTTTTGCAACCCCACACACTCCTCCCTTCACCTCCTAGCCCCACCTCCAAAAAAAGGGAAAAAAAAGCCAAAACCATGCTTAGGACACTTTTGAGTTTTCATAAACTCTTTGTAAATATCATGCAAAAGAATGGCAACTACTATAGTAAAAGATTTCATTAAATCAAGAATACAGAACAAAGGGTAAAGAATTTGTGTTCAGTATGCTTTAAAAACCATCAAGTAACACTACATACAAAATCAAATTTCTCAGGAAGGTAGGTATATCCAACTAGAAAATCTTTCATGCACATTAGCCCTATCTCCACAAATTCAAGATTAAAGTGCTTACATAGTCTTTACGATGTTTGAACTGGAAGTTTATAAAATGTCTCCATATTGTACTATGGATTTTTGGTAAGTGATTTCATTAGCATAGGAAGCGCACAGCTGGGCAAATTTCTTCACCTTAATAGTATTGGTCAATTCTCTATCACTATGTCACACTGCCTCCTTGGATTTGTTTTTAAACAAGTATTCCTATTTTAGAAGCTTTTAAAAATTTAGCTGAAAAGTATTTTTAAAAATTCACATATTTGGTCAGTGCTTCTGAAGATACATCATAAGCTGCAGACATGCTATCACATTTTTACAGCCACCACAGCTGCCTGAAAAGCCATTAATGTACAAGATGTAAAATTTAAATCCATGTGTAGCTTCATTAAGTTAAAAATATAAAATTAACCAATTAGGTTAATCTACTTGTTTCCTTTCTTTAATGTGATTTCATTGATATAGGAATAATCACTGAAAAGAAAAATCACGTACCTGGCATTGAAACAGTAACTATTAAAACAAAAATCATGCCCTTTTAAAATGCTATTGCAGAAATATTCTGGTAGTTACTTCGTTGCTACATTGTAAATTCCCAAAGAACAAGGAAGAATTTAAGATAAATTCCACTGGGTTCCCCTTGAAACATAATGAATGTGGGTGAGTACTTGAATATTTATTTAATCAATTGATTCCGTCATTCACATTGGATTTTTCTTTTATTCTCAGTACATTAACAAATCAGACGTCAAAAAAGTTCACAAATGCGTAAATTTACTTTTTGTTTCACAGGATATGATGAAAATCAAGCTATTTCTTCTCAAGAATCAACTGCTGCTTTAGTTCAAACTGTTAACATTGACCTATTAAACTAGAAAACACTAAAATAAAAGTCTGAATGCCACAAATGGCTTGATTAATCTTAATAAAGCCATAAAATCTTGAGAAAGGTGATTGTAACCACGTGGATCATAAAAATCTTCACATACATTACAGGGTTCACAGAAACAGATGTGATATAATTAGTTCTAAAATTATAAAAAGCCATTCAAATACCTCCAATTACTTTAAGTACAGCCAGTTGTCAAATATCCATGTACTAGGAGTCAGAAACAACTTGGATAACTGAAATTCAAAGATGATCCCAAAATGTCATTTCAGATAGTGTCTAAAGTAAAACAACATTCTACATTCTAAGAGGACACCCTAAACAGTGCTGTTGAATGGACTGAAAACAAGTGATAAAAAAAAAAAAAGGAGTTTTACCTCCTTTCCCTACCCTACCCATTGTGACTTGGAGGTGCAAAGAAACAGCCAAAAAACTGAGCAGAAGAATCTGGATAATATGAAACTACACAATTGGTCCCTGCAAAATCAAGTTTGAATAAGTTAGAAGCTGAATCAAAAGCAGAAATTAAAACAATGTTCCCTCCCAATATAATTAAACAATTTACTTGATCCTCTGAATCAATATTACCTTTCTCTTTCTTCCTCTTCTAGCAGTCTTTGGAGTGCTTACATCCATTGTTTTAGTCACATCCTACAGAACAAGTAAAATATTAGTGCAACAGATGGAAACCTAAGAAATATATAAAGTTTGAAGGGTATATACCAGAACCAAGAATGTATTTTACTTAAATCCCAGAAAATGTTTCTGACCTTTCTAAATAAACCAACATTAAAACTTTTGAAGTTGTAACACGAAAGAATAATCCAGCACTTGAAACTTAACTCTTCTAAATGCCTAGAACAAAAATCATTACTACTGAAATGAAAGCTAGAATTTTAAATTTTCTTCTGAAGTCAAATGGAATTTCAATAGTTCCAAAAGGTATATATAGCTTTGCTTAAAAAATGCCCATTCCCAGATTACTTAAGGTAATGCATAATTGTAGGTTATTTAAGTGGGAAGACTCCCCACAATTTTTTCAATGGACTGGGGAGATATACTTAAATTAGCATCCCCTAATTTTGTCTTTTCCTTTTTAAAAGACATTTTCATAAACAGGGTTTTTGTAGACTGAGTCACACTCATAAGTGGCAGTTCAGCAAAATCATCTTCCTTCCCCTCCATTACCTGTGTGACTCAACAAATCATTTAATCTCTGTTCCTCAATTTCCTCATGTATAAAAATTAAAAGTAGATCTAGATGACTTTTATGGTCCCTTTCCAGCTCTAAATTTAGCATGATATTTGGAAATCATAAACAACTAATGAAAATATTTGTTAAAATGCTTGGTGGTTGTTAATGTATTTAGACATTCTACTACATAATTGAGATAAGACACCAAAATTCTCTTTTGATAAATACTTTTGGCATACAATCTATATTTAGTAACATTTTCATAAGAAAATGTTTTTTCTTTAAGTAGTAGGACTCTAAGTTTTGTTTTCAAAAGATTTGTTGGGTCAAACTTTTCCCATAGTTTAAATGTTAAAAGTGTCTTACAGAAATGAGTCTGCCTTAATAATGAAACTCATTAATTATTTAGTTTGTACAATTTCACTTAATTTCTCAAGATCACATCTATTCTGTAAGTTGTGATTAAAAGTCTAATTAGCTGATTTACAAAAAAGGACAAAGGGTTTCCATTAGTGCACAGACATCAAATGTTCTACACTGTGAGCTTATTTTCTCATTAAACTTTACAAATTACTCATTATGTGCAAGGCACTATTAGTCTCTGGACATAAAAGAATAAACACCATTATGCCCTCAAAAAACTTAAAACATAAACATTTTCTGACCGAAGACTCAAATTTTGGTTCGATATAGGGAAAACTTTGTTAACAATTAAAACCATCCAAAAATGGAATGGGTAGTTTGAGGAGAAGCTGGGTTCTCACTAAATGGAGATCTTCAAACACTACATGAACAAGTGTTGGGCATGTTGTGGGGAAGATTCTTTTTTTCAGATATAGGTTGGAGCTGGTTGGCTGCTGAGGTTTTTTCAATGTTAAACTCTTTTAAGTATTTCCTTAAGCACTACTGTCCATTACAAATATTAATTTCTCCTTCGCTACTGCAGAAGTCTTTCCCTGTCTCAAAAAATTTAAGATGAATAATAATAATTAAAAAAAAGACTTGGGGCGGCTAGGTGGCGCAGTGAATAGAGCATCGGCCCTGGAGTCAGGAGGACCGAGTTCAAATCCGGCCTCAGACACTTAACACAAAAACTAGCCGTGTGACCTTGGGCAAGTCACTTAACCCCAACTGCCCTCCAAAAAAAAGCAAAAAAAAAACTTGTCAGACTTACTTCATTGCTTGTTTTTTCTTCATGATCAGTATCTTCTTTTGAAGCACTAATTTCTTTTTCTTCAGTCTCAACATCAGAAGATGCATTTGACTGTTTTGTAGATGCCTATAATACATTGAAGAGTGATTTATTTTACAAAATGGAGCCTCCATTTAACCTCCAAAATGGAGGCTAATACAAGGTCCTTTAAGGTTTGGCAATTAAATTAATTTCTAGTATACATTCCAAGTTATTCCCACAAATATCCTGTAGCCTTTAGTTCTCTATTTCCTTGGTAGAGGCTGAGGGTATAAGCATCTTCAGTTCAAAGAAGTAGATGTACACGAAGCACCCAATCCTAATATTCTAAACTGGATAGAGGTTAGTAGTTGTGCCACAAATTGTCAAAGTAGATGGCAAAGAAGATCGAGTCATTTCATTTCATTAAGAAGATATGTTACTTTCCAGGTTTAGAAACCTAATAAACTACATACAGCTCAAAGGGGACACATTTCTGTGCAAAGCAGCCCTCACCCCACAAAATTTACTGGGAATTGTAAACTTCCATGAACAGCTAGATAGAAACAAGTTAATCAGGAGGGAAACATAACGAGCCTATGATAAGACTCTAGGATGGAGTTGTAATAAGTTTAGGACTTTGAGAATGTAATGAACTCTTGTTGTTTTGTTTTTTCCTAGGCTTGTCCAAGTTCAACTAGTAAGTATCAAGTGTCTAAGGACAGATTTGAACTCAGGTCCTCCTGACTCCAGGGCCAATGCTCTAGCCATTGTGCCACTTTTTGGAAAAGTCAGGCTCAAAGGCAAGGTTTTAATTCCTTGCACCAGATTAAATACAAAATATTTAAGTCAAAAGTGAAAGAAGGTTCTGCATACATAAAAGCAGTGAAGACATTCAATTCAGTAATTATAAATAAACTTCTGAATATACTAATTCAGAATTGAAATTTAGATGATTAAAAGTCTAAATGTGTTTATTAGTAAATAGTCATCTGCAAAAATCTGTGGATTCCCTCCTACCTTTTTCTTCCTCCTAGAAATGGGGAAAGAGAAAGATGTTCTAAAGTATTTCTCCCCAAAGGCCAAAAAATAACAATGCAAAAATTACTTGCAATTCTTAATTCAGGGCTGTCTTAAGTCTTTTAATTTTATTACTTCTGGTAGAACCCAGGATGTATTAAATATTTTAACAATAAAACTAAATTTTAAGTAACTATTACTTTACCTGTTGACTGGAAAACTTCACTTTGGGGTTATTGTCTATTTCCCATAATCCTTCATTAAAGCCTTTTCTTTTATTAGGTTTGCCATATTTATCTTTATTTTCTGAGTAAGGAAATATATCCTTTGGTCCCAAAAAAGCACTGTGAAAAATGGACAAGAGATGTTTTATGCAAACACCTATTTTACTGAAAATGAATACTGACTTTATATATGTGTGTATATATATATGTATATATATATACTTTATACACATATATATACTTAATTCCTACAAACTTTAAACTCAATTCAAACTAGTCTTGCTCACACTTTTTTGATCTACTGACATTTTTCTAGTCATTGAATTGTTTTCTGAATTTTTAAGTGTATATATCTTACTTTAACTCTTTCCATACAACATATATGTAGAAACTTCATACCTTTAATTACAAAATGGAAACAAATTGTACAAAATTTTAAAGCATTCAGTAAGATGGTTTCAAATGACTAGATAAAACTTTTATTACCTCAAACTTTTTATTCTTTTAAAATGTAATATTAAAAAAAGCAGATTTCATGTTAATAACATGAACCTACTATAATAGGAAACAGTTCTTAGTGCCTAAAAGTATTCTACATATCCATTCAAAAGCATATTTCACTGAAGCCCAAGTAATCAAGGATTCTGCTTACAAGTAGCATATTCATATTTCATCAGAGTAATCAAGTTTTAAATGCAGTTTAGATTTAACACCAGATTTTAAAATGTCAATAAAACTTAATTAAATTATGATCCTGTGAAATCAAAAGACTAAAAATTTTAAAGTCTCTTAACTTTGCCTAACTTTACTATATTTTTTAACTCCCATAAAAATTATTTCCTCTGCAATAAAAACAGATATTAAATACCAGATCTCACCAAGATGACTAACTCAGAACCATAAACGTGACTTGACTATTTCAGTAGACAGGTTACCCTTCTATGCATTTTTGAGGAATCTCAGAAACATGTATCATCTGTATGTGCTTTATGAGGGGCAAATATAATTATCACAACTGAATCTTCGCCTCTTCACCAAGCTGATCAAAGCATTTCCCCTTTGACACACAACTGTTACAAAATGCCAGTTTACAAAAAGGGTATCTTTTGGCAGAATTCTTGAACTGAATGAAGCACATACTTTTTTTAAGAGATAGGAATTAAGTCTACCTTTCAAAGGACATAAGTAAAATTGCAATAAAATTCCTGTTATCAGTTTACAAACTTGCTCCTTCTAATGTAAAAAATAAAAACAAAGCCCTAGCCATAATAGGACCCAAGAGCATATACAGCTAAAGACACTCTTAATTTACCAGTACTGACAGTGACCACTACCAATACAATCTAAGAAGTCAAATTCATCCATGTTTACATAAATTTGAAAATCTCTAGACACCAACTTTGAATTGCTTTCATTTTCATTTTGTGCATATTCTTTTAATGAAAAGGACTCGGGAGAAATTAAATGCCTAGGGAACAAAATCATTTGAAGTGAAACTCAAGAAAAAAATGGAAATACGTCAACAAATTGTTCTTTAAGAAATTATGAATGAACATAACTAAAATGTGAAAATGTTTAATAGGAATGTATATGTAGAGCATATATCAGATTGCATGCTGTCTTGGTGTAGGGGAGAAAACTGAAAAATTCAAAAGCTTATGGAAGTGAATGCTGAAAACTAAAAACAAATTAATTTTTTTTAAATGCATGAAGAATTCAGAAAAACGTGGTTAGATTTATATGAAGTGATATAGAATAGAGAGCACAATCAAAAGAATACAGACAATTGAAATAACCACTTATTATGTCTACGATAACAGCAGCTGAATTCAGACTAACTGCAAAGAGCAATCATGGTTTCAGAAAACCATGGATGTAACACATTTTTCCCTCTTGGCAAAGGAGTTTGGGGAATATGGGTGAAAAACTCAGTATATATACACTGTCAGATTTGTTAGTTATACTTAATGTCCTTCATTATAAGGCAAAGTTAAATGACATGTTAAAAAAGTGGGGAGGGACCAGTTTTTTAAAGTAGAAAAAAAAAACAACTGCAGTCCGAGAATTGAAACCCTTAAGTTCTACTTATATCCATACAAATTCACTAGAAAAAGGTCCCCAGCACACTGGACACACATCCTACTATGGCAGATTTCCTGAAGGACATGGATAAAAGTAGCAAAGGATAGGCAGTTTTGGATGGGCTGCAATTTGGAATATCCATGTCTATCAAATTACAGGAGCAAAAATACTTGTTGCCTTTATCTTCTCAGGAGAGAACATTTGAGAATGGTTCTCTGCTTTAACAGTTTATTGGTAATACAAAAAGACTTGAATACTTCCCACAAGAGGTTTAAGTCACCTAAGTATCCAAATAAAACTAGAACATATAAAACTAGACAAGAAGGTCTAAGTTATTTATTAGGTCATTTGATGTGATCCAACTATTGAGTTCAATAGTGAGTGGAGCAGGACTTCAACCTATCTGAAATTCATGAATAAAAAACTTCTCTCAAATTAAAAATTGTCTGTGAATAAATTGAACATGACAATAGAAACCTCATACTTTTAAAGAGATTTGTGATCAATTTATGAAAGATCTTAATTTATAACAGAATTGTGCTCCATTTTTGGAGTCTATGAACTACTGAAGTGTTCAAAAACAATTATTCAAATATTGCTTACTTCTAACAATGTACTTCCCCTAATTCTATGAAAACAATATATGACCTACCTCATGTAGGCATGCTCTGGGTAATTATTTCTCCAAATAATATAGCATAAATTCTCCAATAAACATTAATTACTAATAAACAAGACTAATAGAATATTCTTAGAAAATACTATGATTTTATACTAAAGCTAGATGCAATTACATTATTTTTTCAAAAGTAGGAAATTAACTGAATAAAATTAAGTGTATAGCTACACTATCAGGGGTTCATTCTAGGCAAAAAGAGTTAAGTTAAATCCTATTTCACTTTGGTTAGAACTGAAACTGATACTGTAATCCTTCACTTTTTCTGTGGCATGGACCCTCACTCTGGCAGTCTGGCAGAGCCCACAGACCTCTTTCTCAGAATGTTTTTAAATGACTAAAATTCAAAAATGACTACATATGAAACCAATTATATTGAAATAGTTTATCAAATTTGTATTAAAGTTCACTGATCTCAGGTTAAGAACTCTGCTTATCATCAATATAAAAAACTTGCCTCCCTCACCAAAGGAAATAAAAAACTCAACAATTCTGGCAGTCTAAATCAATTTTAAAAACACAGGCTATTAATTTAATAAATGGCTGGAATCACTGATTATTCTTTACCACACTTACTAAAAAGAGGGGTTGGGAAGGGTTAAATAATTACTTTTTGCTTAATTCAAGAAAACAAAAGCAGGACACTATCATAGACCTAGAGATAACATTCATAGATTTGAGCAACAATTACTTTGAGAGATTTTGCAACACTGTACTTGTGGAACGCTGTAAAGGAGGTTTAAAAAAAAAAACTATGAAATTGCCTTTTTGAAGCTAACTGCCCAATCCCTCTTTTCTTTTTATGTACCTAAATAAGCAAGCTCTTACTTGCAAAATATTTTCATTATTGCACCATAGTTTGATAAATTTACATCTAGAGTCCCTTAAATCCTGAGTTGGGGGAAAAAAAAAAAACCTTAGATCTTTTCCAGACATTTGTATACCCATTAATTTTTAATTTTTGAAATGCAGCACCCTAGTAAGTTATCTTTAATTTTCTATGTCTAGATTTTCAAAAAGCACATTTTATGACTACTTTTCTCAAAATAAGGGAAATGGCACTTAATTTTTAAAAACTCATCAGTCATACATAAACTCATTCATAGCTGGTAGAATTAAAAACATTCATTATCTTTTTTGGGGAAGCAATATGGCAGTATACAGGAAATGTTAACCAAAATAATTATACCTTTTGGACCAGTAATTCTAGTATTAAGAATAAACCTGAAAATGTTATTAAAAACAAAACAGGAGATACAAATAGTTACAATAACAAATAACAATCAAATATCCAACAATGCAATAGGGAATGATTAAATTCAATAAACAAGCATTTATTAAACACCCACCACGTGGCAAACACTTGCTAGGTGCTAGAGATAGAAACACAAATAAAATAATCACTAACAGCAAAAAGCTTACAGTCTAATGAGATTACATTTTAATCAGGTACAAACATTATAATAAGCAATTACCATTATGGCATTAAGAAAACTGGATAGATCATCTTGAAATAATACAAAGCAGAGGCCGATGAAATGAAGTACCTAAGAAAAATGTAAGAATGAAAAAGAATCCTAATGAGGACCTTTAAGAGCCGTCTACACAATTGATTCCTTATGTGTTGAAATAAATTTAAATGCAAATAATTACCTATACCAAGTACTGATTATCAGTGTCTAGTTTTTTTTAATACAGCAAATCTGTTTACATGGAAACCAAAGCAGCAAAACTAAAAGCTGCACAAGACATAAAAAATTTTTGGAAAACAGAATAAAAAATTATGTTTCCCACTGATAAAACTTCAAAGTTTTGTGATATTTAGTGAAATTCAAGTTATCGAATTTGTGACATAGCTAGTGAACATGAATAAACACTAAACAAGTTTAGTTGAGTTGACACAATGAAATTGCTTGTGATTAAAATTCCTAGGGGAATAATGGGAGTTAGATATATGAACTGTAAACAAAAAGAAAAATTAAAGACATTAGCATTTGCCAAACAGGCCATAAAGCAGGACCACGAACAAATTCATTAACTCTTAATTTAAGCGTTATTTTAAAATTAAGGCTCATAGCTCCTTTTTTTTTTTTCCTTGCATTTGAGGGCAGTTGGGGTTAAGTGACTTGCCCAAAGCCACACGGCCAGTAAGTGTGTCAAGTGTCTGAGGACAGATTTGAACTCAGGTCCTCTTGACTCCAAGGCAGGTGCTCTAATCACTGCCCCACCTAGCTGCCCCTATAGCTCCTTTCTAAATGGAATAATTAATCAACCATGAGAGTTCAGTGTCAGTGTACTTGCTGTATGTGCAAACCAAAAAACCCTCAGTGAATAGGGAAATAGTTCACTCTCCCTTATGCCGATTCTTCCACAACTCAATTTACTTATGAACAAGGCATAAAACCAAATGGCTATAAAGATAAGTAATTCTCATCCTTACCACAAAATGATTTTTCCTACAATAATGAGTATACCATACCATGCATGTTAAAACTGCCAAAAGCAATGAACACCAGAATTAGAAAATGCTAAATAAAGTTACTAAAACATTAACTTTTCAAAATCTACCCCAATATGTGATATTTAGCAGAATGATATAATAATCTGGCCTCAGTCAAGAAGACCTGGGTTGAAACATACTGCTTATGTAACCCTTTGGAGTCCTTTAATTTCCAGCGGCCAAAGGAAAATTCTTATTTGTTGTAGAACAGTTGCAGGTCCTCCATTTGTAAAGGGAATTTCTTCAAAAGGAAGTCCCTATGCAGCAGAAATCACAAGTCTAGACACCCCAAAATAAAATTACAGACTTACTTGTGTAGGTCTCACAATTAGATGCTGAATCTGAAGTAACCTTGGAAGTCATCTAGTTCAAGCCTTTCATTCAGATTCAGTTATTTTACAGAGAGGCCCAACAAAGTAAATTGACTGAGCTCAGGGTCATAAAGTTAGTCAGACTCACAATGGAAAATGCTATCCACATCCAGAGAAAGAACTATGGAGCCCGAATGCAGATCGAAGCAGATTATTTTCACTTATTTGTTGTTGTTTCTTTCTTGTGATTTTGCCCTTTTGTTCTGATTCTTCTTTCACAACATGACTAACTAATGTGGAAATGTTTAACATGACTCTACATGTATAACCTATATTAGATTGCTTACTGACTTGGAGAGGGAGAACAGAGGAAGAAAAATTTGGAACTCAAAAATCTTACCTAGGCCCTTTGATATTACATACAGTACTTTTTATATTACTGCATCTAGTTCTAGAACTGAATGAAATTATGGGACACCTGAAAGATATATAGACAAAACTAAGAAAGGATAGAAGTAAAGATAGAATACTAAACTTTCAAGATTTGCCTTACCTGATTGAATAACAACTATTTCTAAATCAAACAATGATGCTAGTTGCACATCTAGTGATAAAATCTCAATTCATTTTGGAACATAATTTTAAAACTTATCTTTTGAGATTCTATCTCCAAATATCAAGGACCAAAGAGTGAAGGTTACTAAATCACAATTCAGAGGAACAATGACTAAAATTATATAAAGTATATGAGGGTAGAAGAGAGGTGTTAGATTTTTATTCGCAAACTATGTTCAAGGTGCATGGCTTCACCTTTAAATCACCTATTTATATTTCAAAAATATACCTGAATATCATAAGCCTCTTACTTAAGTACAAGGCATGATGAATTATTTTCTCGTTATAATTTCTGAAGAAAGTCTATTAACAGCCTCATGAGGACATGGAAAAGTAAAACTAGTAACTTTTGTTTCCCCTCCACTCTTTACTAAACACTAGTACAAATTTCACCTAACTTCTCATTTTACTTTCAAACCCACAATAAATAGAGGACATGTTTAAAAGGTGTATGGTTATGGTTCTTGTTTGTTGACCCTAAGACTCAAAGGATCGAAGTAGATGAAGATTAGTCAGTCCAACACCTAAACAGCTATTCAAACAAACTCCAAGGAAACCAGACCACAAAATGTGTGGATAATGTGGAGAAATTTAAAGAGTTGAGGAAAATATGATTTGACTGTACTCACAAAGAGTTGACCCATCAACTATTTAGTAACACCAAATTTCATTTGCTGAAAGTTTACTTTATATGTACCAACTAATGGCTCAAAATATCACTTTGTATATTTTAAATGCCTTTTCCTGCAATTTAAATGCTTTTTTATTTCCACTTTTCTCAGTATTGTAAAATCATTGACGAGCGTATTTTCTGGCAACACTAGATGTCCTGGCGACAGCAAAAGAAGGATATAGCTTAAGCAATTATCCAAGCAAAGCAGAAACATTCCACTGCATGTCAAGAACATTAAATACAGAGATCCTAGGTCACCCACCTGACAGCCACCTACAGTCACACATACATGCTGGTTAGACCAATAGAAGGCAGAAAGCACCTTCTCCCTCACCTCACCCCACACTGACCTTGTAAGTGTGTACACAGGGACTAGGCCTCATGAGTAAAATAAAAATTTAGTACACAAAATTTTTTTAGAACCACTTGGAAAAACAACCATGTTATTACAAAAAATATGTAAAGAAATTCTATTTTTCACTGACAAGGAAGTCAGTTACTAACTGAAAACTAATGAATATCAATCTTGCCAGAATATTTCCTATAATCAACCTTAAGTTTCAATGGTTTTGTACCATCTATCTAAAATATTTCTTCCTTGAATCAGTCCTTCTTTGGTCGTCTCATATCTGCCTTGCTAAATAAGTTTACAAATTTTAATCTAAAAAACTTACGTCTCATGAGTTCCAAAAAAGAAAATGGGAAGTTTATTTGTAGGTGGCTTTACGGCTCCATCAGGAACTTCATCTACCTAAAAGAAAAAGATTTTTTAAAAAGTCAGGATCTTTACATCTTAACCTCTACGAGCATGAGAGCATCACTCAGAAGAGATCAGCATCAACTAGGATAAAGTCATACAACAGATATTTCTGCCAATAAAAATAACTTTTTAAAGTTACATTAATTTCAAAAATACTAAAAGGGCTTCTAAAGAGCTTGTTATTATTAAATTCAAGATACCTCTGTATTGATATTCTACCCCGAATTAAAACATGTATGTATGTATGTATATATGCACACATCCAAATTTACTTTGATGTACAAAAACTTTTTGAGATATAGATATGAAGATCCCTAATGTACCTTTGGTAAACAAAGACATGTCTTGTGGTGAAAAGTCAGCATAAAGAATTTAACACTAGAACTATCAACCTGTGAGATCATACTTTTTTTTTTTGAATTTGGAAAATATCAACTCAAATGAATAGTTCTGATCCAGCAATAAAATAGTCAAACCACAATTATCTAATTAATATAATTCAAAAATAATTCCTATTTGTCTAACTTACAGGTTCAATTGGATACGAATATCTATTTTTAGAATTTACAATACATCAACATAAGCATATATGAGGCAGATAATAAACAGCCTCAGTTATAGTCAGATAAATGATAGTATTTATATATGTCTTTAAGGGTTGCAAAGCACTTCACATGCCATCTCATTTGATCCTGACAAGAACCCTGAAAAGAAAGTGTTATACTCCCCATTTTACAGATAAGGCAAATAGAGAATAAGTAACTTGCTCAACTAGTGTCTGAGGCAGGAATAACTTGGGTCTTTTTTTTTTTTTTTGACTCCAAGTCCAGCATTCTATCCACTGCACCTGTCAGGCGTCTTGCTTAAAGTCATACAAGCAACTGTTAGAAGCAGGATTTCAACCTGGATTGGGGAGTGTAACACCTTCTGGACTCAAAATCAGCTTTCTATTCACACCAGACACAACAAAACACCTAGTTTCTATCCTAGAAGCTTAGAACCTAGCTGGAAACACAAACATGCTATAAAGGGATAGGTTAAAAAAAAAACCATCATGTAGAAGCCAGGAAAATTAAGAGTACTAGTTTCTCCTACGCCATGACCCCCCATAACACTTCAGTGTCCTCTGCCAATTAAAGGTATTAAATTAAATGATCTCTAAATCCCAGGAGTGATATAGACAATTAGTGTTAGGAGTAAAGGGGAAGGACAGGAAAAGTTGTAATTAGGGACAGTATTAGGCAGCAAGGGGTTTTTGGAAGAAGGAACAAAGTAAGCTAAGTGGTTTGAAGTCAAGAAGTCCTATGTTCAAATCCAACATCAAGCCACTATCTATGTGAATCCGGCTAAGTCACAACCTCTCAGCCTCAGCTTCCTCATCTATAAAATGGAGGGATAATACCACTTATGTATGACACAGTTGTGAGATGAAATATCCATAAAGCATTTTGCAAACCTCAGAAGTGCTACATAAATGCTACTATAAAGGTCAGGTAAAAAAAGGCAAGATACCAGATAAGAGAAGTTGTATTTCACAATAAATTACTTCATTATTCAACTATATAAAAGAATTCAACTGCAAGGACCCTTCTGTGAGTTAATCAGCATACATTAAGCATTTACTATGTGCTGGTCAAGGCTAAGCACTGGCGATGCCGAGAAAGGTAAAAATATCATCAAGTGTCTGGTCTCCAGGAGCTTACATTCTAATGGAGTCAACATTCAAACAACTATATACACAAAAGATATAAACGTAGTATAAAAGGGATGTAATCTTAAGGGGAAAAAAATCCACTTCAAAGTTCACCCTGTTAAGTACCTGACATAACTATACTTCTCTGAAAATCACAAAACTGATTATAATACGGGAAAAATCCGTTATTAAAGTAGAGTATAAAAGGAAGTTAGCAGCCTTGGGAAGAAAATTAAAACTAATTTTATTCTGCATGCTCATCCTTGAGAAGGAAAAAAAGGGCCAATAAGATGAAATACACAAACTATTAAAAAAAAAAAAAACCTAATCTGCAAATACAAATCCCCCTACGTCTAGTTATTTAAAAATGGCAAAAGAAAACGAAGCGACTAACTCGCTAAAAACAATTAGGCTCCTAGCCGTTCTACATATTCGGTAGAAGCTTGTGCAACAAGAAATTCGCGGATAAAAACACAACGGATGGCGAGGATGTGAGCGATGGGCGTGAGGACGGCCCAGCCAGGGAGGCAGGACCGCTACGCGGGTCCCGGCAGTCACTTACTCGGGCTGGCCAATGGGGGTAACCTTTCATCTTGGCGAAGATCAGGTCTCCCGGTTTGAAATCTCGAGTCATCTCGGGGCCGCGGGGCTGGGGGTCCCGACCCCAGGGACGAGATGATGTGACGAGGTGCTGCAAGGGGGGCGGAGGGAGCGTCAGTGTGGGCTGCGAAGAGAGCCCTCAGCCTCCTGATGCGACTGCGAGGGGACGGAAGGAGAGCGGTTACCGAGGCCCGGGCGCCGCGGGGGGCAGCCGGCACCACCCCTCCCCTTCCCGGGAAGCGCTCGGCGGCCTCCCCGCCCCGGGCAGACGCCGTGAGGCCCGCAGATGCTGCCTAGCCCCGAGAAGGCGCCTCCAGCTCCTCGCCTCCCCGGAGCCGCTCTTGAGCAGAAAGGAAGTAGTGCCAGGCCCCGGGAGCAGCACGGCGGGAAAGAGTCAAAGCCAGGAGAGACCAAGAAGCTGCCTCCCACTCACCCCGAAACCCGGCCCCTTCCCCCCCCTCCCCCAGGCCGCGGCTAACCGCCTAGCCTAAGGCCGACCGCTCCCCAAACTCCCTGCATCCGCGAGCCAGGCCGTGGCATGCGAGTGGACCAGCTCCACAGCTTCAGCTTACCTGTCCCGGCCTCGCGCCGCCGCTGCGGTTACCGCCTCCTCGGCGCTGGCGCCCACGCGGGGGAAAACTGCGCCACCAGATGCCGCAGCCCGCGCCTCCTCCCTCAGCCCCCGAGACGCAACTGCCGCCGCGACTCCCGCGCGCTTCTCGCTCGGCGCCTGAGAGCGCCCGGGCCAGACCAACTGCTCGAGGAAAGAAGGGGGGATGGAACAAGGAGGAGACGGAAGGGATGGCTGATAGGGCGGCCTGGTGCCTCGGAGGTAGGAGCTCTGGAGGGCTCCCTATGACAGTGCGCGGTTTTTGAGATCAGTCTTTCCCCGCTGTGCTATGAGAGGAAGGAGAAGACAAAGACTGCAAGAACGTCTCCCCCTCCATATGCTTTCAGAATGGCTGGGTCTTCCACCTCCTCCCCGCAGCTGCAGGCTTTCTACGTGCGAATGTGAGTGTGTGAGTGTGTGTTTGTGCGCGCGCGTGCGTGTGTAGGTGTGTACAGTATCTAAAAGGCGGGGAGGGAATCTGCGATTGTTGTTGCTGGGGTTTAGGGGCGGGCATCCGGGCCTCAGGCCTCGCGGGCTATGTTTTGGGGAGGGAGAATCTGGCGGGCTCTGGCCGCGCGTGCTCGCGAGGTTCTCCTGGGCGGGCAGGAGGCCTTGCAGCTGCGCTTGGATTAGCAGCATCCGCCCTGGAGATGCTTCTCAGGTCGGGAGGAGACTGGGAGGAGGCGGGGTAGCGAGTGGGGGCCGAGCGCTATGAATGGAGCCTGGTTATCTTTGCCAAGTGAGGTGGAAGCAGTTCCGTGGCTGTGCAGTTGGACTCTTCTGCACTGCGTGCCAGCGCCTAGCAGTGTTGAGAGAAGAGATTTTCCTTTAGCTAGTGCAAAATAATCAGATGACAGAATCTAAATGACAGAATCATCTAAATCGAGAATTTAGCTATATCAGAGGTTGGGAAAGGGGCGGGTGAGGGGATCCTTCCAAATAAACGTTCACTCCAAGATTGGCTTTGCTAATGAAATGTTACCAAAAAAAAAAAAAAGGTGCACCGTGCCTTACTGAACTTCAAAAGTGTTGTCATTTTGCCCAGTTTTTAAAAAGACATTTTGAGCATTTTATAGTTATTTAGCAAATTCCTTTATTTACTTTTAAAAGAAATGTTGTACCTATCAGATCTATGAATAAGGGAAGAATTTATGACCAAACAAGAGGTAAACCATTATGGAATGTAAAATGGATGATTTTTATTGCATTAAATTAAAAAAAGGTTTAGCACAAACAAAACCAATCCAACCAGCATTAGAATGAAAGCAGAAAACTGAGGGAAATTTTTTTCAAATGCTTTATAAAGAATAGGAGTCATTCCTCAGTTGCTAAGTAGTTAAAAGACATGAACAGGCAATTTTTTATTTTTCAGATGAAATCAAAGCTATCTATAGTCATAAAAATGTTCTAAATCATGATTGATTTGAGAAATGCAAATGAAAACAATTCTGAGGCACCACCTCACACTTATCAGATGGGCTAATGTGACAAAAAAATGACAAATGTTGGAGGGGATGTGGGAAAATTGGGACATGATGCACTGTTGGAGTCATGAACTGATCAGCCATACTGGAGAGTAATTTGGAACGATCCCCAAAGGGCTATAACTGTTCATATACCCTTTGACCCAGCAATACCACTAATAGGTCTTAATCTCAAACAGATTTTTTAAAAAGGGAAAAGGACCTATTTCTACAAAAATATTTATAGCAGTTTTTTGTAGTGGCTAAGAATTAGAAATTGAGGGGATTCCCACAGATCAGGGAATGGCTGAACAAATTGCATGTGTAATTGTAATGAAATACTATTGTGCTATAAAAAAAGGACAAGTTGATTTCAGAAAAACCTAGAAAGGCTTACATGAATTGATGCAGAATGAAGTAAGCAGAGCCAGGAGAACATTGTACACAGTAACAGCAGTATTGTATGATCAACTGCAAATGACTTAGCTATTCTCAGCAGTACCATGATGCAAGACATTTCCAAAGGACTAATGATGAAAAAAGAAAAAGCTGATATAGTCTGAATGCAGTTCAAACCATACTATTTCACATGTGTATGTTTTGGTCTTTGTTTTCTTTCACAGCATAACATATATGGAAATATGTTTTGCCTGATGACACATGTATAATCTATATCAAGTTATTTACTCAGGGAAGGAGAGAATTTAGAATTCAAAACTTAAAAAAACAAATGTTAAAAATTATTTTTACATGCAGTTGGGAAAAAATTTAGTTAAAATAAAAAATGTTGGAAATAAATGCCTACTCTCAGGAAGAAGTTAATCACCAACTAAAAGGGATCTCTCCTCAGAAGTCTCAGTTTACTTTAAGCAGTTTACCTAGCCCACTTCCTCCAATATTTCTCCCTTTGCATCCTAGTTTTTTGTGTACTTGTTCTTCACCTTTTTAATATTATAAACTCTTTGATAGCCTCTCAGTGGATTCTTTTGCTAGAACCACAGCATTTTGCAAATAGTAAATGCTTAGTAGGAGTTGGTGGAATCTTAATCCTTGGTTCTAATGGACCAGAACTGTGCTTCACTGGATTTAGAACTGAAAGGGAACTAAAGAGAACATCTAGTCCTAGTGTTCCAAATTCTTCGAGAAAACTACATTTTGTGGGCACTAGTGATGCTCTCAGGATGTCCGTCTGTTATTCTTCACTTTTGCTGTAGAGCTATCCCATCTCCTTTTCAAACCATCTCCTGAATAATATCTCTTAACATCGTTTCTGGACCATGGGTCAATGTTGGATATAAACTACAAGTTTTAAAAAAAAATTATCATGTGTTTCTACATTGCCTTTTGGATTACTTACAATGTTGGTTTGTCAGGGAATTTAGTAGTCTAGCATTCAAAAACCATAGCATTTCCAGGAGAATATTTGTTTTTTAAAAGATAGGTTTCTGTATCAAGGAACAGTTGAAAACATTGGGATTGTTGAAAATATGGCATAAAAAAAAAAGAGACTTGGAAGGCAGTAGAGACAATGAGTGTTCAGCATCATAAAAGGATTCCAAAATTTCTCTAATAGATAATCTTTTTTTTTTCTTTTGGAGGGCAGTTGGGGTTAAGTGACTTGCCCAGGGTCACACGGCTACAGTATCCTCTCTTCTCTTCATCATCCCTTTGGTGAATCACCCCAATTCTATGCTATCCTATAATCTCGAACTCCTTTGCCCTCTAGTGCTCCTCCTGATCCCAGCTTGCCAAACTTCAAACTTAGGTTTCTTCCATTATCCACCTCCAGTCTTATTTACATGCTGTTAAACAGAGCTGAAGAAAACTTACTGATACAGTTTCTGTAGTGGCATCCCTCATGACAGTGAGGTCAGTATTCTGTTCCTTTCTGATCATTTTGCTATCGAAGCTATTCAAAGCTATTCCAGACATTGTCTGTCATCAAGCCTTCCACAGCACTCCCTAACCCCACCGTCTCAGCTAAAGACCTTTCATATTTCACTGAAAAAAAAAACAAACCATTTGATGAGGTCCTCCTTAGGTTTCATCATTCAGTCATCTTTCCTCACTATTTCCTCCTTGGCTCCAGTTTCAGAGGAAGAGATGGCTTTTCTCCTAGCCAAAGTCAAACTCTTTAGGTATAGACTTAATCCTATCCCTTCCCTGTTATTTCAGCAAATGACCCTCATTCTATTCTCCCTTTTTTTCTCTATCTAAAAGTCTCTCCAAATCTACAAGTTCCTACCCTACTGCCTACAAACATGCTCAAGGGCTCCCTGTCCTGAAAAAAACACTCACTTGGTCCTACCATCCCCCTCCTTTCATGGTTAAACTTTCTCTTGATGCTGGTACTTGATGCTTTCATCTGGTGATTATCTTCAATTTATCCTGTATACGTCTTATTTGTCCATAATTGTTTCCATGCTGTCTCCCCTAATTATACAATGAACTCCTTGAGCATAGAGACTGTCTTTACCTTTTCTTTGTATCCCTGGTTCTTAAACATGTGTCTGGTAAACAGTAGGTGCTAAATAAAGGCTGGTCGACTGACAGTGCCTATGCTTCCTCTACTCCTCTGCTCTCACTCACTATGGTCTGGTTTTAGACCTCATCATTAAATTGAAACTGCTCTCTCCAAAGTTACCAGTCATCTTTTAATTGTTAAATCCAAAGGTCCTTTTTCAGTTGTGATCCTTCTAAGCCCTTTTCAGGCTTTGATGCTGTTGATTCCCTCTTCCTAGACACTCTCCTCTCTAGTTTCCTTTCTCAGCTATACTTATAACTCTAGACTCTTGCTTCCATAGTTGCCTTCCCATCCTGGGGAGTGCCTGTGATCTTCTCATCCAGGAACCTCTGCCATATGTGTGCTTTCTCTCATTAGTGAGTTCCTTCTGGAGCCTCCATTTTGAGTATGAACCCAGGCCAGTCCCGATTCATTCCCCTCCAAACTTTTCTTCTTACTCTCCAGACTGCTACATCTTTCCACCAGGCAGATACCTCCCTTTTCACCTCCTTTTTACGTGTTGTCTTCTCCCATTAGAAAGTTGGTTCCTTGAGGGCAGGGACAGTTTCTCCCTTTGCTTGCATTTATATTTCCAGCACTCACAATAATGTTTACCACAGGGTAAGTGCTTAAGGATAGATTGCTGCCTGCCTGCCTGCCTGTATCTCCAGTTCTCTTACTTTCTGTCCTGCTGTTGCTGTTTCTTAATCCATGCCCACTAACCATAAGTGTCTCCATAGACTCTGCCCTGAGAATTATTCTCTTCTCTGTTTATCCCTTCTTACTTGGTGATTTCATTAGTTCCCAAGAGTTCACTTATCATCTCTGTACAGATGATTCCTTGATATATATCTAGCCTAGACTCTCTCCTGAGTTATTGCCACATATCTTCAACTGCCCCATAGGTATCTCAAATTCAACACATCCAAAACAGAACATATTCCCTTTCCCCCTAAACTTCTCATTCCACATTTCCCTATTATTGTAGAGGGCACCCCTTATCCTCCTAGTCACCCAAGTTCACCACCTGTGTGTCATCCTGGACGTGTTTCCTTACTCTCACTCAGCTCACATATCCAATCTGGTACCAAATCTTAATGGGGGAGACAACAACATAAATAACGACATCTCTCACATAGATCACTTTTTCTTCACTTACTCAGCACAATGCTAATGCAGGCCCTCATCATCTTTTAATATGTGATTGAAATAGCTGTTTAATTGGTTCCTTGATACAGCCTTTCCCACTATAATACAGCCTCCCTTCAGCGGCTAAGGTTTTTTTTTTTAAAGCATAGGTCTGACCATGTCACTGCCCCGCTCAGTGATCTCTTTTACCTCAGGATACACTATAAATACCTCCATTTGACTTTTAAAGCCTTTCACAACCTGACCTTCCTAGCTTCTAATGCTTTATTCCCCTCCACGTATGATATAGTTGGCACTTTGTTTCTCTCATACACTTTATCTCTCGTCTTTGCATTCTCAGAATGCTCTTCCCCCAAATACCTGTGCCCTTTGGTTTCTCTGACTTCTTTCCCTACTTAGCTAAAAGCCCACCTTGGTTTTTTTGTTTTGTGTTTTTGCTTTTTAGGGGGGAGAAGGCAGGGCAATTGGGGTTGAATGACTTGCCCAATGTCACACAGTTAGTTAAGTGTTAAGTGTCTGAGGCTGCATTTGAACTCGAGTCCTCCTGACTCCATGGCTAGTGCTCTATTTGCTGCACCATGTAGCCACCTCAAGCCCACCTTGTTTAGGAAGACATTCTCAGCCCCCTCCCTCCCACCCTGTTGCTGTCCCTTCCCCTAACACTTATATAGTGCCTACTAATGTGCCAGGTATCTGCTAAGTACTTTACAATTTTTATATCGTTTCATCTCACAATAACCTATAAAATAGGTGCTATTATTATTCCCATTTCACAAATGAGGAAATTGAAACAAAGTTTAAATGACTTGCCCAAGGTCACAAAGCTAGTGAGTCCCTGAAGCTGGATTTGAACTCAAACCTTCCTGACTAGACCCAGAGCTCTCTCCACTGTAGCTTACCTTTACTCTGTATCTTGTATGCCCCTAGTTATTTACATATTGTCTTCCCCATTAAAATATATGCCTCTTGAGGACAAAGACCTTGTTGTTTACTTTTTGTGTATCCCCACTTATTGGCATAGTGACTGAAGCACTTATTATTGACATAGCCATCACTTTTAAATTAGCTACATTTGCACAGTCATATTCTCAAATGGTAAAGGGTTAAGTTAATGCTGTCCTTAGGAAAAAGGATGTATATGAGAAGATACTGTCTGTAATTAGAAGCAGTTCTGAACAAATCTGTTTAAACAGGAAATGACAAAAAAGAAAAGTGGAAAAATAATTATATTGCTTATACTTATTATATCATAGAAAATAATGTAAAACACTTTACAAAACGAAAAATTAAAGCAGCATCAGTCAACCAACACTTTATCTCTTTGCCAAAGGAAGAGTCACTGTAGCCAAGAGCAATGGTAGTAGGGAGTGTGAGTGACAAGGGAGTCACAAGAGGTCTTGTGATCACAAGAGGTCTCTGCCTTGCAAAACATTGAAAATCAATTGGGAAAATAAGTCCACAGTGATTTTCATATGAAAGCCATTGAATCTAGATTATCCTAAGAACATTTATTATGAAGTTGAAAGGAGGACACAAACATTTAAGTGCTTTTGTGTGTGACTTGCCTATGTATGTGAGTTAAGTGCCTATGTGTGGGTACTGGATACACAAAGACAAAATAAAAAATTCCTCTTCCTATGAGTGAACATCGGACAGAAAGTTTCTCTTTAAATTTAATTTTTATTCTGAATTTAACAAACTCCAAATAAAATGGGCATTCCTATTTACATAGAATTAATTGCACATGATACTGCAGATCTCTATTATGGATAGCCTGCTTTTCTTTAAAAGTTCATAAGTTCAGCCTATAAATTTTGAGGGTGTCCTTTTTATCGGTTCTTCTTGGCCTTCCTTCTATTTTCTTGAAATTTTTCAGAAAGATGCATCAATGACCCACTTTTCTTTCTTATTTTTTGCCACCCATCCCCAAAATCCCCTCCAAACACATATCACTTCCCTACTGGAGGGGAAAAAACAAATCCTTGCAACAAATATGCAGGGGCGGCTAGGTGGCACAATGAATAGAGCTCTGGCCCTGGAGTAAGGAGGACCTGAGTTCAAAAGCAGCCTCAGACACTTAACATTTTCTAGCCCTGTGACCTTGGGCAACTCACTTAACCCCAAATGCCCTGTCTCCCTTCTAAAACAAACAAATAAAACAAACCCCAAACAAATATGCAAAACAGGTGGACTTTCACAGATGATTCTGTATAATGAATGACACATCTTCAAGTGACCAAGAAATGCAAAGAACATAAAATTTCCTATATCTATCAATTTTTTAATGGCTTCAATAATATAAAATACACCCTTAAAGTTTCTGTCATGCTTACATTAAACTCATTCAATAGTCATGCAAAAGCAGTTAGCTTTGTTCAAAATTCTTCTGTTAAGCAAGGCATAAATAACACCAAGGGAAATATTAGATCATGGGCTCATAGATCTTCAGTTCTATTTGACTTCATAAGGCATCCAGTTCAACTTCCTAATTTTGCAGATGAAACTGAGGCTCAGGAAGGCCAAGTGATTTGCCTAAGCTTATAACAAGAGGGATGCATCAAAGTGTAGATGTGAATCTAGGTTCTCTGACTCCAAAATTAGCATTCTTTCCTTTGTCCAATTCTACCTTCTAAGACTCTGCTACTATTAGAGAGAATGTTTTTCACAGAATTCAAACACAAAAGAAATGCCTTTATTTTAAGGTCCTACAAATGGTCCTTTCATCATCATAAAAGCAAGAAATTTAGAAAGCCAAAGGACTCAGTTTAATGTAATGTTTGGTCATGATTTCAGAGGACAAAAACCCAAAGAATTTGAAACAAAGTAATGTCCGTTAATTGGAGCATAGCTAAACAAATCACATGACATGAATGTAATAGGATAATAATATTCTCTAAGAAATTAAATGATGGATACAGAGAAGCATGGAAAGATTTACATAAACTGATGCCTTGTAAATTAAGTAGACAAGGAAACAATATATACAATGACTACAAAGTATATGAAAAGAACAACAACCTCAAAACCATCAAAAGTAAAATTTTCAATATTACAAAGAACAAATAATGGTCCCAAGAAAGAAATGTGAGAAGATAATCCCTCCTGACCCCTCTGAAGAGGTAGAAGGTTCACCAGTGTGAAACACTGCTTATATTTCCAGATGGATATATTGATCAATTTTGATGATTTTTCTTCTTTTTTCTTTTTTTTTCCTCCATAAAAATATTGCTTGTTTTAGGGGATAGCTTTTGGGGACAGAATAGGTAAACTGGAAGAAATTTTGGTGATTGAGCAACAAACTATCAATAAAAATGTATTTTAAAAAACAAATAATGTTACCCACCTTCTGACATGAAGACCTGATGGACTAAATATGCAGAATGAGACACATTTGTGGACATGGTCAATATTGTAATTTGCTTTGTTAGACTATTCATATTTGTTACAAGAGTTTTTTTTTTCTTTTTGGTTCAGTGGTAGGGAGTTGTGAGAGGGGGGGAAAATCAGATAATATGATACTAAAGACACCAAACACCAGAATACTACAAAGCTTCTTCAGTTCAGACCAGTCACTTGGAAGAAATAACCTAGCTATCCACACAGGAAAACCCAAATGGATAACATATATTGCTCAGATGACAACATGGGGTGGATGAATAGCAACTGAGTTGCTCTATTTTATATATGAAAAGTGCTACCGATGGAAGAAGAACTGGGTCTAGACCCAAAACTGAGAAGGAGGAAAAGACTGGACTGTATCATGTTTGGAATATTATGTAAACTTTTCAATGATTCCAAGTTACTCCTGGTTGCAAAGGTCTAGCTTTTTAACACAAATATTCTTCCAGTGATACTGAATGATTCTGAATCATGGAATCAATCAGCAAGTCTTTATGATGTGACCATGTATCAAGAAAAACCAAGGACAACAAAAAAAGGGCTGGTATTTTTTTTAGAAGCTATATTGGGAGAAAAGGAGATTAAAAGAAGAAAAGTACTTGATAGGAATGAGAATGATAATTGACAAATAAAGAATCCATTTTTTCCCCCTGATATCTCTTTGAAGGAAAAGGATTTTACAATAGAAATGGCAGGTAAGTAAGAAGATAGCAAGTGAACACCTAGCTGAATACTACTCAGAGTTCAAGTGTATATCTAGCCACCCTGGATGAATTCAAGGTACCTGGTCCAGACAAGCTACATACTCAGATGCTAAAAGAATTGACAGATATGATTGCTCAACCATTATTGATGATATTTGGAAGATCATGGAAAATGGAAGAGCTATGACAATATTGGAAAAATAACGTCCCAATTTAAAAGAAAGGGTGAGGGGGGAAGAGGATAGAATAGACCACTGAGCTTGACTTTGATTCTTGGGAAAATTCTAGAATGGATCATTAAAGAAAAAGTTGGGGAATATTTAGAAGTGGAGGGCTATTTGCAGAGTGGTAGAAGACCTTTTTGGAGTTCATGACATATGAGGATTGGTTCAATGAACTAGGGATGTTTTAATTTGAAGAAAGGAAGACTCAAGAGGAGAGGATAGCTATCTTCAGGTATCTGAAAGGTCCTATGGAGAAAAGATTAGACTTCCTATGTTTGACTTCTGAGGGCAGAGCCAAGAGCAATGTAGGGAAGGTGCAAAGAGGGAAAGAGGCAGGGAAAACTTCCCAATAATTATAGCTGCCCCAAAGTGGAATGGGTTATTGGACTATAGTATAATGTGTTTATCTAAATCTAATTTATGCCCGATCACTTTCTAATTTTCCTAATAGTCTGAGATAATGAAGAAACTCTTTTCCCAGGAATTTGTATTTCTAGGTTTATCAAATACTAGACCACTATTTTCTATTGCATAAGAATGATTATCATTGCAAGTCTGGCAAATAAGATCATGGACCTAAAACTGGAAGGGACTTCAAAGGCCATTTGTCCAGCCTCTTCATTTTACATAGGGGGGAACTAAAGTCCAAGGAGGCTACCCTACATAATTTGATCAATATCATACAGGTAGTGAAAGTTAGAGTTGAACTAGTTCCTCTTGGAGGATCTTGGAGCCAGTGCTCATTTGATTGTTCAATACCATCTATTCTTGCAGCTTCCTGACACAGACTTACAGACCACACATATCCCAGGCCTGTCAGCTGACTTTTTGACCCTTAGGCTTCTGAGGGACTTTCTTCTGAAGTTCTGGGGTGAAAATAATCTCTTACTAAAATATTTCATTGGATTTCTTTTTTATTTTTTTAATTATTTATTTTTAGTTTTCAACATTCATTTCCACAAAATTTTGAGTTGTAATTTTTTCTCTCCCCATCTTTCTCCTATTCCCTACCCCAAAATAGCAAGCCTACTGAATACACCCTTCCCCCAATCTGTTCTCTCTTATATCCTCTCCCTTCATGCCCCTAACTTTCTAGTAGGACAAGCTGGGTTTCTATACCCTAGTATCTGTATATCTTATTTCCCAGTTACATAAAAAAAAAACCCACACATTTCTAAACATTTGCTTTTAAAACTTTTGAGTTCCAGATTTTTTTCCCTTCTTCCCTCCTCACCCACGCCCACTGGGAAGATAAGCAATTCAATATAGATTGTACATGTATAGTTACCAACATCATTTCCATAGAAGTTATATTATAAAAGTCTATTTTCCTCCATCCTATCCTACATCCCACTTAATCTATTTTCTTCTTTGACCCTCTTTTCAAAAATATTTGCTTCTAACTACCCTCTCCCTCAATCTGCCCTCTCTTCTATCCTCCCCACTCTTATCCCCTACCCTGCTATTTTGCTGTAGGGCAGTGGTTCTCAAGCTTCCTAATGTTGCAACACTTGAATACTTGCATATGGGCAGACCCACCTGGAGATGGATAGAGGAGTGGTGTCTCATTTCCTAAAACCATCGGAAATATGAAACCCCTGTGACCCCTGTGGACCCCCAAAGGAGTCATAACCCACAGGTTGAGAACTGCTGCTATAGGGTTAAGATACCCTATTGAGTGTGTATGTTATTCCCTCCTTAGGCCAAATTCAATGAGAATCAGGTTGTCCTATTCCCCTGCACCTTCCTGCTCTTCCCCCCTTGTAACAGTTTTCTTTTGCCTCTTTTATATGAGATAATTCACCCTAATCTATTGCTCTCTTTCTTCTTCTTCCAATAAATTCCTCTCTCACCTCTTAATTTTATTTCTTAGATATCATCTCTTCATATTCAACTCATCCTGTGCCCTCTGTCTATGTATACATGAACATACAAATGCCCACACTCACATATATATATATATATTCCCTTCAACTATCCTCATACTGAGAAAAGGATATATAAACAGAAAGTTTTCTTTTTTTGGGTCTTTATTAATTTGTTTGTTTACTTTTAGTTGATAAGATTTAGTTCCACATTCCCTTGAGTTTCAAATTTTTTCCCCCTCTCTTTCATTCCACCCCACTCCCCATGGGGGCATGCAATCAAGTATAGGATCTGCAAATGCTATCATGTTAGATATTAGTCAGGTTGTGAAGAAGGATTGTAACTTATGGGATAAACAATGGAAAAGAAGGAGCAAAATCAAGCAAGAAAAAGAAAGAGCAGGTGGTTTGCTTCAGTCTGCATTCAAACTCTGTTCTCTCAAGTTCTTTTTCTGAATGTAGACCTCTTTTTCCATCATGAGTTTTCTGGAGTTGTCTTATAGCCTTGCATTGCTGAGAAGAGTCCAGTCTATCAAAGGTGGTCGTTACACATACGTTGTGTACAGATTTCTCCTGGTTCTGCTCTCCTCACTTAGCATCAGTTTGTATAAGTCTCTCCAGGTAAATATGAAGTTGGTCTGCTCCTCATTTCTTATAGCACAATAATATTCCATTACATTCATATACCACAACTTGTTTAACCATTCCCCAGTTGAGGGCATCCCCTTAATTTCCAGTTTTTTGCCACTACAAAAAGAACTGCTAAGAATGTTTTTGTACATACAGGTCTTCCTCCCACTTGTGAACTCTTTGGGATACAGCCCTAAAAGTGGTATTGCTGGGTCAAAGGGTATGCACTTTTTTTATAAACCTTTGGACATAGTTCCAGATTGCTCTCCAGAATGGTTGAATCAGTTCACAACTCCACCAACAATGCATTAGTGTTCCAATTTTCCCATATCCTCTCCAGCATTTGTCATTTTCTTGTTTTGTCATCTTAGCCATCTTTGTCTGACTGGTGAGATGTGGTACCTCAGAGTTGTTTTGATTTGCATTTCTCTAATGACTAGTAATTTAGAGCAGTTTTTCATATGCTTATAGATATCTTTAATTTCTTCCTCTGAAAACTGCCTGTTCATATTCTTTGACCATTTATCAATTGGGGAATGACTTGTATTTTTTTTAAAGTAAAGAAATTTTATTTTAACATTTGCTGACAGGTTTTAATTTTTCTTGAAAGAGAGCAAGCCAGTGTGTTAAAAGATTAACTGAATGCTATACATTCATAAAAAATAATGCAGTTCAAGGACTGTATTCCATGGGGGGAAAAGTTACCTAACGTTTAAATTATACTCAGCAATTACCTTTTATTCATAGAATATTCTTTAAACAAGGCATATATTGTGATTCTTAAATAAGCATTTTTTTTAAATAATGAAATCCTTATATGCAGAGCATTGTACAAGGCCCAAAGAACAGAAATGGTTTCAGTGGTGGTGCTGTTGTTTAAACTGAAGTCCACAATACCCATAAGTCCCAGTTTTAGTCTCTTTGTCCAAGTTTATATACGCTTTTGGATGACCCAGAGCTCCTCCTCCACCATCACATGATATTATTCGACTTTCCACTTGGCTCACTGCTCTGCTATCAAATCAATTGCAAAGTTTTCATTTACCTCTTTCTGGCGATTCTCCTGTAATCTTCTCCATCATAAACCTGGCCTGTGTGGGTAACTTTCTCCCCCGAGGGTGAGATCTTCACACCAAAACACCTGGAGACTTGGGGCTGCCGCCCAGAAAAAGACCGAAGGTCAGTGTCCCCCCCTACCCCCCTCCCCAGCCACTGCTGCCATCTTCCCCAGGATTGAATGACTTGTATTCTTATAGTTTTGACTCAATTCTCTGTATATTTTAGAAATGAGGAACAGGAAGTTTTTGAAAGAGGAAATCAAAGGTATCCATAGTCATATGAAAAAGTTATTTGAATTACTCTTGATCAGAGAAATGCATATTAAAATAACTCTGAGGTATCACCTCAAACCTATTAGAAATGACAAATGCTGAAGGGGAAGAGGGAAAAATAAGTATGCTAACTTTTTGTGGAGTAGTGAACTGGTCCAACAATTCTGGAGAACAATTTGGATTTATGCGCAAAGGGCTATCAACTGTGCATACCCTTTGACCCAGTAATACCACTACTAGGTCTATGCCCTCAAAGAGATAAAAGAAAAAGGAAAAGGACTTATATGTCTAACTATTGATAGCAGCTCTTTTTGTGGTGGACAAGAACTGGAAATTGAGGGGATACCAATCAATTGGGGAATGGCTGAACAAGTTGTGGAATATGATGTATTCATGATGTATTCAATGAAATACTATTTATTGTGTTATAAGAAATGGCAAACAGGAAGACTTCAAAAAATCCTGGAAAGACTTATATGAACTAATGCTGAGTGAAGGGAACAGAACCAGGAAGAAAATTGTTCATAGAAACAGCCCCAGTGTGTGATGACTGATTTTGATAGAGTTAGCCCTTCTTAGAAATACAAGGATCTAAAACAATTCCAAAGGACTCATGATGGTAGATCCCATTCACATCCGAAGAAAGAACTATGGAGTCTGAATGCTGAGCAAAGCAGACTGTTTTCTTTTTTATTTTATTTTGTTTTTTCTTTCTCATGGTCTTTCCCATGCATTATAATTCTTCTGCGCAACATGACTAATGTGAAAATGTGCTTAATAGGAACGTATGTGTAGAGCCTTATCATATCACATGCTGTTTTGGGGATGGAAGGGAAGAAAATTTAAAATTACAGACGTGAAAGTTGAAAACTAAAAATCAATTAATTAATAAATTTTTAAAAAATAAAATGGAGGCGGAGTCAAGATGGCAGCTTAGAAGCAGGAAAACTCCATGAACTTCCCCCATAACCACCTCAAACACCTATAAAATATGACTAAACAAATTTTAGAGCTACAGAACCCACAAAGTGACAGAGAAACAAATCTCCCCCTGAAGGCAGCCTGGCAGGAGGGCAGGAAGAGTTTATCACAGCTTAGTGGGAGCAGAGCTGAGCCCCAGGGTAAGCTCCTGGTTTTAGCTCCAGGGTGGCTCTGATCAGCTGCAGCTAGAGGGACTTCAGAGAGTGGATCACCAGCAGCTGTATCCATTTCCAGAATTATCAAACTATAAATGCCAAAGACAAAGTAAAAGATCAGTGGAACTCTCTTGGTTCTGGGGGGGGGACAGAGTGTGGTCTGGCCTCTGCTCCCAGAGTGAGAAGTGGCAGCCCTGCAGCCACCTCCATGTGGCTGCTTCAGAGCTCCTGGTCTGAAGACCATAGCGGGGCCAAGTGATCATTCAGAGGCTAAGCACTCCAGCCTTAACCTGCCTGGATCTGGATCATGATCTGGGGTGGTGGTCCTGAGGTGTGTGACGAGTGAGCCAAAACTGGTGGGGACTGTAGAGAAGGTGCCCTCCTAATAGCTCTAACAGCTGCAAAACCCCCAGTGATTTGGGACAAAGTTCTCCCCTCTGGAAGCAGAGTTCTACTGTGGCAAAGAGCTCAAAAGTCAAGTAATTGAGTGGCAACATGAGCAAGCAAAGGAAGCAAAGCAAGCACAGCTATCCAACTTTAGATTCCTTTTTTGGAGACAAAAAGGATCAAATCATGAAAAGGGAAGAAGACAATGCAGTCAGAACTCCTACACCAAAAGCTTCCAAGAAAAATATAAATTGGTTATAGGCCATGGAGGAGTTCAAAAAGGATTTTGAAACTCAAGTAAGAGAAGTGGAGGAAAAATTGGGAAGAGAAATGAGAATGATGCAAGTAAATCATGAAAAGAGAGTCAACAGCCTGACTGAAGAAAATAACACCTTAAAAGTAGACTAACTCAAATGGCAAAAGAGGCCCAAAAAGCCTTAAGAAGCTGAATTTACCAGATGGAAAAAGAATTTCAAAGGCTCACTGAAGAGAATAATTCCTTCAGAATTAGATTGGAGCAAATGGAAGTCAATGATTTTATGAGAAATCAAGATACTATTAAACAGATCCAAACAAATGGAAAAAATAGAAGGTAATGTGACATACCTCATTGGAAAAAC
>CM053599.1:85823736-85861487 GCA_028646575.1 Pseudocheirus occidentalis
ATTACAGGATCAACAGCATCTTAACCATCTATAAATCTGCTTCCAGTGAAAAATGAGTATGAAGTTTTAAGTAGAGATACCACAAACCTATCTACCTCCCTCTGCTCACAGCTGCAGTGACATATGCTGTGGTGACTTCCTCTAACACAACATAATCAACTAGATCAAGTGGAAGGAAGAATGCTCTGACAGCAATGGCAGAGAACAACAGACTGATGGAAGTGAGAAGAGATGGCAACCGTTGAAGAAAGGTCACTTAATTGTTCCCCTTGGCTCTGATGAGCTCAGGCAGGGATAGAGCTAAAGTCTCCAGCTTCCCTAACTCCCAGAGGAGAATGTAAGTGCTTTGAGGGCAAAAGGCTGCAGCTTTCATGGGGATCTGAAATACTGCTAAACTGGAAAAAGGAAGCTTTGGAGGTAGATAGCTAGGGTCTTATATATGTAAACAATGTAATTCTAAGTGTTAGAAAAAAGAAAAGGAGTTCCATTACTTGTGCCATAGGTAACAGCTAAGTGAAACACATAATTAATTCCTAAGACTCATCTTAGTAAACAGAATCCTTCCGATTAGTTTTTTTTTTTAACTAGAATTGATAAAAATACTGTTTTTCTCTCACCACATGGTAATGGTATTAACCAATAATCTAAATATGAGAGAGGAAAAAAAGGTAAAACAAGAAGGTACCTGTGTGACCCACAAAATGCATAATCATCCCTAATCATAGCAGCTTATATTAAATATGAGTTCATTTAGATTTAGTACCAAATGAAAGAGAAGACAAAAAGTGAGGAAATCCTAAGTGGTCATGGAACTCTGGTCACTGAATTGAGATAAACTGGGGTTGGTTGTTTTTGCTTTTTTCTAAGTAGACTAATAATATTGAAAGTTGTGGGGTTTGTTTTTTTTCCTGTTCTGATGTACGTTCAAAAAAGAGAAAAGAAATGAAAGGAAGAGGATAAGCTAAATACTTCTATATACCTTATATCTGTGATGATGACTACGTGCTCACAATCTCCTTGGTGACAATACAGGTAAGGAAAACCTAATTTAATGTACAGGTCATTGAAGGTGAAATCTTCCATCTTAGCAGACTGGAACTTCCCATATCCTCGATCATGGGACTCTGACCACTCAATAATTGTTCTGAAAACAAGCAGGAGTACATATGATCAACCATGCTGCCCAAAAACCTAACGGACAGAAGACATTTGGCAGGAGTTTCACGCTACGCTATAACCAACACCAACCCAGTTAACTGGAGAATTGTCAATTTTAGATGGAAGTCATTGTAGCTAAGACATGATGAGGCTTCAATATCCCTCCCTTTCTTTTACTCTTTGTAATTGGTATGGCTTTATGAATATCCTTCACTGGAATGGTATGAGAGAAATTGCAAAAAGCTTATCAAATATAGAATTCTGACTAAATTAGTTAATATTACACTAGTCCATATAACGTTCACTGGTAATTATAGCGAAGTAATAATAACAACAGGGGCAGCTAGGTGGCACAGAGCACTGGCCCTGGAGTCAGCAGGACCTGAGTTCAAATCTAGCCTCAGACACTTAGCGCTTACTAGCCCTGTGATCTTGGGCAAGTCACTTAACCCCAATTGGCCTGCCTTCCCCCTCCAAAAAGC
Source organism: Pseudocheirus occidentalis (assembly GCA_028646575.1). Classification (NCBI taxonomy): domain Eukaryota; kingdom Metazoa; phylum Chordata; class Mammalia; order Diprotodontia; family Pseudocheiridae; genus Pseudocheirus; species Pseudocheirus occidentalis. The sequence goes on from CM053599.1 coordinate 85,825,377, forward strand.
AAAAACACAGAAATAATAATAATGATAGCTAGCATTTACATAGTACTTTAAGGTTTGCAAAGCACTTTGCAAATATCTCATTTTATTGTTACAACCCTGGAATACAGATCCTTTCATTATCCCCATCTTATATATGAGGCAGAGAAAAGTGAAGTGACTTACTCAGCTATTAAGTACTTGAGGTCAGATCTGTACCACCTGTTTCTTCAAGTTATAAATAAGTTATTTACATCATGCTTTAGGAAACCTCTGATTCCTCACACCTTTGTTAATGACCTTCCTCAACTCACTCATGCTTTATCATGTTTTATACATCTATATATATTACATCCCTCTACTGAACTCTAAGTTAGAACTTATTTAAAGGCAAAGAATGAATCTTAACTACTTTCCCCAAAATACCTAGTACAATATTCTGCACAATAGGAATTTAATATGTTTGTAGAATTTAATTTAAAAAAAATTACATAGTTTCTTGCCCAGAGTAAATGCAAAAGAATCAAAATCAATTCATTTTACTATTCCATGATGAAGAACAGTTTTGTGATATGTTTTAATGGTATGGTAACTAAATGTTTTGGATTTGTTTGCAAGGCTGCAATATAAAAGACTCTGAGTAAGTTTAAAGAAGTTTTTGTTTTTAAAGATATCTGTAAAAGTTAATATAAGTGTGTCCCAAAATAAATATTCCCTATGCCTCCCTGGCAGGAAAATTCCTATTTTGGTTTGATAAATGCTTATGACTAATTCAAGGCTCCAATTACAGAATTTTCAAAAAGTTAGGAAGTTGATATTTTTGTCTGAAATATCTTAGGTAATCAAAATAATTCTTTTCCAAAAGTCTTAGTTTCAATGTTATTTACATTGCCTCCACCTTTAGAGCTAAAAAAAAAAAATTAGATTTTATGAAAAATAGTTACCTGCTCAAATCTCTGCATTCAGGGTATCTTCTATCATTGTAAAATGTTCCTTCAAAATAAAAGAAAGCTGACTTGTAAAGATCCTATAAGAAAGGACATAAGGGAAATAAGGGGGGAAAATGTGACATTAATAATTACACAAAAAGCAGGTACTACTGTTTACATTAAAATGTGTCATTGTGTTAAGCTACCAGTATAGTTTTAAAATTATAACACTAATTTTATGGGAACTCAGTATAGATTCAAGTTTCTACCATTTTCAGTTTATCATGCTGTCATTTAAGTTGCTGTAGTCTGATTTTAATTTATACCTGTATTTGAAGCAGTTTCTTATAAAAGGGATTCCCTTGAAACCAGAATACTAAATCTCTTCTTCATTTTTATATTACATGCATATACTTCAATGATAAGATACTTTCATGGAAAACTTAAACTTTTTTTTTTCTTGTAAAAGTCAGAATGAAGTCTCAGAAATCTTTTGCTGCTATTTATCTTTAGCATAATTGTAAAAGTAATATTCTGTTGTATCTGTACAATGCTTGTAAAAAAACATTTTAAAAGTGTTTTCATAGATATGATTCAATTTTAACCCTATTTTCATTATGAGAGAACTAGGGCTGGTCAAAGGACTTGTCCCAGTTAGTGGTACAGCTAGTATCAACACCCAGGTTTCCTGAGACTTAAGAGTTCATAGGCTTATTACTAGACAATGATAATTAGAACATAATTCTAGTTTCTACCTATACCTAATCCTGAGTTCACCCCCAATTAAGTCCCCTCATATGACTATAAAAGCCTAATTGCAACTTATCCACCAACCACAATGTTAACAGAGGATAAAGTAAAGAAATTCTACAAAGAAATTGGCGAGAATCTGTAAACCAAGTTGGTGTGTACTTGATTTCAGTGCAAACAGGGTCACAGGAAAGAAAGAAAAATGTGAAACAAGGTTGGAAAACTGAGTTCAGTATTAAGAAATGGAGCTTTGTAGATTATTCATAAGTTTCATATTATGAATACTTTCTTTAAAGAGTCCAAAGAAGACTTGTATGAACTGATGCTGAGTCAAATGAGCAGAACCAGAACATTTTACACAATAACAACCACATTGTGTGATGACTGACTTTGACAGACTTAGTTCTTTTTTTTTTTTTGAGGGCAGTTGGGGTTAAGTGACTTGCCCAAGGTCACACGGCTAGTTTTGTGTGTGTGTGTGTGTGTGTGTGTGTGTGTGTGTGTGTGTGTGTGTTTGTGTTAAGTGTCTGAGGCCGGATTTGAACTCAGGTACTCCTGACTCCAGGGCCGGTGCTCTATCCACTGCGCCACCTAGCCGCCCCTGACTTAGCTCTTCTTAGCAACACAAGGATCTAAGACAATTCCAAAAGACTTACAATGGAAAATGGTATCCACATCCAGAGAAAGAATTTTGGAGTCTGAATTGCGGATGGAAGTATACTATTTACTCTCCTTTTTTTTGTTATTTTGTTTCTTCTTTCCTGTGGTTCCTCCCACTAGTTCTAACTCTTCTTTACATCATGACTAATGGGAAAATGTTTAATATGACTGTAAAAGTAGAGCCTATATCTATCTATCTATCTATCTATCTATCTATCTATCTATCTATCTATCTATCTATCTATCTATCTATCTATCTATCTATCTACATGCCAGCTTGGGGAGGGAGGAGAGGAAAGGGGAGATAATTTGAAACTCAAAAGTTTATGGAAATGAATCCTGAAAGCTAAAAATAAATTAATTAATTTGTAAAATAAAAAGGGGGGAGGGGCCAAAGGCACCAAAGCACCAAATATCACCAAAAATGAAACTAAATAGCAAAAAAAAAAAAAAAGTTTTTTCAGTTATTGACTGTTTTTCTCCCACTTCCTTTCTCTTAAAAATACAAAAAAAAAAATCTTTGACTATGTCAAAGTATGGTCAAACAAAACAAAGCCCTATATTGGCCATATCCAAAACACATGCTTTCTTCTGCATATCAGTCCATCACCTCTTTGTCAGGAAATGGGTAATATTCTTCATTTTCCTCCAAAAAAGTATGAAAATTGCTCCTCAAATCAGGAAATGAATTAAAGGCTAAAAAAAGGCAATGATTCTGATAATCACTAATTTTCCCCCCAAGAATTTCAGCCTATTAATTAAAGATAGTTTTAATAATAAATTATATTTTTTATTTTTAGTTTTTGACAATAATTTTCATAAGTTTTACATTTTCTCCTCCGCCCTCCCCAAGATGGCTTGCAATCTTGATATGGGTTCTACAGATACATTCCTATTAAACACATTTTCACATAAGTCATGTTACATAAAAGAATTGTAACGAATAGGAAAAAGAATGTGAAAGGAAAAAAGGAAAATAATCTGCTTCATTCTATATTCAGACTCCATAGTTCTTTCTCTAGATGTGACTGGCATTTTCCATCACAACATTCATCTTTAAAATAAGACTGAGTTCCAAAATTTTCTCCCTCCTTTCCTTTACTCTTCCTCCCCAAGGCGGCAAGGAATCTGGTATAGGTTATACCTGTGCTATCATGGAAACATTTCCACATTAATCAAGTTGTGAAAGAAGAAACAGAACAAAAGGGAAAAGGCACCAAAAAATTTTAAAATAATACGCCTCCATCTGCATTCAGACTCCATAGTTCTTTCTGGATGTGGATAGCATTTTCTATCATGAGTCTTTGTCTTAGATCATAGGTTGCCAAGGTGGGTGATACTACTCCCTAGGAGGTACTGAAAGACTCCTAGAGGGATGCTAGTAGCCTCAGGTGCAATTGGTAGGCGTTGAATAAAAATAAGGGGACAGTGGAAGTATAAGGAAAGAAGAGAAGGTAAGAAAATTTTGAAAAACTTCATACATTTTTCATCTGTTATGTAACAGAGTTAGTCATAGTGACTACATTGTTTTCCAAATAAACACACAAAATGCAAGTTATAACTGATAAGTGGCTAAGTCCACCAACAGGTCTTAACAAGTAAGTGTTTGCAGGTAAGCACGTTGCCCAATGTTGGGAAGTCCAGCATGCACTGGCAGGAATATGTATATTCTTATTCCAGAAGTTATCAAACAGTAGATTACTGTGGTCATTTACTGCTATATCTTGTGTACCTAATGTATTCCACTGATCCACCTCTCTATTTTTTAACCAGTATCAAATGATTTTGATGACTGTGCTTTATAATACATACATACATACACACATATATATATACATACACACACACACACACATATATATATATATATATATATATATATCTTTTTTTTTTAATCTGGTACAACCAGGCCAGCTTTCTTTGCATTTTTCTATCAATTCCCTTGATGTTCTTGATTCTTTGTTCTTCCATTTTTATTTTCCATTATTATTTTTTTTTCAAATTCTGTAAAATTTTTTGGTAGTTTGACTGGCATGGCATAGAATAAGTAAGTTAATTTAGATAGAATTGTCATTTTCATTATGTTTGCTCAGTCTACCCCATGAGGAAGTGATATTCCAGATCTGACTTCATCTGTGTAAAATGTTTTGTAATTGTGTTCATGTATTTATTTCCTGGGTTTGTCTTTGCAAGCAGACTCCCAAATAATTTACATTGTCTGGTTATTTTAAATGGATTTTATCTATCTCTTGCTACTGAGCTTTGTAGGTAATAAATAGAAATGCTGATGATTTATGGGGGTTTATTTTATATGCGGCGACTTTGCTAAAGTTAATTATTTCAAGAAGTTTTTTTAATTGATTCTCTAAGTATACCATTTCATTTCATCATCTGCAAAGAGCAATAGCTTTGTCTCCTCATTGCCTATTCTAATTCCTTCAATTTCTTTTTCTTCTCCTATAAAGCTAAAATTTCAAGTACAATAGTGAATAATAGGCATCCCTAAATGGGATCCTTTTTTCACCCCTGATCTTACTGAAAAGGCTTCTCCCCATTACAGATAATGCTGGCTGATGGTTTTATATAGATACTACTTAAGGAAAGCTCAATTTATTCTTATGTTCTCTATTGTTTTTAAAGGAATGAATGTTGTATTTTCTCAAAAGCTTTTTCTGCATCTGTTTAGATAATCATATAGTTTATATTGGTTTTGTTATTGATATGGTCAATTATGCTAATAGTTTTCCTAATACTGAACCAGCCTTGCATTTCCTGGTATAAATCCCATCTGGTCATAATGTATTATATGTATTATATGTAATGGATCATTGCTGTGATTTCTTTGTTTATATTTTACTTAAGTTGTATTAACATTTATCAGGGAAATTGGTCTTTTTCTGTTTTGGCTCTTCCTGGTTTAGGTATCAGCATCAAATCTGTATTATAAAAAAGAATTTGGTAATATTCCTTCCTTTATTTTTCCAAACAGTTTATATAGTACTGAAATTAATTGCTCTTAAATGATTGGTAGAATTCACTTGTAAATCTTTCTGGCCCTGAAGGTTTTTTTTATGGAGTTCACTGATGGTTTGTTCACCTTCCTAAAATGGGGTTAAGTATTTTAGTTCCTCTTCTGACAATCTGAGCAATTTATGTTTTTGTAAATATTCATCCATTTCACTTACGTGGTCAGATTTATTGCCATACAAGTGGGCAAAATAGCTCCTAATCATGGCTTTAATTTCTTCTTTATTGGTGGTAAATTTACCCTTTTCATTTTTGATACTGGCAATTTGTTTTTTTTTTTAAATCAAATTAACCAAATTATCCATTTTATTTTTTTTTCACAAAACCAACTCTGTCTGGTTTTTATTAGTTCAATAGTTTTCTTACTTTCAATTTTATGAATGTCTCCTTTAAGTTTCAGAATTTCTAATTTGATGTTTATTGGGAATTTTTAATTTGTTCTTTTTCCAGCTTTTAAAACTGCATATCCAATTCACTGATCTGTTCTCTATTTTATTCACATAAGCATTTAGAGATATAAAATTTCCTCTAAGTACTGCTTTGGCTGCATCCCATAAATTTTGGTATATTGTCTCATTATTGCCATCCTCTTTGATGAAATTATTGTTTTTATGTTTTGTTGTTTGACCCACTTATTTTTAGGATTATTTAGTATCCAATTAACTTTTCATCTTTCTATGGCCCTTTATTTCATGTCATTTTTATCGCATTATGATCTGAAAAGGATGTGTTTAATATTTCTGTCTTTCTGCATTTGACTGTGAGATTTTTTTGTGTAGGTGCCATGTACCTCTAAGAAAAAGGTATATTCAGATACAAAAAAACAAAGATCACAAGTAGATTAGGTCTGGAAAAGTATATGTCTATTTATGCATGTGTGTATATATATCTATATATCTATGTATCTATATATATCTATATCTATCTAGCTATAGAGAAACCTATCTAAACTTTATTGTGGCCATCTGAGGGAGGGAAAAAAAGAACAAAGTAAAAAAATATACAGCACAGAACAAAAGAAAACACAAGGAAGCAAAGAAAAGACGGACAATTCTCAACACAATGACTATTATTTATCATAAAGGCTTTCTTGTAATGAAAATTTGTTACATATTATGACTCCTCTCATGTTCTGCTATGCATATATTTTTTTTCTTAAATTCTACTCACTCTTTATTTCTTGTTTATTTTGTGGTTAGACTTATCTAGTTTTGAGAGAGGGAGGTTGAGGTTCCCCACTTCTCTGTCCCCACTAGTATAGTTTTGCTGTCTATTTCTTCCTGCAACTCATTTAACTTCTCCTCTAAGAATTTGGATGCTATTAACACTTCGTGCACATATGCTTATTATTGACATTATTTTATTGTCTATGGTACCTTTTAGTAAGATGTAGCTTCCTTCTTTGTGTCTTAATTAATTTATTTTTGCTTTTGCTTTGTTTGAGATCAAGATTGCTACCCCTGCATTTTTTATTTCAGCTAAAGCAAAATATATTCTGCTCTAGCCTTTTACCTTTACCCAGTATGTTTCTCTGTGCTTCAAATGTGTTTTTAATTCACTCTGCTGCTGCTTCTACTTTATGTGAGCATTCATTCTTCACATTTATGATTACTGTATATTTCCCTTCATCCTGTTTTTCCCACTTATACTTTTCTCTCTCTTTTACCCTATCCTTCCTGACTAGTGTTTTGCTTTCAATAATTACCTCCCTCAATCTTCCCTCCCTTCCATCAGCCCCTTTTGTTTTCCCCTTCCCCTCCTAATTCCCTTTATAGATTAAGACAGATTTCTTTACTCAAGTGACTGTTATTTCCTCTTTGAGTCAAATCCAATGAGAGTATTTAAACAATGCTCCCTGCCTACCTTCTTTCCCTCTACTGTAATAGGGCTTTCATGCCACTTCTTGTTTAGAGTCTTTTAGAGGCTTGATTTAACACTGTTTCCAAAGGAAACCAGGGTGAGCTCAGGCAATTTCCTGGCTTATTGCTACCATCTTGGCTCCACCCACAATTAGGACATTCAGACCTCAGTACCGAATGTGCTCAAAGAAAAAGTACAAATAAGCACTTTGAGGATATGAAGTATGGAAGAACATCTTGGACCAAACCAAGTACATACAGAGGAAATCTGTGTAGGAAGTCACAAAATTCTCCACATACTGAGATCAATTTTTGAGATTTTTCAAAGAAGGGAAGACACAAAATAAATGGAAAACAAAGCAGATATTATTAACCATGCCCAAAAGTAAGCCTGAAGGGATCAGCAACTACTAACTGATGATGCCTTTTTTATCTCTATAAAATCTTTATGAGAATGAGCCATATATATTGGGATCATTGATTTACATCTAAGAGAACAAGCAGTTTTAACAAACTATTTTCTATAACGAATTCAATCTTTGTGGTCATACAAACAATTGAAAAATAGACAATGTAAGATCTTGTTGCTTGTCAATTACAGAAAAATATGATTCAGAAAAAAAAATCTTTAAACATTCTCTTCCACCAAGATATCTCTTACACACATATTAAGATCATATATAAGATTCCTTGATAGATGAAACTTCAGAAATAACTGTTTAATGATTCTCTGTTTACTTGTTGGTACCCCAGGTAACCTTTTAAAGATTCTAAGTGGAAAAATAGATAAAGGGAGTTTCTTCATGGGGAGTTCCTAAATAGTATATGTAAGTATGTATGCCTATGTATACATACGTAAATACACCCTGTACGCACATGTGCACGCGCAGAGATAAATGTAGCTAAATACAGAGGTCCAAATTATGACCTACACAAAGTCCAAAAGAAGGACGGATTTCCAAAAAAACTGATAAGGTCCTTGAGATGTTCTTTTTTGGACATTATGCTGACTGTAACACAACACAGAATACCTGATGGCCCCACTCAATGTGATGGAAAGCCTCTTATACAAAGAGACTTTACTAAAAGGTAAAAATCAAGTAGAGAATACCTATTGTTCAGACTCTGACATAAAAGTTGGATTTTTATTTTATTCTCAATTCATCACCAAATAAGATCATTTCCACATACATAGTAAAAAAGAAAGGGGATTATATACAAAAATAAAAATTTCCACTGTAAACAACTTGCCTTTCTTTTTTAGGAATATAATAAATTCAGTACATACATGTTACTTCATTTTTGGGGAGGAGAGGGAGGAAGGCAAGGCAACTGGGGTTAAGCAAGCTGTCCAAGGTCACAGTTAGTATGTCCTGTCTGAGGCCAGATTTGAACTCAGGTCCTCCTGTCTCCAGGTCCGATGCTCTATTCACTGAGCCACCGACCTGCTCCAATACACATTACTTTCAAACCTGTCCTGATTATCTATGATTCTGGCATATGCTGTTTTCAATTTGTGCTTTTAAAGATAATCCTTCAATCTTTTTTCTCCCTTTTTCCCTTTTTCTTTCTCTAGCCTACCACCTGTCATTCCCAACTCTTCACCCCCAGAGAAAGAAAAACTCCTATAAAAAATAAGCATAATCAAACAAACCATATCTATACATTTACAGTGTCCAAAAATGTATATCTCATTCTGTATTTTGAGCTGCATCTGTCATGCTTCATGAGGATACTGGATTCATGGCTGGTTATTGCACTAATCAGAGTTCTCAAACCCGTTAAAGTGGTTTGTCTTACAATACTGCTGTTACTGTATAATTTGTCTTCCTGGTTCTGCTCATTTAACTCTGTTCATACAAGTACTGCCAGGTATCTCTGAAAACATCAACTATTTATTTTTAAACATTACTTTAAAAAAAAAATTGTGAGTTCTTAATGGAGTTTGAATATAGAATGAAGCATACATTTTTTGCCTTTTTTTGCCTATGTTTTCTCTTGTAACATGACTAATAAGGAAACACATTTTGCATGACTAAACATGTATAACCCATATAAAATTGCTTGCCTACTCAATTAGGGAGATGGGGAGGTAATTTGGACTCAATATTTTAAAAATGAATGTTAAAAATTCTATTTACCTGCAAATGGGGAAAAACAAAATACTAAATAGAAAAAAAAACCTACCTTTATAACAGAGTTTCTTGTGCAGCTTAATGAAATTATACTGTTTTATTTCCTTCCATAGTTAATACATTTATAAAACAGATTAAAAAAAAAACTATTTTAAGTAGATCTCCATTCAAGTCTTACTCTGAAAAAAAAAAACTGTTGAGTTCTGAATTCTCTTCCTTCTTTCTACCCCTCCCCTACCCACTGACAAGGCAAAAAATGCAATATTATACATGTGAAATCATGAAAAATATATTTACATATTAGCTATGCTACTAGGAAAAAAGGAATAAAAATTAAGTTAAAAAAATTATGCTTCGATTTGAACTCAGATTCCATCAGCTCTCTCTCTGGAGGTGGACAGCATTTGTCATCATAAAATCCTTCAGAACTCTCTTGGATCATTGTATTGATCAAAATAGCTAATTCATTCATGGCTGATCATCAGACAATATTGTTGTTACTGTTTAGTGACCACTTTGCATCAGTTCTCATAAATCTTTCCAGGTTTTTCTGAAATCATCTAGCTTCTCATTTCTTGTAGCACGATAATATTCTGTTGCAATCATATATAGCCATTTCCCAATTGATGGACATCCCCATAATTTTCAATTCCAATCTTCATAAATTCCAATTCTTTGGAAGCTATCACAAAAAGAGCTACTATAAATATTTTTGTACAAATAAGTCCTTCTTCCCCTCCTTTTGTTGATCTTTGTAATACGGACCTAGTAATACTGCTGGATCAAAAGGTATTTAGTTTTATAACCCTTTGGGCATAATTCTAAATTGCTCTCCAGAATGGCTGGATCAGTTCACAGCTCCACCAACAGTGTTCCAGTTTTCCTACACTCTCTCCAACATTTGTCATTTTCCTTTTTTGTCATATTAGCCAATCTGATAGGTGTGAGGTGATACCTCAGAGTTGTTTTAATTTGCATTTCTCTAACCAATGTTGATTTAGAGCATTTTTTCATATAATTATAGAGAGCTTTAATTTCTTTGTCTGAAAACAGCCTGTTCAAATCTTTTGACCATTTATCAAATGGGAAACGACTTGTATTCTTATAAGTTTGACACAGTTCTTTATGTATTTGAGAAATGAGGCCTTTGTCAGAGACATTTATAAACTCCTCCCCTGCACCTCCCAGTTTCCTGCTTTCCTTCTATTGGCTGCGTTGGGGTTTTTTGTGCAAAACCTTTTAAATTTTATATAATCAAAATTATCCATTTCACATCTCATAACGCTCTTGTTTAGATTTCCCTTATCTACAGATCTGACAGATAAACTATTCCATGCTTCCCCAATCTACTTATGATATCTTTTACATCTAAATCTTGTGCCCATTTTGACCTTATTTTGGTATATGGTGTAAGATGTTTTCTATAATCTAGCTTCTGCCAAACTGCCTTCCTTTTTTCCCCAGTAGCTTTTATGAAATAGTGAGTTCTTGTCACAAAGCTTAGATTGTGGAGTTTATCAAACAGAAGATTACTACGGTCATTTCCTACTGTGTATTATGTACCTAATCTATTCCACAGACCTACCACTTTGTTTCTTAGCCAGTTACCAGATTGTTTTGTTGATCACCACTTAGTAATATGGTCTGAAATCTAGTACTGATAAGTTGCCTTTCTCCAATTTTTTTTCAAGATTCCCTTGATATTCTCAACCTTCTGTTCTACAGATGAATTTCGATATTTTTTTCTAGCTCTATAAAATAATTCTTTGTTAATTTGATTAGTATGAGACTATTTGAATAAATAATTTAGGTAGAACTGTCACTTTTATATATCGGTTTGGCTTATTCATGTGCCATTAATCTTTCCAATTGTTCAGATCTGTCTTTATTTGTGTCAAACGTTTTGCAATTATGCTCATGTAATTCCTCGGTTTGTCTTGGCAAGTAGACCCCCGAGTACTTTATATTGTCTACAATAATTTTAAATGGAATTTTTCTTTTCATCTCTTGCTGCCTTTTTTAGTAATATATAGAAATGCTGACAATTTATGTATTTTTATTTTATTTTACATCCTGTAACTTTGCTGGAGTTGTTGTTTAAACCAATTTTTAAGTTGATTTTCTAGGATTCTCCAAGTATAACATCATATCACTTGCAAAGAGCAATAATTTTGTTTCTTCACTGTCTAATTACTTCAATTTCTTTTTCCTATCTTACTGCTATATCTAGCATTTCTAGTACAGTACAGAATAGTAACGTTTTCTGGGTAAAATAGTTCCTAATAATTACTTTAATTTAATCTTTATTGGTGGTGCATTAATCTTTTAAATTTCTGATACTGGTCATTTAATTTTCTTCTTTTTTAAAATCAAATTAACCAATAACATTTCTTTTATTGTTTTTCCCCCATAAAACCAGCTCCTAGTTTTATTGTAATTTTTTTTAAACTTCCATAATTTTTAAAAACTCATTTTATTAATCTTTCATTTTTTCAGGATTTCCATCCTGGCACTTAAGCATTTTAAATGTTATTTTTTTTAAGCTGCTTGTTCAGTTCCTTGATCTGTTCTTTCTCCATTTTATTGAGGTAAGTATTTAGAATTATAAATTTTCTCCTAAGTACTTCTTTGGCTGCATTATACAAATTGTGTTACGTTGTCTCATTGTTGTCATTTTCTTTAATGAAATTATTTGTTTATTCACTCAATTCTTTAGAATTAGATTATTTAGTACCAATTAACTTTTAAGCTATGTTTCCGTGGTTACTGAATGTAATTTTTATGGCATGATGGCCTGGAAAGGATGGCTCTAATATTTCTGCTTCTCTTCCTTTGTTTGTGAGGTTTTTATGCCTTAATAAATGGTCTATTATTCTGAAGGTGCCACATGCAGCTGAGAAAAAGGTACTCCTTTCTATTCCCATTCAATTTATGTTGTGGTTAAAGTTATCTAGTTCTGAGGGAAAAAGTTAAGGTTCCCCAATAGTATAGCTTTACTATTTCCTCCTGTAACTCACTGAACTTTTCCTTTAAGAATCTGGATGAAAAAAATAAATAATAAAAAGAATTTGGATGCTATGCAATTTGGCGTGAATGTTTAGTACTGACATTATTTCACTGTGTATGGTACCTTTTAGCAAGAGGTGGTTTCCCTGCTTATCTCTTTTAATTAGGAGTGCATTTATTTCTGCTTTGTCTGAGACCAAGATTGCTACCCCTGCCTTTTTTACTTCAGCTGAAACATATTAGGTTATGCTCTAGTCCGTTTAATTTGAGAGAGAGAGAAAGAGAGAGAGAAAGTGTGAGAGTGTGAGAGTGTGTGTGTGTGTGTGTGTGTGTGTGTGTCTTTCTGTTCCAAGTACGTTTCTTATAAACAACATATTGTTGGAGTCTGGTTTCAAAACCGTTCTGCTATTCACTTCTGTTTAATGGTTAAATTCATCCCATTCACATTCAGTTATAATTACTGTCAATTTCCCTCCATTCTAATTTTTCCTGTTTATATGTCTCTTTTTCTTTTTATCCTGTCCCTCCTCAAAAGTTTGTTTTGCTTCTGACCATTGCCTCCCTCTTGATTTGCCCCCTCCTTTTTATTCTCCCAACCTTTTTCTTATCATCTTTCCCTACTTCCCCATTGGGTACAATAGATTTCTCCACCCAACTGAGTGTGTATGTTATTGCCTCTTTTGCCACTTGGCCAATCCTGGGGGCAAGTATTGGTTTTGTTGGGGTTTTTTTTGCTTTTTTTTGGAGGGAGCAAGGCAGGGCAAATGGGGATAAGTGACTTGCCCAAGGTCACACAGCTATTAAATGTTAAGTATCTGAGGGCAGATTTGAACTCAGGTCCTCCTGACTCCAGGGTTGGTGCTCTATTCACTGCACCATCTAGCTATACCAATTCTGTTTTTTAAGGTCTTATTTTCTTTAGTACTTTTTTGTGGGTTTTACCAAGCAGTTGACTCTTTTCATAATTTTCTTATATCACATTCACTTCTCAACTCCCCCTCCCCCAGTTTTTCCCTCTACCTCTCTTATTTGGTTTTACAATCTTTTTGAGTTCTTTCAGGAATTCTTTTGTGCTTACATTCACATTTTTTTTTCTTCCTCTGAGGCTTTGCTTGTAGCTATTCTGACATTGCTATCATTTTTCTGAGTTTGTGTCCTGATTTGTTCTGTCACCACAGTATACTTGTATGGTAAGGTTCTTTTTTTGTTGTTGTTTGCTCCCTTTTCTAGCCTATTTCTTGACTTTTAACTATATTTTAAAGTTGGGCTCTGCTCCCAGGGTAGATGGGGACCTTGTCCCAAGCTTTAGGTTTCTTTGTCCTGCTGTTTTCAAAACTAGTTCTGGGAATCTTTTAAGTTTTTGGTGCTTCCAAGGTAGTATGATCTAAGGCAACGATTTTCAACCTGTGGGTTATGTTCAATTTGTAACAATGAAAATACATCCTGCATATCAGATTTTACATTACAATTCATAACAGTAGCAAAACTACAGTTATAAAGTAGCAACGAAAATAATTTTATGGTTGGGGTCACCACAACATGAGGAACTGTATTAAAGGGTCAGGGCATTAGGAAGGTTGAGAACCGCTGATCTAAGGAGAGGTGTGGTCACAACTCTCCTGGCCTATGCTCTGGCTTTTACTCAAGAAGGGACCTTGCTCTTCTGCAGCTGCAAGCACTAATGCTCTTCATGGCTTTGGAATCATGACTAGTTCCCTACTCTCCTGTAGCTGCAAGCTCTAGTGCTCCTCACTGCCTTGGAACCGTGACAATGACCTTTATTCCCTTGTAGGTACAAGTACTAGTGCTTTTGTTGGCCCAGGAATTGCAACCAGGGTTCCTGCTCACTTGTGAGGGACCACAAATATTCTTCTCCACCCTGAAACTCTATCTAGTGCCTCTACTTCCCTGTAGCTTCAAGTGCTAGTGATTCTCTGTATATTGGTTGGTACAGAACTGAGTAAGTACATTGATTTAGGCAGTATTTTCATCTTTATTGGTATGTCTTACCCATGAGGAATTACTATATCTCTAATTATTTAGGCATATAATAAATACACCTGAATTAGAAGTTCACTAAATTAATCTATCAGCATATAACTTCCTTTTAAACAGACAATATTTAGATGGATATTTAGCTGGGCCATAAGAGTATTGGAAGAGAGTTAACTAGATAATAAACTACATAGCATTTTCAACATCCCAGCTGATCCACAACACAAAAATCTGTCCTTTTAACATCAGTACTCCCTTAATGATGTTATATGGCTACAAATTATGGAAAACCACAATCTCCAAAAAACCTCAAATCTCAGGTGATCTAAAATGAAATGGAAAGCTATCAGTAAGATGCAGCATATTAACCAATGATGATCTGTCGATAAGTGAGAGCATAAAAGATATTATCCAGGAGAGATATAGTTAGAAAAGTGGGTCAATCATATAATGAGAGTAAGGAATGAAAAAGAAAATTCAAATGCTAAACTTTTACCAGTAATATTTTTTCAAAAGTCCAGAAGACTGCCAGCACACTGGGTATATCCTCAATGGAGGACTTAAGAAAGGACATGGACAGCATTTAGCATTAGAGGAGTGGCATATGAGTGGATCATGAGCTGTATGACTACAGGGAGTTAGTATTCATACATCCAGTGAAGCGTTGCTGCTCTCACTTCTGTTCCTGGCTCTTCTCTTCCTACCACTCTTCTTTCTAGCTAATAGTAATCTAAGAAAAGAATCACATTGAGGAGTTTTAACAAATAATTTTGGATAAAATAATAAAAAAGGGTGGTTAGTCTACAGATAACCTAGTTCACTATTTAAATATATCAAAATACATTGTGATTTAATTGATGTGGGCACTGTTTCAGAAGATATAGGTCTCAACTACTCCAAGACTTAGCAAAACAGTTTCATGAACTACTATAACTAAGACAGTTTTCATTTAGGGGTTAACTGCCCAGTGGTATCCCCTCCCATAACTTGGCTAAACTGCTCCTCAGATTTCAAAACTGTACTCCAAGTCTTTCTAGTTTGTTTTACCCAAAATCTTTTGCTATTCTGGTACAGCCTCTGTGAACTCAAGGCCATTCCACACCAGGATGAGGAATTAGATCCAAAGGCATTAATTTAATTGGCAAAATGTCCTCTTTAATGTCTTCAATAAATTTTTAATAATGCTTTGACATAGCTGTCTGTTGAAATTCTTCTAAGAAAAAACCCTGAGTTGAAATCTTGGAAGAGATAAGTAAACTCTTAAATTTAGCAGAAACTTTCCCTACCCTAATTACAACTTCTGTCCATTTCAAAATACAAGAATAACGCATCGAAGACATATAAAATAGGAATAATCTTTTCACTAATGAACCTTGCCATTTTCAATGATAAGCAACAAATTGTTCCTTCTTATTGCCTCTTTAATGCATATTTACCATGAAGTTATACCAGACCTATTGCTATTCTGTATCTATAATGAGCAATGAGTTAGCTCTGTAACATACTAATAGCTCTACCTGACTAGCTATAACACACAGTATAAGACAATGTGAAGGAAACAGGACACTAACAAGATACTGTAGTTAAATAATGTAGTTAGAAGTTAATTTAATTGGTAGAGAAGGGAATAATGAGAGAAAAGAGGAAGACCACTGCGAATTTTGGTGGTCCCTTTCTTTTAAACATTGAGAATTGGCTAAACATTAAAAGCAATGTGTGGAGATAGAAAGATGTGTGTGTGTGTGTGTGTGTGTGTGTGTATACACACACACATATATATGTATATATGACTGTCCTCAAAGAATTCATAATCTATTATGGTGGTTAAAACAGAGGTATAATTATAAAACATCAAATGACAAATACACAAAAGACAAACAACGTATTATGAACAATTCAAGCTTCCAGAGGTGGCTCTAGGAAGTGCCCTAAACTGGGCACTAAAAGATAAGAATGCTCTCTGGGCCTCAGTCTCATCTACAAAAAAAAAAAAAACGGGTTGGAGTAGATAATCCTTATGGTCAGTTCTCTTTAACTCTAAGATTCTATGACTTCCAAGTTTGAGCAGAGCATGTTTATGTAGTACAAGAAAAGGAATAAGGTCATAACTGTTTTAGAAAAATGAATGGGACTAACCTTCTTCATAGGTGGATGGGAGAAGAAACCTGAAGGAAAGAAAACAGTTATGAGGCTATTCCAACAGGGAGTGAACTAGGAAAGAGTAAGGGAACAGAAAAAGAAATATGGATATGATACAGACTGTGGAGGCAGACTGATTAGAACTTGATAACTGATTAGAAATGGGGAGTAAAAAAGACAAAAAAAACAGAGACCCTGAGATTAAAAAAAAAGTCATCCCTTTACAATTCCAACTTATGTTCTTCATGGTAACAAAAATATCTTACATTGATACAATGATTTGTGTTTTTCAAAGTACTTACATATACATTACTGAGGTAAAAGTTATACAGAGGTACTTCGGAAGAGGCAGCTGAGGACTTAGGTTCAAATCTCAGCTCTGAAGCTCACTTTCTTTGTGACCTTGGACAAGTTATTTACCCTCTTTGCTTCAGGTTCCTCATCTGTTAAATGAGGGACCTCAGATCTCTTCCAGCTCTAGCTCTATGAAAATGAAACCCAAGTGTGATAAAGTTGGGTAGTCAGACAGGACATGTACTAATATCTCAATCTGCTGATGAGGAAACTGAAGATTCAAAAGTTTAAGAGACTTTCTAAAGATCACATGTATGGTGTATGGTAAGTAGCAGAGCTGGGACTAGATCTGGTCTTCTGATTCATGAACTGTTGCAGTATCCCCATCAAAGAAGGTCAAGTTCATTCCTCCTCCTCCTCCTCCTCCTCTTAAAGCAAGTAACAGACAAAGCACATTTCCTTTATTTTAGTGATGGTTTTGAAATTTTGCTCATTTCTCAAGAGACTAGTGTTTGTATTCCATAGTATTTGCATTTTCTATGAAACATTCAAGAAGGCTAACTTGAAAAAATTTCCATCTATTGTAAAGCCTGTCCATATAAGGCATTTGATAGGACATTTATCTAACTTTATAAACCACAACTGTATATACACTACTTATATCTTTGCCCAGTTTTTGCGAAAATCACCTTACCTTGCTGGTATGTTCTGGTGCCTGGTCAGGTGTGCTGCTGAACTCTCCTCCAATCTGAAGGTCACTGGCACAGCAAAATGAATCTCTGAGTTCTGTGAGCTTTTGACTACCCAACACAAGTAGGGTTTGATAGGGTTTTCGTTCTTTATGCTACAAATCAAATAGTAAGACAAAAGTCAGCATCAAAATGGGAAATGTGTCTATGCCAGGATTGGGACATCTCTTTGCAGGCATGGTTTATTGGAAACGATGTAGGAATTAAAAGGAAAGAGACCCATGTTCAAATTCCACTTCCAACACTTTTATGTTTGAAGCTAAATGGGTTGACCTTATGCAAGACACATAGTTTCTTTAAACCTTTTTTCTTCTTTGCAAAATGGAGATGCTATCCTTCTATTTAACTCACAGGGTTGTAATGAGGAAAACATTTTGTAAACATTATATAAATGATATTTTTTTCATCATGGATAGTAAGTACATACTCATAAGCTAGAGATTACCTGTATTTAAATAGATGTTTATAACAATACTGCTACCCCTGCTACTTTAGATATATCTATACTTCTACCTTTTTAAAAAATATGCTTTTGCATTTATTATATCTTTCTGTTCTTAAAATACCTCCAAGGTGTTTTATATTTTATCATTTCATATTAAGGAAAATATAACCATTTTTATAGATGTTAAGTGTCTACGTATGGATATATACATATATTTTTCTCTTTTTTTAACCAGAAGAATTTTTAAAAGCAGGACATTGGTTACTTAGTGACAAAAAAGTTTTCTCTGCAAGAACCTTATCAGCAGATTCAGGTTCAATTTCCAATTAACATAACTTGGCTTTTCTGTTTTGTTAGAGACAAAGGCGTAATGTAGTGGAAAAGAACACTGGATTCAGAGTGGAACAAATGTGACCAAAACCCAGTTCTGCCATTTTAAGCAGTAACTTGAGGAAGTTGTTTCATGTGTCAGGGTCTCATTTTCCTCATCTTTAAAACAAAGAGATTAGATGATCTTTAAGTTCTAGTCCAGCTCTAACATTCAGTGATTTTGTGAAAATTATGTATCTATTCTTAAGTCCAACAGTATAGGTAGAAATAAGCTATAAATACCAATTTAATGAGGCAGACCTCCCAATCAGATTATCCAACATTCCATTATATTCAAGGTTCTTTCTTAAAAAGACAAAACTTTTCAATCTAATTCAACAATCATTTATAGATTTTTGAGCCCATGTGGACTTTCCGATCCAAAAACAGCCTCTCAATAGTATTTGGTAGTATTATTTCTAGTCTCTTGTAGAATGTGAAATAAAGGGAAATAACAATAAAAGAATTCTAGCTTTTTGAACTGCCCATAGGGCATGTGAAACTAGATTTCTTAAGAGACATTTCAAAGATAAACAGCCAAAACAAAACTTATCTTTTGCCGAATATCTTGCCCCCTACTGTACTTTCTACAGATGGCATCTCCAGTCTCCCAGGTTTGTAACTTTCATGTAATCCTTGATTCTTTGCTTCCATTCGCTTCAAATCAATTTACCAAATCTTGCCATTTTTATGTACACATCTCTCACACTTAACCCTTTCTGGCCTCTTACATAGTTATCCCCTTCATTTAGGTGTTGATTACCTCCTGCCTAGATGACTGCAATGGCCTTTTAACTGGTCCTTCTGCCTCAATTCTCTTTTCATTCAAAATCTATCCTCCACACAAGTGTTAAAATTATTTTACTCTGACCATATCAATTGTCTATTCAGTAAGCTCCAGTAACTCCCTATTGCCTCTAGAATAAAATATAAATCCTTCTTTCAGTTTTTTTAAGTTCTCAGTCTTTAAAAAACTTGGGCTCATCTTACTTTTTCAGCCTCACTATACGCTTCTTCCTCTTCCCACACTTTGCCACCAGTCAAACTGGCTTTCTCTCTGTACCTGACACGCAACAACATTCTCTAGTCCATTCCCATGCCTTTGTACTGCAGCTGTCACCTGCACCCCACCCCCACCCTGGACTGTACACTGTCCTTACCGTCTATTACACGGAATCCTCTGCTTCCCTCAAGACTTCATTTGAGCAATACCACCTACACGAAGCCTTTCCTGATCCCCACAAACTTATAGAGAAGTTATCTCCCCTGACAGAATGGAAGCTCCTTGAAAGCAATGATAACTTTTTTTTTTTTTTGGTCTTTGCATCCCCAGTACCTTGTACACTACCTGGCACACAGTAGGTGTTTCATAATGTTTGTTGACTGGTTATTACAGGAAATCAATTATGACAAAACAATCAAGAAATTTTGTTAGGTTTCAAAACTGACCTTACTAAATATAACAGGATAGAAGATATTCAGAGTTAAGATAAGTTCTCCTTCATTAACTAAGTCTGCTGGATTTGATGGCTTCTTTCCTATGGCATGTGATTCCTGATGGGGAAGAAGAATGGAAAAAATGAACAATGAATAAGTAAGCTTCTCGAAAGCAAAAAGTTGCTTTATATTTCATGACTGATCATGGTCACAATTAAATATATTACTTTTTAAATTATGGTTTATTGACAAAACAAATAGTTTAATGAGGATAGAAGAGAAAGTTGACGACCCTATAAATTTCCATGATGTTATAAAATCTGATCTTTTTATCTGTCTGAAAATTCCTATTTTTCTTATGGTACGAGGAGAGATGTGGCCTGACAGATGAGGCAGGAATGAATACAAGGTTAAATTCATGTAGAAAACACAAAAGGAACCAGGAGCAGGACTAGAAACAGATACAAAGTCAGTACTAAGAACAGAACCAAGGAAAGGGGAAAAGGGAAAGCACTAAGAAAGGCCAAAAACAAAGCCTGAGCACATAAGGGCATCAATCACTGGGATTATATGTAATCCTCCCCCTCCCCCACCTCCATACTGCCTTCTATTCATTCTAAAAAAAAAAAAAATGGCCTGGGAATTGTAAGTTAAGCACATACAATAAAAAGGCTTCACTAATGCTCAACAACTAAGCAAGAGGAAATTATTTCATGAGCAGTGAGAGAAAAAGAAGGAATCTTACCATCTCATAGGCAAAGGTTTCTTGTCTGCAGATGCGATCTACTGTTATGGTTTCTTCTCGATGCTCCAAGGCCCTCTTTCTAAGTCTATTGGAGTTTTGGGAAAATAAAACTTAAAAATTTTGCCACTAAAATATCTAAGATGACTATGATTTAAAAGTTGTGTGTAAAACAACTGAGGATTTTCTACAAATACATTTTCTGCCTATGTTGGGAATGTGTTGATCTCACTGAAAACTGGAAATCTTTACTTAATTCTTTCTGGTGTATTCAATGAAGCTGATTAGGTTAAACATCTAAAAGGGAAAATATTTTGTAAAAAAAAAATTTTCGTAAAAAACACGACAACAACAACAAAACTACAAACCACTACTTATCATTGCCATATCAAACTACCATAGGATTATTTAATAGAGCTATAAAAAAATAATAAAATTTATCTGAAAAAACAGGATATCAAGAATATCAAGGAAATTAATAAAAAGTGGGAAGGAAAAGGACCTTAACAGTACCTAATCTCAAACTACACTACAAATCTAAAACCAAAACAATTTGGTACTGGGTAAGAAACAGAGAGGTTGATAAGTGGAACATATTAGGTATACAATATACAGAACCAAATGAGCTCAGGGACCCACCATTTGATAGACCCAAGGATCTTAGTCATGGGGCAAGAACTCATTAGATGCCAAAAAATGCTGGAAAATTGCAAGAAACTAGGTAGAGATCAATATCTTACAGCATATACCAAGATGAGCTCCAAATGGGTACATGATTTAGACATAAAGGGTAAAATCATAAATAAATCAGAAGAACATGGAAATAAACTGTCAGATTTATGGATGGGGTGGATGTCAGATTCACGACTGAACAAGAGATAGAAGAGATTCACAGAAGGTAAAATGGACAATTTTGATTACATCAAAATAAAAAGTTTTTCTGATACAGTTAAAATTAGCTAAAAGGCAGGATGGGGGAAGGAGATTCTTCGTACCAAGTTTGTTTGGAAAAGATCTCATTTCTAAGATATCTAGGGAACTGAGTCAAATTTATAAGAATAGGAACCATTCCCCAAATGACAGATGCTTAAAGAATATGAAACAAGGTAGACAACAATTAAGTTTTTAGGGGAAGAAATACAGTTTTTTCTGTGGAAAAAAACTCTCTAATAATTGCACTAATAAATGCAAATTAAAACAACTCTGAAGTAGTAACATACTCCTATTAGGTTGGCTAGGGTGACAAAAAAGGGAAATGACAAATGCTGGAGGAGCTCTAAGTAAAACAAGGCATTTTAACGTACTACTGATGAAGCTGTAAATTAGTACAACCATCCTGAGAATTATGAACCAAAAGAAATTAAACTATCTAACTTCTGATCCAACTATACCACTATGAGGTCTATTTATGAGTTCAAAGGCAAAGGATGCATATGTACAAAAATATTTATGGGTGCTCTTTTGGTGGCAGCAAGGAATTGGAAACTGTGGGGGTGCCCATCAAAAGAGGAACAGCTGAAAAAGTCATGGTATATGAATGTGATGAAATACTATTATTCTGTAAGAAATGATAAAGGGAATGGTTTCAGAAAAAACCTGGAAAGATTTGTATGAACTGATACAAAATAAAGAACCAGGAAAAGAAATTAAACAGTAACAATGACACACAACCTTGAAAGATTTAGGAACTCTGATCAACAAAATGACCAATTACAATTCCAAAGGATTCATAAAATATGCCACCCACTTCTAGACCCAGAGAATGTGATGGATTCGATGTAGACGGAGGCATATATTTTGAGGGGCATGGCTAATGAGAGAATATTTTGCTTGCTTGTTAACAGGTTTCTTTTTTTCTTGTTTTCTCAATGAATGGAGGATGAGGGAAAAGAGTGAGAATTCAAAGACAGAAATGTAATTAAATCTGATTTGAAATTAAAATTTAATTTTAAAAATTACACTACATTATTTATGTAGGAAGATGATTACTACTAGATATAATCTGAATTATTTCTAAATCTGTAAGAAAAAAGTCACTAGCCATGATCTGAATGAAGTCTAACCTCTGTACTGTTCCAATCTCAATTTCTCTTTGGTTAAGTTCATATAGCATCACAGAAATGTAAAACCAGAAAAAACTTTTAGACATCATCTACTAACTCTTACAAGTGAGGAAATTGAAGCCCAGGAAGGCGAAGCAATTTTCCCAAGGTCACAGAACTAGACAGTGGCAAAAACTCCTTTTGTACATTATTTTTATCAAGTGATACTTGGCCAATAATTTAAATGCTTTCCTTCAGGGTAATTTAAATTTCCATAAATTCATGTGTTTATTTTATGGCACTTACAATTAGCACAAATAGTAAAAATTAATTTCTTCTTTTCTTGGGAACCAAAATCTTTTCCTTTTTTTTTTTTTTTTTTTGGAGGTGGGAAGACAAAGCAATTGGGGTCAAGTGACTTGCCCAAGGTTGCCTAGTGTTAAGTGTCTGAGGCCAGATTTGAACTCAGGTCCTCCTGACTTCATGGCCAGTGCTCTATTCACTGTGCCACACAGCCACCCCAAAATCTTTTCTTAAGTGCCTAAAGCTTGAAATTTAAAGAAGCTACATAGATCATTGAGGGTTGTGAAAGCGTATGTCAGAATCTCTATGCCTCTCACTCCCCTTAACCCCTGCCACATGTATAACTAAACATTACATAGACCTTTTGTTGGTCAGAGAAGAGTACTGCATTATAATGAAATAGGGCAAATACATACACATATATACTCAATTTGGGCATGTGTGTAAACACAAACATATTCATATGTATGTGTATCTATGCAATATTTACTTTGGACTAGACCTGTGATTTCATTAAGGTAAAGAGCTCCTTTGTAAGGGATTCCCTCTATTAAAGTATCTGCTCTGCTATAGTTTTAGAAAACTGATTGCTGAGAGGAAAGTGTAAGGGAAAGAAAGCTGGTCTTAGCATCAAGAAGACCTAGGGTCAAGTCCCACCTCTTTCACATATATTGGTTGTGTGACCCTGCACACTGCCACCACCACCCCCATGTCACTGAACTTCTCCTCATTCTAAGACTAAACAGTTTCCCCTCCCCCTGTATGTCAATGAACCTCTCCTTATTCTAGGACTACACAAACAGAAAACCTTTTTAACAAGTATGTGTCATTAAACAAAGCAAACTCTCACACTGGTGATATCCAAAAATTCTCATCTCATTCTATATCTGAGTCCACGGCCTTTTCCTGGCAGCATGTTTCATCTTCAGTCCTTTGGAATTGTAATTTTTCACTGAATGGTTAGTAGTTTCCCAAAACAGTAGTCACAGGGGACATCCCTACCCCTGGGAACTCCTGAGGGGCTGATGCAGTTCCATGTCAGCTCAGGATGTGTACAGGCTGCTCTGTAAAGTTGTCTTCTCTGTGAAACTATTCACCTACCCTTAGAAGTACAGTTTAGGAGAACAACTGCTAGATCTGGAGTCAGAAAACTCTATTCAATTTAATTCTCTAAGGGGTGTTTGTGTAAGTATGGTTTGGGGGTGGAGAGGAACGAAAGTGCAACAAAAGCACTGTGGAACAGGGCCAAAAAATAAAGTTTAATACTTTGGTCTGCCTTTTAATTGTTCCTCTTCTTAGGTATCTGCAACATTTTTAACATACAACAAGGTCTTCCAAGACCCAGTCTGGGAAAAAGAAATATGGACTAACTCCTCTTATCAAACTCACTTCATCACAATTTATTAAAGGCAGAATTTTACCCAGACAGACCCACAGAATGGAGTGGGTGGAGGGAACCTCAGGGAGGTCTAATATGGATAAACTCTGCCATAGGAAGAGGGAGAACAGTAGAGTCAAGCAACCTTTTAGTGACAACTGAATAATTATTACGTTTAATTCATATTCATTTCCTTGCCATCCTTCAGTGTATTAGGTCAAATACTTTTCCTAGGAAATCCAAAGGCCCAACCAATTAATCAAACAATACCATACTACTACAGGCTATTATATTTAGAGCAGCAAGCAGGGTAGGAAAGATACAAAGAGGCTGAACAGAAAATCTCCTTCCTCAAAGAGTTAGCAATCTTAGGGAGTTAAATGATGAAAAAAGAAAGAATATAATTCCAGACTGTAAACTATAACAATGCTTCTAGTGAGAGAAGTCACTGTGAGCTGGAAAGGTGTAAAGGAGATTATACTGCAAGACCTTAAAAATGAGTACTTCAGATGAGAGAGGGGGAATATATTCCAAGAGGTACAGTGTAAACAAAGCACAAGTGGTGATATAAAAGGCACTATGAGATAATTATGAATAGATCAATTAAAGTAGGGAGTAATAGTGGAAAATAAGAGCTATTGGGACCAGAATATAGAGAGTCTTGAATACCATCACCCTATGGTATCTGGATTTTGTCCTCGAGGTAATGGGAACCTTAGAAGGTTTTTGAGTAGGCAAGTGACATTGAGTAGGAAGTGACATTGTAAAACTTAATCTGACAGCTTCATGCTATATGAATGAGATGGGGGAAGGGTAGGGTGAGCAGAGACATAAAACTACTTGGTGAACTTGCTGAAAATTCAAAATGTTCATTCTGACAGACATCTTTTTCTATGAGCTGCTGACTGTCTTTACTGAAGTGAACTTTCCAAAATAAAGTGATCTCTCTTTCTCTTTAGCACAGCAACACAGGTCGAACTGAATGCTGGCAGTGGGAATGGAAAGAAAGATGTGAGACATCACAAAAAAGGAGAGTCAAAAGGACTTGGTGACAGATTGGATATAGATCTAAAGGGACTGGAGAAGTCAAGGCTGCCTTTTTTTTTTTTTTTTTTTTTAAAGTCCCGGTGGTATCTGCATCATTAACAGAAACAGTCTGGAACAAGCAAACAAGAGGCTGATGCTCAGAAACCTTATCACACAAATATTTTGAAAGAAGTTATATTTCTTAGATGGAATCTGGCTTGTACTAAAAAGGTACTGCAGTACTGTGTGTGGTAAGTATCTTTACTACGTGGAAAATGAATTTTTTTAAATCAAAGTCTACCATACCCCAAAGTCACTAGGTTGGTATCTTCAGGAATGACTTCTGGATCATCCTCTTCTTCACTGTACTTCAACTTATCCAGGCTAAAGATGGAAATGCAATAATTTAGATATTTTCTTACCAAGAAGATAACCATCCTGGTCTATTAGGGTGACAATGTAGTGAACAATTAAAAAGTAAGGTAAAAATTGTGATATCACAAAATAAAACTCCATTCAATGAAACATTTTTGGTACAGTTATTATGAAATGAACAATAGATGTAACTGGTAGGTTTAACATTTTATCCATTCAACAAATCTTCACTAAGAAAATAATAGCCAATAATAACAAAAGTTAACATCTATATAGCACTTACTGCATACCAAGAACTATGCTAAGCACTTAACAACTGTCATCTCATCTGATTCTCAGGACAATCCTAGGAGAGAGGTGCTATTACTATCTCTATTCTATAGATGAAGAGACTGAGGCAAAGATAGATTAAGTGACTTGCCCTGGGTCCTATTGCTTCTAAGTGTCTGAGGCCAGATTTGAACATGAGTACACAACTATCTCTATTTTTCCAATACTGTTAGTGGCAAAATGAGATCGACAACTCTTTTTCTTTCTCAGAAAGGTTCTTTTTTTGCTGGGCATGTGAGGAAAACTGACCAAAGATTTCATCAGTAAGAAGATACTCAACCACAAAGAAATTCTCAAAACTGGTATCTGTGACACAATGTCACAGACTGTAAGATTCACAGAGATGACAGAATCATGCCCAGAAGGAAACTGAAATCCAACCTTCTCATTTTAACAGAGGCAACTAAGGCCCCCGAGAGACGAAATGACAGAATCACCCAGGAACTGATATCTAAACCCAGGTCCCTTGATTTCTCTCTTCCATTAGACTGTAAGTTCCTTGAGGGCAGGAACTGTCTTCTGCCTTTTTTGGCAACCCCAACGCTGAGGGAAATCGCCTGGCACGTATCAGGCCCTAAATAAAGGTTGATTTGACTTCAATGCCAGTGGTCTTTCCATTACTCCCTCTCATCTGTCCATCATCCAAGGGTTTCCTTTATCAGCTTTTGCTACTCTTTCAGGATATGCACCTTCCTAAGTAACAAAGGGATGATAGGTCGCCAAGTGTCTCTTTGGAGTAAGCCCTTCCCTTTTTCCTTCTTACTCACCTCTAGTTAGCCTCTCCTTCCCCCAACAGTCCTAAATGGCCAATTTCATTTACGGGAGACAGAGGAGCTTCCTAAGAGGAGTGTGGGGATGGGGTCTGGGCAGAGCAGGAGTTCAGACCAGGATTCTTCTCCCCAGCTCAGGAATCCCGAGCACTCACCCACATACGAGGCTCAGCTCGGCCGCGGTCTCCAGGCTGCAGCCCAAGTCCTCGGCCACGGCCGCATCTTCCTCGCCGGTTCCGGCCCCGGATCCGGCCCCGTCCAGGCTGATAGGCGCGGGAGGCTCCAGGGAGAAGTCACGGACCCCAAGAAGCCTCTCCTTCCACAAGTTCCCCACTGTCCGCACGAGAAAGGGTTTTGTGTTAAGTTCCGGAATCTCGTACTCCGGGAACCTGAAACCGTGCCCACCGCTGGTGGAGCCGCCACCATCGCCAACAGAAGCCGCAGCCATGTCCGCCGTCCTCGGCTCCTCGTTCCGCAAGAGCCGAGTTTCCAACCCTTCCCCCCCGCCCGCCGCCACTCCCACCGCAGCCGGGAGGGCAGTGCCTGGCGGGATTTGTAGTCTTGAGCTGCTCCCTCAATTCGCCAACGCTGAGAGCTCAACCGACAGAGGAGATGAATGAGGCACTACATTTCCCAGAAAGCACAGCTCATTAACAGCGCAGCCGCCCCGTCCTGCCCCGCCCCGTCAGTCCGCAGCGGACAAAACCTCTGGAGCGTGTCCTTAGATTGCATTGTTCTCTGCATTGGGAGGAGCTGCTGAGTGGGAGCGGTTATCACTGTGGCTCCTGTGGCTCACTGGGGGAATTGCTCTGGCCAACCTTTATCCCAGAAAATGTCCTCGGCTTTCACTATTGGGCCTCACCCCAGCTTCCTCATCCACAGACCTCTTGTTCTCATAATGCCTTCTAAGATGTTAAAAAAAAAAAAAGTCTGGAGGGGAGAAACCTTCCCTTGAAAAGATCAGGGTCACGTTCTGTGCATCCACCCATTGCAATGAACCTACCAGGTCAGCTTCAGCTTTTTTGGGAAGGCAGAAGGGGACGTGGTTTTGACTCCTGATTCTGCCAGATGTTTACCTCAAAAGCTGAATTTGGAGGTTACTGACATCCAAGATCCAGACTTGGAAAGCAGATGATGGAATTGAGGCCTAGAGATGTTAACTGACTTTCCAAGGTCACACAGTTGATAACAGAACTAGAATTCAGGTTTAGACCATGTGACTCCAAATTCACCTCTCCATCTTAGAAATAATAGCAAGAATTAGTACTTAAAATAGGAAATTACAAGAGTTTCTGATACAGTCCCAAGACCAATTTTCTATCTCCATGCCACTGGTGGAGTGTCAGAACATACACATATGCCAAGGCCACTCCCAGAGAAGGCATTTTTCAGCTATTTGCCTAGGTGCAAAAATTCCTTTTATATCTCTGTCTCTGGACTTCAGTTTCCTCATTAAACAAGAGAGGGCTGTTTTGTTGGTGGTGCTGGTTCTTTCTTGAAGAGGACCAATGACTTCAGGAGGATGATGTCTTGACTTGCAAATGAATTGGATTTAAGTGAGGCAAGGCTGTTTAAAGTCATTAGCCTCACTGTCTTCTCCAGAGTCATTGGAGACCAGTGGCAAGACATAATAAGTCAAAATGACTGGCAATGGCCCAGCACACAGAAGTGAAAGTCTAAAAGAAGAGAAGTGAAAAATAAGAACATTAAAAGAAAATAGGCTCAATATGCAAGAAAAACAAATGAATTTCAAATGTAGGATGTAGAGGGACAACCTAAGAATCATAGGTCTCTCAGAATCAATCAAACAGCGTTTATTAAGCACTTACTATTTCCAGTCACTGTGCTTAAGCACCAGGGATACAAAAAGAGATAAAAGACAATCCCTGCCCTCAAGGAGTTTGCAATCTAAAGGGGGAGACAACGTGCAAACAAATATACACAAGGTAAGCTATAGTCAGGATAAATAGGAGACAATTAAGAGAGGGAAAGTACAGGAAGTAAAAGGAGTTGAGGAAGGCTTCCTGAAGAAGATGGATTTTGGTTGAGATTTAAAGGAAGCCCGGCAGGTCAGGAGTAGGAGTGGAGGGAGAGAGAGCATGTCAGGCCGGAGAGACAGTCAGAGAGACTGTTCAGAGCTCAGAGATGAAACGTCTTGTTTGTGGAACAGCCAGAAGGCCAGTGTCTTTGGATCAAAGAATGTGTGTCAGGGAATAAGGTATAAAAAGATTGTAATGGTAGGAGGGGGCTAGGTTATAAAAAGGGCTTTAAATGCCAAGCTGAACATTTTGGTTTTGATCTTGGAGGCGATAGGAATCCATTGGAGTTTATTGAGTAAAGTGGTGACATGAGCAGACCTATGTTTTAGGAAATAGACTTTGGTATCTGTGTGGACTATGGATCAGGATGAGGAGAGATTTGATGCAGGCAGACCCATCAACATGCTATTTCAGTAACAGAAGCATGAGGTGGTGAGGGCCTGCACCACAGTGGGCAGTGTCAGAAGAGAAAAAAAATGTGTATTTGAGAGATGTTGCCAAATTAAAATCAACAGGCTTTGGCAACAGATTGAATATGAGGGAAGAGACCAATTCAGGATGACTTCTAAGTTACGAGCCTAAGGGACTTAGAGGATGGCATTGCCTTCATCAGTAATAGGAAGTGGGTAGCAACAAGGAAGGTTTGGGGGAAAGCTAATGAGTTCTTGTTTTGGACATGCTGAGTTTAAGATGTCTGTTGGAAATCCAGTTTGAGATGTCTGAACGGCAACTCTAGACATGAGACGGGAAGTTAGCAGAGAGACTGGGGCAGGAAAGGTGGATTTGAGAGTCATCAACATCATTCGAGAGTTAATTAAATTCATAGGAGCTGAGGAGATCATCAATCAAACTAGAATAGAGAGAGAAGAAAAGGGGCCACAGAGCAACTGGGGACAGGTTATGGTTAGCAGGCATGACCTGGATGAAGGAGAGAAGGGGTAATCTTCTGACTGAAAGGAAAAAAGGGGAGAAGAAATATATAACCAGATAAAAATAGAAGAGAGGAACTAATGAAACCCTAAAAGAAAAGGGGCACCAAATGAGAAGAAGGGATTAGGGCAGGAAGAGAGCAAATGGGAACATCACATAATTATTGTATTGCTTTGACCAGCACCAGGTGTTCTCTGAACTCAGTACCAATGTTCCGGTCGCAAAGCCCTGCTATGAATCAAACTTTTCGCGTTGTTATCCCTCATTGTCAGGGGCTACAATTTGCTGAATAGTCATTAGTATAAGTATTAAGAGCTCTCCACAGTCCTCCCCAGGTCCCCCCCACTACGAGTCAAGCCAAGCACATGGGTTTAATCTGCCTCCTTGCTTCCAAGTCATTTTCCTTACTTTGAAATTAAACTTTTGTTTGATTCCTGACACTCCTTTCTCTAGCCTGCTCTGTCTGGCTCCCATCATCTACAGGTTAGAAGCCGGTTTGATCCAGTTGACATTGAACTACTAAAGGGAAAAAATACTCCTGAATCCTTTTATGAGACCAATATAATCTTTTTTTTTTCTTTTTTTGCTTTTTGGAGGGGGGAAGTCAGGGCAATTGGGGTTAAGTGACTTGCCCAAGGTCACATAGCTAGCACGTGTTAAGTATCTGAGGCTGTATTTGAACTCAGGTCTTCCTGACTCTAGGGCTGGTGCTCTATTCACTGAGCTACTTAGCTGCCCCAACCAATATAGTCTTAATATCTAAGCTGGGGAAAAATAAAACACAAAGAAAAATATAGGTAGATATCATTAATGAACATCAATTCAAAAATTTTAAACAAAATTCTTTTAAACAGATTACAGTGATTTGTCCAAGAAATCATTAATTATGATTAAGTGAAAATTTATATCAGATATGTAGATTATTCAACATGAGGAAAACAATCAAGCTAATTAATCATAATAAAAACCAAAACATCTAGAGCCACATGATCATCTCAACAGATGTAGAAAAAACCTTTGACAAAGTAAAATAATCTTTTATGCTAAAAACTCCACAATGTATAGGCACAGAGGGATCTTCTTTAAAAATCATTTTAAAATTTATCTAAACCCAAAAGTAAGCATCATATACAGTGGAGATATAGTAGAATCTTTTCCAATAAATACAAAATGAAGAAAGGATGCCCACTCTCTCCACTATTATATAGTTCTGAATAAAGGTCTGGTATGTAATAGCAAGAGAAAGGGCTTAAAAAATTTAAGAAATACACATTTTACAATTTTACAATAACTGCCAGAATCAAAATGGCTGTTAAGTCATTGGTTTTGCAAAGGCAAACTATCTTGTAATGGTTTTGTTGTTGTTGTAAGAGAAAAGTTACAGTAGGCAAATGTTCATCACAACAAGTAATTTGTTGTTGTAAGTTCCTATAGCTATGTGTGCCACAATTATTTTGACAGACTGCGTCTTTTTCAGATAACACGTGAACTTGTACCAAAAGATTCACAGCTAATGTATTTTCTCTTTTTCCTTTTAAAATTTTTGCTTTTTTGGAGGGGGTAAGGCTAGGCAATTGGAGTTAAGTGAAATGCCCAAGGTCACATGGAAGCTAATGTATTTTCATAAAATTATTCATGGACGTGGCTAGCTTTTGAACATCCTCTGCTGAGATTACATTATAGAGAGAAGCACAGATCCCTCCAAGAGACCTATCCCTTTTCAAGAAGATCATGTTAAGGTGAAGATCTTTATCAAGAAACCTCTTTTTTAAACTGTGTCTGCTTTAGCACCACCAACATGATGATGAATCCTTTCTCTTTCTCTATGGGCATAGAGAGAATCCTTGGGGTTTATCAATGAGAACATTTGGGATTTGTTTATGCTAAGCCGTTCCATAGCTACAGCACCTTCATTTAAAAAAATCCATTCCACTACTGAATCCATGATGCTGATCCTGGAATTTGAAAGAGAGTTGTATAAAGAGCTGTTCTTAATTTGAATTTATCATCTAATACATATGGGCAGTTTTTTAGTTCAAATCCCAACAAGTCCTCATATACCAGTACTACAAAGACCCTAACAGAGCTAACATTCTTAAATGCCTGAAAAACTACCTCCAAACTTAGAAACATCTAGTGACTTTGTAAAGCCAAGCATGAGCAGCTTTCCAGAGAACTGCTGCTGTGAACAGCTTTCAAGATTCTGATTACACAGTATAGTAAGCTCTCTATTTATTCAGTAACAAAGACAAAACATTCAAAGAAAATCAAGGTACAGCCTTCACAATGTTACAACTTTTCACTAAAATAGCCACATAGTTTTCACCAAAGTAGTCACATAGTTTTAAGCAAAGTACATTCATTTAGTCAATCACAAAGTCCTTAATTCAATCACAAAGTACAAAAGTCAAAAGTCCTCCACCCATGGGGTACAATTAAGTTACAATATCATCAGTCACTAGTCAGTATCCTCTTAAGGAGTAGTGGAAAGTACAAAGGCCATCCACCCCTAGGTCACAAGTAAGTTATAGTTTCTTCAGTCAGCATTAAATACTCAAGGAGAGGTCTTTTCATCTTCACTCGAGGCAGGCTCTCAACTCCCATGGTTCTTCTTCCATGGCCCTAGCGACTGCCCGAATCTAACCAACTGCCACCTGAGTTTAAAGGCAGACATCTCTCAGTTCCTTGTCCAGCTCCTTGTGCAGTTCCTGTTCCATATTGAAACTCACAGTGTCTAGTCTACCTCAAGTCCTTATTTGAATACCAGGCAACCAAGTCCCAGAACCAGAAAATCCAAATCATTACAGTAACCATGAAGTTGGTACACATGGTTAATACAGTGAACATCCACATTCACAAGCCTTCACAACAGAACAGGTTCCCTCAAGCAGGAATATTCCTCTCTCACTCAAGGTAGCTCCTCAGCTCCTCCTTCCAGCTGGTTTTCTGAAGCTCTCAGCAGAAGTTCCCAAAAGAAAGACCTCAGCAGAAGTTCTGGCTGGCTCTCAGAAAAAGTTCTACCACCACAACCTCTGTCTCTCAAAATCAAAATCACTTTCTTGAGTCTGGGCCTCTCTTCCTCAGCCTCCACGTGGCTTACTCCAAGAAATTCTGTCTCAGTTCTCATTTCTCTTCTCAGTTCTTCTCAATTCTCAGTTCAATTCTCAGTCTAGCAATCGCAGCCCAGCCTCCAGACGTTCACTGAGAGAAATTCTGGCCTTTCTCAGCTTGGGCTTTTCCTTACATAAGGTATTAGCTCTTCCCTGTTTCATCCCTTCTTATTACAAAAGGAAGTTCCTCCCACTGTGGGATTCACAAGTTCTAGATACAATCATACACAAAACACGGTGCTAAGTGCTTGCCAATACAAGGGAATCTTCAAATTGCATTACTATTACAGACTTAGATGAGAAGTTTCAGGACATGTCACAGACAAATTGTGTTCCCTTAACATTAAGTATGCAGATTAAACTGGATACCATGGACTGCCTCATTTGTGTAGCAAAACATATAAAACGCTTCCAGGTTGAAATCCCATATTTTGGATTATCAATTTTCATATAATGCTCATTTCAGGTGAATGTTTGTAATGCCAAGCAAAGGCAACTTCCAAGATTTGGAATACCAGCATAACAAATTCCATTTATTCAATGACAGATTAAGGCAAAACATTCACAGAACATAGAAAACCAAAATACAGTGTAACTCATTCATTTAGCAAGTAAGTTCTCAATTCAATCCAAGTACTACTCCACCCCTGGACAGTACATTCATTTAGTCCAGTGGTTCTCAAGCTGTGGGTTGCAGCCCCTTAGGGGTTGAATGACCCTTTCACAGGGGTCACCTAAGACCATTGGAAAACACATATTTTCGATGGTCTTAGGTACCTCCTCTATCTGTCTCCAGAGGCGGGTTGGCCCACATGCAGACAAGACCACATACCACTACTAAAGGATTGTGGCATTAGGAAGGTTGAGAATCACTGATTTAGTCAGTCAAAGTCTCTTCTCAAATGGAGATTAGTTTCCAATCATAAACAAAGTACATTCATTTGGTCAGTCAAAGAGCACAAAAAGTAAAAAGTTTCCCACTCCTGGATCACAACTGAATTACAATACCATCCACCAATGCCAAGAACTTTCTCAAAAGGGGCAGGAGAATACAAAAGGTCATCTACCTTTAAGCTACAATAAGGTCAAGATATCATCACAGCACTGAAAACCCAAGGAAAAGTCCTTCCTTCATCTTGACAGGCAGGAAGTTCTCAACAATCTCTCTTCCTGGGGAGACAAAGCTTAACAAAGCCACTATATACATTGCCAGTGTCCTCATTAATTCACTCTCTGCCTGCACAACAGTCCCAGAACCCCTGAAAACATCAGCAAGACGCTCTTCCAGGATTTCTGTAAGCATACAACAAGAAAATCTTCCTTCAGGGCTTCTGAACCAACAGCAAGTTTCCAAGACCTCTACAACAGCAGCACTGTCCTTCACCGGCAGACAAATCTGGTAAAACAACATCAAAACAGACGGACAAAATACCCGGCATCACAACCATGCCTCTTCAGTTCTCGGCAGCTCTGGGTGACAGTTCTCAAAAGTCCTGGGCTGCTCCAACGGGCCCTCAGCTATCATTCTCTCAGCAGCTCTGGCCCCTGGCAATTTTCCTCTCTGCCTCCATAATACTGCTCTCTAAAAGTCCTTCCGGCCTTCTCTGCTTGGGCTTCCCTCAAAATCCACAGCACCAGCTCCTCCCAGGTCAGCCCCCTCTCTTCACATCAACACCCCACAAGCGGGATTCATAAGCTCTGGGTTTTAACACTCAACCCAAAAACCAAGCCAATACAGGGGAATATTTCAATTTCGTCACCATTATAATATTAACTGTAGCAAACTTTTTGGCCTCTTCAGCTGCTTTCACTGGCCAAACTCCTGCCACTATATAGTTGGTATCCCTTGTCTCTTTTAAGTCAGTTAGGTTTAAGGGCATAGCACTCTATTGTATTCTATAGATCCACCTTTTTGTGCACACACACACAAATTTTAAAAATAAAAACAACAACAACAACTCATCTTGTAGTTGTCAGGAATATACACACACACGCATATATATAAAATATATATACACACATATAAAATATACATATATGTGTGTATGTATATAATATTAATATTAGTTAATAATACAATAATAATATTAATAATAATAAAATCCAAATTATATATAATTATCATACAAAATCTAAAATTTTCATGAAATCAGAAGATCTGCGGTTCATTTTAAGAAAACTTATTCCAAGCCCTTTATAGTCTAACAATTCTTTCTTTACCTCCAGTAATATCAAGCTCAGGAGCTTGGGAGATCTAACCTGAGCTTGACTACCTGCTATGGAACGTCCACAATGCATTTGAGAGAGAGAAAGACAGTCAATTATAGGAACAGACTCTGCTTCAGGTTAAATGATTTTCTAGTATAGACTCAATTTCTGGATAAGATTATCTACTTTTAATGTGATTCCATCCATAACTATATCCATACCCTCTATAGCTGATTAAAACTAGAAGGGACCTTAGAAATCATTAAGTCCAAACTCATTTTATAGATGAGGAAACTGAGGCCCAGAAATGGGAGGTATTTATATAGTTAGTTTGTGACAAGCTGGGCCTATAACTCAGGCCACCTGTACACTACATTACTCTTTGCAGCCTTCAGAAGATAAATAAGAATGGCATTCAGTGTTTTTCTAAATCCAACTCTCTTTCCATCATATCGTAATGCCTTGCTAATTTCATTTTGAGTTCCAACAGTTTAATCAAATTTTGTAAATGCTCTTAAAAAATGTGATTATTAACATCCTCTATGTGTTTTCTACCATTCCTCTCTCCCACCTCAATACTGCTTCCCACCTTTGGAAATAGTAGGAAGTCAAATGGGAGCAAGGACCATTTTAATTTTTATCTCTTTCATGAATTATCATGACCAAAGAATTCATAGTGATGAGTCTGTCCATATTTAGTCTGATTTTTGGATAGCAGATTCAATTTGCCATTGGAGCCATACTTTAAAGCTTTTCTTGGTAGTAAATAAGACTCAAAAATAATTATTCTTTACTTCCATATGCCTACAGAACTCAAGGTCAGCTCCACACATGGTAATACATTTAAATAGGATTCTTCACATAATAAGCTAAAAATTTCAATTCTTTACATTTTAACCTCTACCTCTAGTTACCAAGCAATTATATAGCTTCTCTTCTTGACCAGTCCTCCTTTCAGCTTCCTTTTGTGTGTTGTCTACTCTCATTAGATTGTAAACTCCTTGAAGGCAGGGACTGTCTTAAAATTTTTTTTTTAAATATTCTGGATGCTTAGCAAAGTGCTTGCCACATAAAGGGCCTTAATAAAT
>CM053599.1:85861987-85888147 GCA_028646575.1 Pseudocheirus occidentalis
CTTCTCTTGCTTCTTGTATTTGAACATCATATTTTCTATTCAACTTTGTTTTTTTCATCAAGAATGCTTGAAAGTCCTCTATTTCATTGAAT
This sequence comes from Pseudocheirus occidentalis, assembly GCA_028646575.1. Lineage (NCBI taxonomy): Eukaryota > Metazoa > Chordata > Mammalia > Diprotodontia > Pseudocheiridae > Pseudocheirus > Pseudocheirus occidentalis. The sequence goes on from CM053599.1 coordinate 85,862,080, forward strand.
AATCATATTTCCCCCTGAAACATTATACTCAGTTTTACTGGGTAGGTGATTCTTGGTTTTAATCCTAGCTTCTTTGATCTCTGGAATATCATATTCCAGATGTAAATGTGGAAGCTGCTAGATCTTGTGTTATCCTGATTGTGTTTCCACAATGTTCAAATTGTTTCTTCTTGGCTGCTTGTAATATTTTCTCTTTGACCTGGGAACTCTGGAACCTGGTTATAATATTCCTAGGAGTTTTCTTTTTGGGATCTTTTTAAAGAGGTGATTGGTGAATTCTTCCAATTTCTGTTTTTCCCTTTGCTTTAAAATATCAGGGCAATTTTCCTTGAGAATTTCTTGAAGGATGATTTCTAGGTTCTTTTTTGATCATGGCTTTCTGGTAGTCCAGTAATTTTAAAATGATTTCTGCTGGATCTATTTTCTAAGTCAGTGGTTTTTCCAATGAGATATTTCACATTGCCTTCTCTTTTTCTGTTTGTTTGGATCTATTTAATAGTATCTTGATTTCTCATAAAGTTATTAGCTTCTATTTGCTCCAATTTAATTCTGAAGGAATTATTTTCTTCAGTGAGCTTTTGAAATTCTTTTTCCATCTGGCAAATTTGGCTTTTTAAAGGCATTCTTCTCCTTGTTGGCTTTTTGGGCCTCTTTTGCCATTTGAAGGTTTTTTAAGGTGTTATTTTCTTCAGTCGGGTTGTTGACTTTCTTTTCATGATTTTCTTGCATCATTCTCATTTCTCTTCCCAATTTTTCCTCTACTTCTCTTACTTGATTTTCAAAATCCTTCTTGAGCTCCTCCATGGCCTGTAATCAGTTCATATTTTTCTTGGAAACTTTTGATGCAGGAGTTTTGACTTCATTGTCTTCTTCCCCTTTCATGATTTGATCCTTTTTGTCCCCAAAAAAGGAATCTAAAGTTTGTTCTGCTTGCTTTGCTCATGTTGCCAGTCAAATTTTGAGCTCTTTGCCATGTTATAACTCTGCTTACATAGAGGAGAGCTTTGTTTCAAGTTGATGGGGTTTTTGAAGCTGCTGGAGCTATTAGTTGGGTGCCTTCTCTCCAGCCCCCAGTAGCTCTGGCCCACTGGCCACACACATCCAAGACTGTGATCCCGATCTAAGCAGGTTAAAGCAAGAGCAGTTACTGTGTGAATGGTTGCTTGTTCCCCCTACAGTCTGCAGGCCAGGAACTCTGGAAGCAAATCATGAGGTGGTGGTGGCTACATAGAAACTGCGCCTCCACGGCTTCTCACCCTGAGGGTAGGGGCTGGGCCCACTCTTCCATCCCCACAGTTCCAACAGAGTTCCACACAGACCTTTTACTTTGCCTTTGGTTGTTTATGGGTTTATTGGTTGTTTATGGGTGGAGACTGCCACAGCTGCTGGTGATTTACTCTCCTGAAGTCTGTTTGGGCCACCACTGGTTGGGGTTGCCCTGAAGCTAAAGGCACAGGGCTCATGGGGGACTGTGCTCTGCTCCCAGCGTGCTGCAGTGGACACTTCCTGTAGGCCTGCCAGGCTGCCTTAAGTGGGAGATTTGTTTCTTTCTGTCACTGTGTGTTCTATAGCTCTAAAATCTGTTTAGAGCTGTATTTTATAGGTATTTGAGGTGGGTGTAGGGGGGAGCTCATGGAATTTTCCTACTTTCTTTGCTGTCTTGTATCATCAAACTTTTTAAGGCTGTTGTTGGAGAACAGGGACATATACTTATGATACCTAGTTGCAAGCCTGGACCCTACTTCCTATTCTAATAGGTTCTCTATTAGTTCTACAACTTAATACTGCTTTTGTAACCTTTGAATATGAGTCACTTATCCTTTCTAGCCCTTAGTTTCCTCATCTGTCAAATGAGGGGATTAGAATCGTAATCTGTAAAGTCTCCTCCAGTTCTAAATCTGTGATCTTGCAATTTTCAGTCACGGTGATGGTAGCTAGTTAGATGGAATGGTTTTGAGGTATACGTATAGTTGGTCTAGATAATAACAAGTTAATTCTCTTTCTGGTGAAAATGTAATTAACAGTATTTTTATACTGACACACAGAACTTTTGGTAGTCCTAGTGATGGTGGTAGACCTCTTAGAGGGGGATTAGACTTATTTTTCTTACCCCAAGGGTAAACTAGGGGCAATGGGTAGAAGTTGTGGAGATACATATTTTGACTTTGTATAAGAGAACTTTCTAACAAAGACATTCCAGAGTAGAATAGGCCATCTTAGGAGGTAATTTGATTTCCTGTAAAGGGAGGTCTTCAAATATAACCACTGATAACCAATTGTGGGTATATTTTTAAAGTTAATTTGCTTATTTTTAGTTTTCAACATTTACTTCCATAAGTTTTACATTTTTAGCCCCCTCCTTCCCTCTTCCCTCCCCTAGGTGGCATGCAATCTGATATAAGCTCTACAGATACATTCCTATTAAACATTTTCACATTAATCATGTTGTATAGAACGAATGGGAGGAACCATGAGAAAGAAAAAAAAACAAAAATAAAACAAACAAAAAAAGAAAATAGTCTCCTTCTCTCTGCATTCAAACTCCATAGTTCTTTCTCTGGAGGTGGATATTGTTTTCCATTTTCAGTAAATTGGAATTGTTTTGGGTCCTTGCATTGTTGAGAAGGGCTAAGTCTAACAAAGTCAGTCATTGCACACTGTGGCTGTTACTGCGTATATGTTCTCTTGGTTTTGCTCACTTCACTCACCATCAATTCATATAAGTCTTTCTAGGTTTTTCTGAAGGTCACCTGTTCATCATTTCTCATAGCACAATAGTATTCCATTACATTCATACACCACAGTGTGTTGAGCCATTCCCCAATTAATTGGCATCCTCTCAATTTCCAGTTCTTAGCTACCATAAAAAGAACTGCTGTAAATATTTTTTGTACATGTGGGTCCTTTTACCCACATGATGTATGGTCTTTTTGGGAAGATATAACAAACCAAGAAGCGGTATTTCTAGGTCAGAGGGTACACACAGTTATATTGCCTTTTGTGCATAGTTCCAAATTGCTCTCCAGAATGGTTGGATCAGTTCACAACTCCACCAGCAGTGCATTAGTGTTCCAACTTCCCCACATCCTCTCCAGCATTTGTTATTTTCCTGTTTTGTCATCTTAGCCAATCTGAGCGGTGAGATGTGGTACCTCAGAGTTGTTTTGATTTGCATCTCTCTAATCAATAGTGATTTAGAGCATTTTTTCATATGACTATAAATAGTTTTAATGTCTTCCTCTGAAAACTGCCTGTTCATTTCCTTTGACTATTTATCAATTGGAGAATGACTTGTATTCTTATAAATTTGACTCAGTTCTCTATATATTTTAGAAATGATGCCTTTATCAGAGACACTGATTGTAAAAATTTTTTCCCAGTTTTCTGCTTCCCTTCTAGTCTTGGTTGCATTGGCTTTGTACAAAACCTTTTCAATTTCTTGTAATCAAAATGATCATTTTGCGTTTTATAATGTTCTCTGTCTCTTGTTTCATCATAAATTCTTCCATTCTCCGTAAATCTGACAGGTAAACTATTCCTTGCTCTCCCAGTTTGCTTAACTTATCAGCCTTTATATCTAAATTTTGTGCCCATTTTGACTTTATTTTGCTATATGGTGTAAGCTGTTAGCCTATGCCTAGTTTCTGCCATACTATTTTCCAGTTTGTAAATAGCTCTTTCTTATAGTTCATCCAGAAGTCATAAATGGTCTTCCTGGTTGTTCTTGTTGTTTAGTCATTCAGTTGTGTCTGACTCTTTGTGACCCCATTTGGGGTTTTCTTGGAGGAGATACAAGAGTGGTTTGCTATTTTCTTCTCTAGCTCATTTGATAGATGAGTAAAGATGAGGCCAAAAGGCTGACTTGCCTAAGGTCACGCAACTATTAAGTATCTGAGACTGGATTTGAACTCAGGCCTTACCCCAGGCCCAGCACTCTATCCACTGTGCCATCCAGCAGCCCCATAAAATGGTTATGAAGGGACAGTGGTTTGCTGGTGGTAGTGGCTAAGCCACTCAGTATTGCAACTAATCCTACATTATGTTTCTAATATCGTCACCATTTCTAGCTATTTTTACCTTTTAAGCATTCTCCATTTTCACCATTGTCAGGTGCATCCTTTGCTCTTCAGTTTTTTTGGCCCAGAAAGGGGAATGTGTGCTTTTGTTTTTCTGCTGGTCTTTTTTAAGAGCATGGACATGAATGCTATCATGCTTATTTTGTTTTACCTATGAGCACATGTTGTTGTCCAACCAGTCTTTCTTTTGGAAACTTCTGGAGCTAGGCCTTGTCCCTGAGTGAGGAATTAATTGACACTAAAATGTCCTTGCTTTTTGGTGAAATTAATGATCTTCATCTGCTAACTGAAGAGACAGATTCATTAGCTTTGACTATTTCACAAGTAGAGATTCTGTGTGACTCTTGCCTGCCCTAGTCTTCTGATATTTACAGATCTTACAAATTTGTCTCCCTGTTAAGCAGATTGTTCCTAGCTGTCAAATTTGCTATACCCTTGTCTTTTGGGGGCCAGAACTTATGGATCTTTTGGGGCCTTTATCATAGTGATCCTGGAAAGTAGAACCCCACAAAATAAGTAAACAATTTTGCTTGAGAAAGAGACTTTTAATGGGACTCTGAGGTTCAATAATGAACATACCAATCTAGAATCTATTGAACTATCACGTAGGTAGAATAGGTGATTTCATAAACTTAATATAGTAATGAATGTGTTAATCTACAAAAATGACCCTCAAATCATCAAAATAGGATAGAATCCTTAAAAAATAATCCTTAAAATACAAGGCATACAGATTATTCCTTTAAAGAGGACTATAATGGATTGATACTTCTACTAAGCCTAGTTAAGCTAATCTGTATGGTGCCTTGCAAACTCTCCAATTTCTAGGAAAGAGGAGAAAAGAAGTGGAGAGAAGGGCTGATTTTGTGATCCTAGGGATAGGAGGACAAAGGGGAAGAAGTGGATAACAGGTATCCTCTTTTGCTCAGATTTGATAAAGGAAGAAAGGGAATAAATCCAAGAGGCTCTTCTCTGGTGGAGAGAGAGAAAGAAGAGTAGCAACAGTACCTAGAGATAATTTCCTTTCTTATCAGCCAGAAAAGAGGTTGAGATCAAAATTCCAGAAGCCCTGTTACTGCATCCAGTCAAATGACGTCACATGCTTCTAATTGTGTGCACTGTTGCTAGGACTTAAGGCTGTACCTCAGTTCTTTCTCCACTGGTGAAGATGCTTCCTATTACAAATTCTGTCAGTAGAAAGATATAGTTTGGAGCTACAGGAGTCTATACTCATTGCATGACATGATTCCTTGGAGACAGCCTCTGAATCAAGGGAAAACTATTACATTCAGCAGTGGAAAATTGACCCCTTAATCCTGTGACCCATTTGGAAACCACCATTTCTACTGGCTGGAGCTAGATGAGTATAGAGTTTTTTTCTTAGTTGTTTCCCTTCTGATTTTCCTTCTATAGCAATTAGCTCCATTGATTTGTTTGTGCAAAAAGCTTTTAATGATCTTCTAATCTCTGTATACAATATAACCTTTTACATTTAGAATTTAGATCACACATATATTTGGAGCTTATTGTATAATGAGATGGTTTTTAAAGATATGCATATTTTAACTGTGCGGTAGGTAGCATATCACACCTATGGGATTGGCTAACATGGCAAAATAGGAAAATGATAAAATCTGGAGTTATATGTGGGAAAGTTGGAACACTAATGCTTCGCTGGAGGAATTGTGTGTGAACTGATCCAACCATTCTGGAGAGCAATTTGGAACTATGTTCAAAGGACTATAAAGCTGTGCATACCCTTTGACCCAGCAGTACCAATTCTTGTTCTGTATCCCAAAGAGATCATATAAAGTGGGAAAAGGCCCCACATGTTCAAAAGTATTTATATTAGCTCTTTCTGTGGTGGCAAAAAATTGGACATTGAAGGGATGCCCATCAATTGGGGAATGGTTGAACAAGTTGTGGTATATGAATGTAATGGAATACTATTGCGCTATAAGAAATGATGAGCAAGTAGCCTTCAGAAAAACCTGGAAAGATATATGAACTGATGTTGAGTGAAGTGAGCAGAACCAGGAGAACACTGTAACAACCACATTGTGTGATGACTGATAGATTTATCTCTTCTTACCAATGCAAGGATCTAAGACAGCTCCAAAAGACTCATGATGGAAAATGTTTTCTGCATCCAGAAAAAGAATTTTAGAGTCTGAATGCATGCTATTTTCTCTTCTTTTGTTGTTTTGTTACTTCTTTTTCTTGGTTCCTCCCATTAGTTCTAATTCGTTTTTACATCATGAGTAATGTGAATATATATTTAATATGAATGGCTAAGTAGAAGCTATATCAGATTGCACGCTGTCTTTGGGAGGGAGGAAGAAAGGAAGGGGAGAAAATTTAAAATTCAGAATCTCATGGAAGTAAATGTTGAAAGCTAAAAATAAATAATTATTCTAAAAGTACATGTTTTTATTTATTTCCTTAAATCTTCTTTAATTCCATGAAAAATATTTTGACATTAATTTAAAAAAATTTTGAGTTCCAAATTCTTTCCCTCCCTCTCCCACCCCTCGACAAGGCAAGCAGTATGGTACTCATTACACATGTTGAAGTAATGCAAGACATGTTTCCATATTACCTATATTGGAAAAGAAAACATTCAAAAAGCTCAAGAAAAATGAAGAATCTTAAAAGAAATGTTAGTCTGCACTAATAGTTCATCAAGTCTCTCTCTGAAGGTAGATGGCATTTTTTCATCATGGGTGTTTTGGAATTATCTTGGATCATTGCCTTGATCTGAGTAGCTAAGTCTTTTATAGTTGACCAGTCTTACTATATTGCTTTTACTGTGTACAGTGTTCTTCTGGTTCTCCTTACTTCACTTTGCATCTGTTCATATAAGATGTCCCAAGTTTTTTCAAGAAAAACTTGGGAGCATGCTAATCATTGTTTCTGATCAAACAGTAGTATTCCATCACACTGTTATACCACAATTGGGGCAGCTAGGTGATGCAGTGAATAGAGGACTGACCCTGGATTCAGGAGGACCTGAATTCAAATCTAGCCTCAGACATTTGACCCTTACTAGCTGTGTGAGTGACTTGGGCAAGTCACTTAACCCCTATTGCTTTGCCTCCCCCCTCAAAAAAAACCAAACAAAACCAAAACCAAATACCACAACTTGCTTAGCCATTCCCCTCTTAATGGGCATCTCCTTAATTTCTAATTCTTTGGTATCACAAAAAGAGCTGCTATACATATTTTTTGTACAAATAAGCCCTTTTCATTTTCCTTTGATCTCTTTGGGATACAGAGCTAGAAGTGGTATTGTTGGGTCAAAGAGTGCAGTTAGTGTGAATTGTTAATCTTGTTAACAGGTTTTTACTGAGCCAGTCTCTAACCTGAGAATGAGGAAAGGTAGGCCAGAGACAAAGTTCTAGCAATCAAATAGTAGTTTAATTAGTTTCATTATAAGGAACAGTTTTACAAATCAGGAATTCTGATCAGAATCAGAAACTCTTAATTTTCTTTAGGAGTGCCATCTACTTGTTTCCCACAGTTTTTACCTTTAACTTAGTAGTCAGAATCTCTGGGTTTATTGAACACCATACCACTTTGTTCATTTGCTTCAGTCTGTTTGTTGCACTAATCAACTTGCCTATTTTTACTTTTACCAAATAGCTTTAATAATTACTACTTGATGGTGTAGTTTGAGATTTGATACTGCAAGGCCCTCTTCTTTTCCATCTTTTTTTTCTCTTTGAAGAGTTTTGTTTATTTGTCTCTCTGGATAAATTTTGTTATTTTGTCTAACTTGATGAGGTCCCTTTCATAGTTTGAAGAATATGATGCTGAATAAGTAAATTAACTTAAATGGCATTTTAATTTTTATTATTTTGCATGATGAGGTCCCTCTGATGATGATTTTCTCTCTCCGATGATTTGGGAGAAGGTTATAAAAGAGAGGTAAAGTGATCAACATTAGCAATCCGTAGAAGCAATCCATTTCCACTTCAATATCTTTTTCCATTTCCCTTCATCTTGACCCTAATAATTGGTTCTTAGACTTTATTTCCTTTTAATCCTCCTTTTATGATCCCCCTCTTTGAGATTGAAGTTAGTTTTGCTTGTGCATACAACCTCCTTCTTAAACCCTCCTTTCTTTTTGTCTCATTGAATTTAATTTGTTACTGTACCAAACTCTGTGTGTGCATATGTGGGTACATGCATGTATATGTGCCTGTGTGTAGATCAGTGGTATTAAATTAATGTAGAAATGGGGACCACTAAAGTATACATTATGATTCCTGAGTGCTTTAGAAAACCACATATTTACATATTTCTATTTTTAAAATGAACTTATTTTGTTAAATATAGTAACATTTTAATCCTGTTTAGCTACTCTCAAGAGTATTTTGGGCCTGTGTTTGACATTTCTGAAGTAGACAACCTTCTTTTGGTTTAGATAAGAGACTCATGATTGGGGAGCTTGAAAAGTATATAAAACATAGAGGAACCTAATAGGAGAGTTGGGCATCACATGAATCTCTCTTATCCCTTAGGAGCTTATAGTCTACTAGAGGAGAAAACTTGCAAACAGCTATGTACAGCTAAGATATATTCAGAATAAATTGGAGATACTCTTAGAGCAGTGATTCTCAAACTGTAGGTCATGACCCCTTTGGGGGTTGAATGACCCTTTCACAGGGGTCAGAGGGGTCGCCTAAGACCATCAGAAAACACATATTTCCAATGGTCTTAGGAACTGAGACACCATTCCTCTATCCATCATCAGGTGGGTCCACCCATATGCAGATACACCCACATATGAATATTAAAGGGTCACAGGATTAGGAAGATTGAGAACCACTGTCTTAGAGGGAATGAATGAGCATTGGGGAGCAGAATTGGAAAAGGCTTCTTGCAAAAGATATGTGATTTTTACTTTTTCCTTTTGGAGGGAGGAAGGCAGGGCAGTTGGAATTAAGTGACTTGCCCAAAGTCACATGGCTAGTAAGTGTTAAGTGTCTGAGGCTGGATTTGAACTCAGGTCCTCCTGACTCCAAGGCCAGTGCTCTATTTATGGTGCCACCTAGTTGCCCCAAAAGATGGTCCTGAAGGAAGCCAGGGAAGTGAGAGGTAGAGATGAAGGAGAGAATTCCAGGCATGGTGGATAGCCTGCAAAAATACAAGGAGGTAGGCACTGTAGCCCCACCCTGGTCAGAACTGGGACCACAGGAAGGAGGATCTTAGCAAGCTATGTACAGTGTTAAATAGGAAACAACTGAAAGAGAAAATGCTAGAATTAAGGGATTAGGGGAAGGCTTCCCATGGAAAGTGGAATTTTAGTTGAGGCTTAAAGCAAGCTAGAGATGTCAGTAGTTGGGAGTGGAGGAGAGAGAGTGTCCCAGGTATGGGGATAGCCAGAGAAAATGCCCCAAATTGAGAGGAAGCTATTCTGAATTGAAGAGTATACTATTGGGGATACAGAGTAAGAAGACTGGGAAGGTAAGAAGGGCTAGGTTATGAAGGGCTTGGAATGCCAAAAAGAACATTTTGCATTTTTTTTCCCCCTGAGTAGAGAATGCATTGGAGTGGGGAGAGACTTGAGGCAGGCAGACCCACCAGCAAGCTATTGTAATAATTCAGGAATGATGTGATTAGAATGTGCCCTGGAGTGGTGGCAGGGCCAGAAGAAAGAAGTGGGGTATCTTGAAGACATATAACAAAGATAAAATCTACAGGCCTTGATTACAGGTTGGGTTTGGGAGGAAGGACTCCATTATGATGACTTCTCTGTTTTGAGAGTGAGGGACCGACCTTGTTGGAGGGTTTAGGGAGAAGGATAATGAGTTCTGTTTTGGACATAATGAGTTTAATCTACTTCAGGATGTCTGAAAGGTAGTTGGAGTTGTGAGCTTGGAGGTCAGTAGACAGTTTGGGGCAGAATAGGTAGATTTGAGAATTATTAGCATTTTTTATTATTCAGTTATTTTAGTAGCATCTGATTCTTCATGTTCCCATTTGGAGTTTTCTTGGCAAAGATACTGTAGTGGTTTGCCATTTCCTTCTCCAGCTTATTTTACAATTGAGGCCAACAGGGTTAAGTGACTTGTTCAAGGTCACATAGCTTGTAAGTGTCTGAGGCTGGATTTGAATTCAGGTCCTCCTGATTCTAGATCCTGTGTTCCCTCTCGAGATACTGTGCCACATAGCTGCCCATATGGTAATTAAATACTTGGCAACTGATGAGATCACCAAGTGAAGTAGTGTGGAAGAAGAGAAGACCCAGGATAGAAACCTGTGGGACTCCTATGGGTAGAGAGTATGATCTAGAGGCAGTCCAGGAAAGTAGACAGAGAAGTAATCAGACAGGAGGAAAACTGGGAGAATAGTGTCAGGAATTCTAGAGAGAAGAGAGTGCCAGGGAGGAGAGAGTAATCAACAGTGTCAAAGGCTGCGGGGAGGTCAAGGAGAATGAGAACTGAGAAAAGGCCATTCAGTGGATTTGTTAGCTAAGAGATTATTTGAATACTTGTAAATTATCTACCTGTTTAGAATTTATATCTTGTAGTTTCCTTATAAAGTAATAGTTTTGTTCTCCAGTTGAATGACTGTGTATTATTCAGATGACTCATTATTGAGGAAGGGTACTAGAAAGAAATGGAAAGGTTGTAGTTTTTTTGGATTTCTCCTCTTGACCCACCTCTAGCTTTCTCAGTCTCATGGGTAAAGGCAGTGGAAAATAGACAAGGAGTTATCTGTTTGAGAATTCCTTGGTCTTTTTGGTTACTTGTCTGCAGTGAATAACAACTTGTTAATGAAAAAGAATAGTCTTTGTTAATCAAGACTACAGGTCAAGAGAGTTTAGGCTCTATGTATCTTAAAATCAGTTACTTCAGAACCACATTTTTTGTATTACATTAATCCCTTTCAGGAGTAAAAATAACAAATTTCAATATGTTTATTTCTTATAGACTTCTTTTGTCTCTACTTGATCTCTAAAGTGAAAGACATCCTTGAAGGTTTTCATTTTTAATAAGTAAAAAGTTAAGGAGAATTTTGGTTATTAACAGTCAGACATCATCATGAGCATCAATCCAAGTAATATTAATGCTGAAATCCAAAGGTAATACTTAAGTATTTTCCTTCCATTAATATTATAATAGGACTGGCTATGATAAAATTTCCTGTTAAAAAAATCTTATCTGATTAGTGTGGAGATCAGGCCTGTGAATGGCTGCTGCACTTCTAATCTGGTGAGATAGGAAGACCCCAGTCTCCCTTCTTTCCTTCCTAAAAAGATCTATCAGGGCCATAGATAAAATTATTAAGGATATAAAGTTTGTCTTCAGGGCTCTTCCAACTTCTGATAGCACCTACTTTCCATCAATACCCTATCCTTTGGCTATCTATCCCACCTTTCCTTTGATATTGCCTCATTTACCTAATTCTTCACGTTTCCATTTGGCATTTTCTTGGCAAAGATACTGTAGTGGTTTGCCATTTCCTTCTTTAGCTTATTTTATAATTGAGGCCAACAGGGTTAAGTGACTTGCCCACGGTCACATAACTTGTAAGTGTCTGAGACTGGATTTGAATTCAGGTCCTCCTGACTCTAGACTCTGTGCCGTATCCACTATGCCACCTAGCTGCCCACATGGTAATTAAATTAAATTAAATTAAATTAAATTAAATTAAATAGGCCACCCTCCTCAGTATTCCTGTATTTGAAAATTATGTCTTCCCCCATCCCCAGATCAAGACCTTGTTTTCCTCAACAGCTGTATCTTTATTAGGTATTAGGAGATTTTTAATTCATGGTGTCCTTGAGCTGGAAGAGACCTTTTCAAGTAGAGATGTTAAATATAAGGCAAGAAGCAATCCAATATTCAGTACAGATTTACTTTTGAAAATTTATTTATTTATTTTTATCATTCGCTTCAAAATTATTGAGTTCCAAACTCTCTTCCTCTAGCCCTACTCCCATTCACTGAGAAGGCGAGCATTAAATCAGTTATACATGTAAAGTCATACAAAACATTTCCACAGTAGCCATGTTGCCAAAAAAAAAAAGCAAGAAAAACAAAGAAAGTGGAAAAATATGCTTCATGATGGGTGTATTGTAATTGTCTTTGATCATCACATTGATTAATGTGAGTCTTTCACAGCTGAACTCGATTACAATCCATTAAACTCACTATGTACCAGGTACTATTCTAAATCCTGGGGATACAATTAATAAAGACAGTCCTGCTCCTCAAGGAGCATACCCTCTAAAGGGGAGTTTCACATGGAGGCAGAAAGGGAGGGGAAGAAAAGGGGGAGTGAGAGAGCCAGGGAAGAGGAGGCAGAGATAGTCTAGTTTCTGCCCTCTATAAAGAAGGCATTGGGAAGAGTTTGGTACCTCATCCTCCAGCTCTTCAGTCAGAGGTATCTTATTCCAAGGAGGTGAAATGAAGTAGAGTAGCAGATGCAAAGTATCGGGATTTAAATCTGATAAAAATGTAATTGGGAAATATTTAACAAAATAAATAAAAACACAATAGAGCATGGATAATTTTGATATTTACTTTTCTAAGTCATTGTGAGGCTGTGGGAATTCTTAAGTATGATTTACTTGCCCCTCTTTCTATTTGAGTTTGACACCACTGATTTAGAGCATTTAGTTCAACTTTTCTGTTTTATAGGTGAATAAACTGAAGCCCAGAGAAATTATTTATTCAGAGTCATACAAACACTAACAGGCAATGGGACTTAAACCCAGTTCTTCTGATGAGACTCATATTTTTTCTGTTAATAGTAGTGCTAACTTACATTTTTATCCATCCATTATGCTTTATCCTTTCAACCTTTCTGTGAAAGTAGGTTCTCTAATAATCTATACCCTTATTTTGCAGAGGAGGAGGAAGTTGAGGGTTAAATTGTTGGAGGTCAGATTTGTACTGAACTCTCTTCTGACCACCATATCAAGCTCTAATATTTTTACATTTAAATATATTAATTTATAGTGAGACTTCAGTGACTTATGGTGAACAACTTTTACAGGGATAATGATATTTTAAAAGATGGACTTATACATTTTTTTTTCTTTTTGGAGGGCACTTGGGGTTAAGTGACTTGCCCAAGGTCACACAGCTATTTTTTGTGTTGTGTCTGAGGCCAGATTTGGACTCAGGTCCACTGGTGCTCTATTCACTTTGCCACCTAACTGCCCCTGTCCCCCCTTCCACTTTTAAATCTATGATCCAGTGAGCCTAATTACTTAGGCTAGAGATGTTTTGTGCTACCATTTACAGTCTGTGTGTTTCCTAGGAACCTTGGCATTTTTCCTGTCATACACTGGAAAAACCTTTCTTTCCCTTGTTAACTTTCCTTCTTTTTATGAGATGAAATGCTCTTATTTTAAATTAAATGTGTATTTTATGCAAATGTAACAAAACTATTGGAAAGTTTAAATGCCACAATTTTATTTTGTAATTTAACAGGTTAAAGAATACAGCTGTTGACTTAAAAGAAATGCATAGAAGCAACGAGTCAGATTTGGATTTCATTACAGATTTGAGAAAGAAACTCCATCAAGCAAAAAAAGAAAAATTGGAAATTACAAGTAGCCACAATGCCCAGGTATGTTTTATATATTGTTGAATACTCAAAGAACAATTTAGTAGGACATTAGGAAGAATATTTGGAATTAATTGTTGTATTGTGGAAATAGTTTCTTGAAGTGATAATTTTGAGTCTATGTGTATTGTACCTCTCTTTCCCTTTGACTGACATACAATTTTTATTTTTCACATAGTCTGGCCCCCTGCAATTCTCCTCTCTGCCTCCATGATACTGCTCCCCAAAAGTTCTTCTGGCCTCTCTTTGCTTGGGCCTGAATATAAATCCAGGGTACCAGCTCCTCCCAGTTCAGCCCTCTCTCTTCCTGTCAACAAGTCTATCCCACAAGTGGGATTCACAAGCTCTGGGTTTCAACACTGAACTCAAAAACCAAGCCAATACAGGGGGATCTTTAAATTCCATTACCGTTATACCTTTCCATTTTTTAGGGAATGTTGTTCATCTGCGTGATGGTATCAGTGAAAATAAGAAAAGAGAACAGATAATTTCATGTAAACCAATCATTGACTTAAAAGTACTTAGACTATAAGCTTCTGTTTTCTGATAACGGAAATGCATTTGACTAGACTAGGTAGATAAAATACAGTCTTAAAGGCTCTTTCTTCAACAAAGAATCTCATCTCTATGTTAAATTATACAGGTTTTTTTGTTCAGTGCCCTTCATTTATTAAGTGATGCACAGAATAAAGAGAACTTGTGGCTTAATCTATATAGGAAAAAAACTGTCCTTAAAAAGTGACAGAAGGGATATCATTGAAGAAATATGACTGGAAAAGGAGGAAGGATAGTCAGGAAAACAAGAAGTGACAGATGGATAACCAAAAGGTACAGCTATTTTTGAAACATAAAAAGACCTAAAAGAAGTCTTCTAGCATTTTGCTGAACCTTCTATGGAGGACATGTGGAACAACATAGATAAGAATCATGAAGGCTAAGAGGATATGGGATATGTTGGTGGAGATTGCTGACTGCACATCACTTGAAATATCAAGGTAATAATTAAAAATGTATAGTTTTATATGCAAAATTAGTAACATGTTTTTAATATTACACATGTTAATCTTTGATTAGTGACTGTATAATTATTCATTCCTCTCATTTCTTTGAAATGGTGACTAGATTTCCTTTTACGAAACATATTTGCATTATTGGTTTTTTTTAATGCAGAGTGACTTTTCATCCTAAAGACATGTTATATGATTTTGGAGGATGACATGAATGACTCTGTAAAGTACCTATTATAATGGGTCTTCAAGTTACATGAGTTGTAGGTACAGCTCTAAAGAGAATCCTCGACTGGATTCAGACATAGGCAGCCTCCACTCCTAATCTAGGTCTTAGCTCACGGGGACTGCTCCACTCCAACCTCCTCTTGCTCCTTCCTAACAGCAGGCTCCAGGGTTTTCTGCTTGCAGCTTCTGCCTCTAGGAAGGCAGGAGTCAGGAATGGTCAGCCCACAGAGGAAGAACCATGGGACTTGGAAGTCAACCTTGAGTCAAGATAAAAATGGACTTAGACGCTTGGTATTGTAATAGTAATGGGCATAAACGTACTACCAACACTACCATCTCAGTTCACCCCCAAAGTCCAGACGCTCTATGTCAGTGATTCTCAACCTTCCTAATGCCGTGACCCTTTAATACTAGTATGTGGGCATATCTGCATGTGGGTGGACCCGCCTGGAGACAGATAGAGGAGCGGTGTCTCAGTTCCTAAAACCATCAGAAATATGTGTTTTCCAATGATCTTAGGCGACCCTTGTGAAAGGGTTGTTTGACTCCCAAAGGAGTCATGACCCACAGGTTCAGAACCGCTGCTCTGTGTTAACAGCTCAGCTCACTTTAATACCTCTTAAAAGGGGCTTAAGCTATGCTTCCTTCCCATGGGCATGTTTATGCCTTACAGCTCTTACAACTCAGAAATTCCTTCAGCAAGTCTCTGTCATCAAAGATCTCTTTGCTCTCAGAGGTCTCTTCCCAGTTCTCAGAGGTCTCTTCTCTTGATATTCTTCTTCTCAACTCTGACTGACCCTCTCAATGCTGGCTCCCTTAATATCTGCTTTCTTACAACACCAGCTCTTGTTATATACAGTTCTCGTCAGCATCTTATTGGCTAAAACTCACTACCTATATCTGATTGGCTAAAATTCAGTACCCATGTCTGATTGACTTGAACTAACATACCAGTCTCTGATTGGCTAGAATTCAATCCAGTGGAAAATCTCACTTTGCTTGTTGTTACAACCACACAATTTTAAAATATGAATATTATAGATTAAGGCAGAGAGAAAGTGAACATATGCTTTAAATACTTAACAATAGTGTTAAAAATAGCCATATCAGGTGTATTATGTTAAATAACTTGAACACTTCCTTTCTAGAGATTTTGTAAATTTAGATCACAATATTGTTTACCCTTGAAGTATATATTAAGGTTATTAAAATTGTTGTAAACTGGCTTTAAAAGGTAGCATTAATGGTACAAAAATATTATGTAAAATTTTAATTAAAACCACAAAACCGTGCAAGCAAAATTTATGGAATACAAAAAGCAATCTTCAATTAATTTGCATTGTCTGTATTTCTGAGGAATATATAGTGCTTTGATACTATGTGGCAGACATATCTCAGAATAATTTAGGTTTACATGCATTTGTAGATTTATTAATGACGTAAAGAATTTGAACTTTTCAGAGAAATCAGTCTTTTAACTTTTCCATCATCTTTCTTTTTAAACTAGGCTTCTTAGATATTACAGTTAGTTTACCACATTAACATTCTTATGACCATATATCATGGTGATGTTTTCTTGCTTTTTAATGAGGTACCAATATTCTTTTTTTTATTTTTTATTTTTTGCTTTTTGGAGGGGGGAAGGTAGGGCAGTTGGGGTTAAGTGACTTGCCCAAGGTCACATGTCTAGTTTTGTGTTAAGTGTCTAAGCCCAGGTTTGAACTCAGATCCTCTTGACTCCAGGGTCTATGCTCTATTCACTGCGCCAGTATTCTTTTTTAAAAATTCAGTTTTTATTTAAAAAAAAAATTAGCCATTTCTTCTTCCTACTTCCTTCACTCCCACCCACTACTGAGAAAGCAAGGAAAACCAAATTGTTGGTACAAACATGTATGGTCAAGCAAAACAAATTTCTCGTTGGTCGTGTCTAAAAAACCTCTCTATCTGAGAGCATCATGTTTCAGCTTGAGTCCTGAGAAATTGTGGTTCAATCATGTGTTGTAAAAAAAAGATTTTTGCACATACATACATACACATGCTCAATTTTTTTTAATCAGCCAAATCACCTTCTTACCCTTCTACCCTAAAACCCTTTCCCTCCCATTGAGAACACAAGAAAACCAAAACCATTACAAATATATAGTCAATTATAACAAATTTCTAAAAGATATCTGCATTCTGAGTCCTTCACCTCTTTAGCAGGAGATGGGTAACATATTTCATCATTAGTCTTTTGGCATTCTGGTTGGTTATTATGCTGATAAGATTTTGGCACAATAATAACTTGTTCACGTATTCCTTAATTTTTGGATACTACTTCAAATTTTCATTCTTTACCACTTCAAAAAAAGAACTATAAACATTTTTGTGCATGCTTAGAATTCATTTTCATAGGACCAATACCTCCTGTAGTCCACCCTCTCTCAAGTCTCCTTCCCTGCTTTTCTTTCTCTTCTACTAAGTAAAATGTATGTCTCTACCCAGCTGTGACTACATACATATGCACGAGTATATGTTTATATACATGTGTTCTTTCTTTTGACCCATTCAGATGAGAGTGAGATTCAAGTGTCAGCTGCTCTCCACCCCTTTTCTTATTTGTAAGGATGTCTGCCTGTATACCATGATTATATGAAATAATTTCTAGTAACTTTCCTTTCCCTCCATCCCCTCTCTGTTGTATTCCTCTTCTCTTTACATTTTTTTCTTAAGATCATTAGGATAGAACAGAACCACTCCCATCCTTTGTCTAATTGGAATCCCTTTATGAGCCCTGATAATGGTAGGGTTCAGAGGAGACACATATATCTCCCCATATTTGAATATAAGTAGTTTATCTTTCTTCATTCCTTTATCATTGGTCATTAATGTCTACCTTTTTATGTTTCTCTTATGTTTGAATTTCAAAATTTCTCCACAACTCTGGTATTTTCATCAGGAGTGCTTGAAAGTTTTCTGTTTTATTAAAGGTCAGCTCCCTGCCCCAGTCATCCCTCCCCCCTTCCTGGCTCCAGCATTAATACTCAGTTTTGCTGGATAATGTAAGCTTATATCCTTTACTTTCCGTCTTTTTATAGTGGTGGCTGCTAGATTATGGGTGATACTGATTGTGGCTCTTCAGTTTTTGAATTCTTTCTTTTTGGCTCCTTGTAGCATTTTTTCTTTGACTTAGAAACTCAGGATTTTGGCTATAATGTTTCTAGAAGTTCTCATTTTAGGACTTTTTTTTTCTTCAGGAAGTGACTGGTGGATTCTTTCTATTTCTTCTTTGTTCTAGGGTTCTAAGAGATTTGGGCACTTTTAAGATTTCTCCTTTTTTTTTTTTTTACTTCTACCCAGACTCCTTTATGTTTTACCAAACTTCTTTATAAAACAAATATGGTGCTGATACCTAAACCAGAAAAAGAAAAACAGAGAAAGAAAATTATGGACCAATATATATAGATACAAAAATTCTAAATAAAATACTAGCTAGGAGATTACAACAATATTGCAAAGGTTATACATTGTGACCAAGTAGGATATATTATACCAGGAATGCAGCAATGGTTTAACATAAGGAAAACTGTTGATATAATTAATGTTATAAATAACAAAAGTGACAAAAATCATATGATTATTTCAATAGATGAAGAAAAAGTTTTTGCCAAAATATAATACTCATTCCTATTAAAAAATTTTGAAAATATAAGTATAAATGGATTTTTCCTTAAAATGATAAAAATCATCTACCTAAAACCACCAGCAAGAATTATTTGTAACAGGGATAACCTAAAAGCCTTCCCATTAAAATCAGATGTGAAACAGAGATATCCATTATCATCAGTATAATTCAGTATTATATTAGAAATGTTAGCAATAGCAATGAGAAGAATTTGGAGGAATAAGAATAAGTAATGAGGTAAGAAAACTATCTCTTTGCAGATGATATGGTAATATACTCTGAAAATCCTAGAGATTCCACTAAAAAAACTAGTTGAAACAACTAATAATTTTAGCAAATTTAGGAACCCATATAAATCATCAGCCTTTCTATATATCACCAACAAAATGCTATAAGAATCCATTTAAAATAACTGTAGACTATGTTTTAGGTGATTGCATGTGTATAACCTATATCCTATTGCTTACTGTTTTAGGGAAGGAAGAGAAGGCAGAAAGGGAGGGAGAAAAATTCGGAACTCAAAAAGATTTTAATATGAATATTAAAAATTGTCTTTACATGTAATTAGAAAAAATAAAATACTTAAAAATACAACTGTAGACTGTATAAAATACCTGAGAATATACCTGTGAAAAACCCAGGAACATGAGAATAATTATAAAACATTATTATACAAATAAAATCTGATTTAAATAATTGGAGAAATATTAATTGTTCAGGGGTAGAGCCAATATAATAAAATAATGACAGTTCTATGTAAACTAATCTACTTGTTCAGTGCTATGTCAATTAAACTACCAAAATTATTTTATTGAACCAGAAAAAAAATAGAAATCATTTTGAAGAAGAAAAGCTCAAGAATATCAGAGGAACTAATACAAAATGTAAAGGAAAGAGGTTCAGCAGTAGCAGATGTTAAACTATATTACAAGTCATTAATTATCAAAATTATCTGGTACTGGCTAAGAAATAGAAAGATAGATCAGGGAGCCAAGATGGTGGCGTAGAAGCAACAAGCTTCCGCAGCTCTCACATAGCCACCTCAAATACCCATAAAATATGACTCTATGATAATTTTAGGGCTCCAAAACTCACAACAGAAAAACACATCTCCCGCTGAAGGCAGCTCGCCAGGAAGGGCTCATTGCAGTGTGCTGGGAGCCCAAACCAGCCCAGCCTGAAGCCACAGCTTGGCCTGGGGCAGCCAGGATGAGCTGAGCCGCAGCTGGAGCCTTCAGGAGACTGGATCAGCAGCAGCTGTGGCAGTTTCCAGAATTATCAAGCCATAAGAAACAAGGACTAAGTGAAAGGTCAGTGGAACTCAGCTAAATCTGGGTGAGTAAAGCAGTCTGACGAAATTGCCTCCAGGGCAAGGAAGTGGCAGAAGTGGAGGCCCTGAAGCCACCTCCATGTGGCTGCTTCAGAGCTCCCAGCCTGCAGACTGCAGGGCGGCCAAGAGATGGTTCAGAAACTATGTGCTTTTGTGTTGAGTAACCTGGATCCGGATTGTGGTCTTGGGTGGTGGTCCTGGAGTGCATTTTCAGTAAGCCAAAGCCGGTGGGGGCTGCAGCAGCCTCCTAATAGCTCTGGCAGTTGTGAAAACCCCAGTGATTTGGGACAGAGCTTTCGCCTCTGGAAGCAGAGTTCCACAGAGCTAAAAAAAATCAAGTAATTCACTGGCAACATGAGCAAACAAAGGCACCAAAGTAAGAACAGCAACCAAACTCTAGAATCCTTTTTTGGGGACAAAAAGGACCAAAGAATTGAAGGGGAGGAAGACAACACAGTCAGAACTCCCACACCAAAAGCTTCCAAGAAACATGTAGATTACCTATAAGCCATAGATGAGCTTAAGAAGGATTTTGAAAACCAAATAAGAGAAGTGGAGGAAAAATTGGGAAGAGAAATGAGAATGATGCAAGAAAATCATGAAAAGAGAGTCAACAACCTGACTGAAGAAAATAATACCTTAAAAATAGATTAACTCAAATGGCAAAAGAGGCCCAAAAAGCCAATGAGGAGAAGAATGCCTTAAAAAGTCGAATTTGCTAGATGGAAAAAGAATCTCAAAAGCATTCTGAAGAGAATAATTCCTTCAGAATTAGAGTTGAGCAAATGGAAGCAAATGACTTTATGAGAAATCAAGTTACTATTAAACAGATCCAAACAAATGAAAAAAATAGAAGGCAATGAGAAATATCTCCTTGAAAAAACCACTGCCCTGGAAAATAGATCCAGGAGAGATCATTTAAAAATTATCAGACTACCTGAAAGCCATGATCAGAAAAAGAACTTAGAAAGCATCCTTCAAGAAATTCTCAAGGAAAATTGTCCAGATATTTTAGAACCAGAGGGCAAAATAGAACTTGAAAGAATTTAGCGATCACCTCTTGAAAAAGATCCCAAAAAGAAAACTAGGAATGTTATAGCTAGGTTCTGGAGTCCCCAGATCATGGAGAAAATAGGTTGACAAGAGGAAGCAATTTGAATACTGTGGAAACACAATTAGGATAACCCAGGATCTGGCAGCTTCTACATTAAGGGATCAAAGGGTGTGGAATATGATATTCTGGAGATCAAGGGAGCTAGGATTAAAACCAAGAATCACCTACCCAGCAAAATTGAGTATAAGGTTCTAGGGAAAAATATGGTCATTGAGTGAGATGGAGACCTTTCAAACATTCTTGCTGAAAAAACCAGAATTGAAAAGAAAATTTGACTCTCAAATAAAAGAAGCATGAGAAGGTAAACATGGAAAATAAATCATAAGGAACTTACCAAAGTTGAACTGTTTACATGCCAACATGGAAAAACAATAATAGTAACTTATGAAACTTTTCTCAGTATGAGGATAGATGAAGGGAATACAAAAGTATATATATTTATACATATACATATGTCTATATTGGAGGGTTTATATATATATGTATGAATACATATCTGAGTAAGTGTATATATGTCCACATAGAGGGCACAGGATCGATTGAATAGGAAGGGATGATACTTTAAAAGGTGAAATTCTGAGGTGGGTGAGGATTAGAATGAGAGGAGACAAGGAAAGACAGAATGGGGTTAAAAACCATCTCATATAGAAGAGGCTAGGGATAATTGTTTCAATGGAGGGGAAGAACAGGAAAGCAAAAGGGAATGGGTCAACCTTACTCTCATTGAATTTGGTCTAGGGAAAGAATCTAGAGTTTGAAGTTCTATAATCAAATGTTAAAAAATATTATTATTATTAGCTACATGCAACTGGGAATTAAGCTATTCAGGCACTGGGGTAGGGAGACCCATTCTGCCCTACCAGAAAGTCAGAGGGATGGTGGGGGAGGACATAGTTGAGAGCAGATTAGGGGAAGGGCTATACAGTGGGATGGCTGTTTTGAGGTGGTGGGTAGGGGAAAGATGGGGAGAAGATTTGTAACTCAAAATCTCGTGGAAATGAGTGATGTAAACAAGAAAATAAACAAATTAAATTAAAAAAAAGAAAGATCAGTAGAACAGGGAGAATCAGTAGAATACAATACCTAGTAATAAGTGAGTATAGTAACCTTGTGTTTGAGAGATGTAAAGATTTAAGCTTTTGGGATAAGAATTCTGTTTGGTAAAAATTGTTGGGAAAAATGGAAAGCAGTCTAGCAGAAACTAGGTATAGACCAGTATCTTATATCATTTGTCAAGATAAGTGAAAATATGACTTAGATATTAATATGTAACTTAGATATAAAGATAGATATAAAAAAACTTGAAGAACATGCCACACATTATCAGACTTATGGATAGATGAAAAATTTATGAATAAACAAGAGATTGAAAGCATCGTAAGATATAAAATGGATAATTTTTATTACATTAAATTAAAAAGTTTTTGTACAAATGAATCCAATTAGTCAAGATGAAAACAGAAAGTTGGGGGAAATTTTTATAAACAGTTTCTTGGATAAAGGTCTCATATCCAAAATATATATAGAATTTTGTCAAATATATAAGATTGTGAGTCATTCCCCAATTGAAAAATGGTCAGTGAATATGAACACAGTTTTTGGAGGAAGAAATCAAAGCTATCTACTTATTTATACATACATATTCATATGAAAAGATGCTCTAAATCATTATTGATTAGAAAAATGCAAATTTAAAGAACTTTGAGATATCATCTCACACCTAGCAGATTGACTAAAATGATAGAAAGGGAAAATGACAAATGTTGCAGGGGATGTGGAAAAATTAGAACATTAATATGCTGTTGATGGAAGTTTGAACTGTGCCAACCATTTTGGAGAGCAATCTGGAATTATTACCAAAGAGTTATGAAAGTGGGCATATGGGGGTGGCTAGGTGGCGCAGTGAATAGAGCACCCGCCCTGGAATCAGGAGGACCTGAGTTCAAATCCGGCCTCAGACACTTAACACAAAAACTAGCCGTGTGACCTTAGGCAAGTCACTTAACCCCAACTGCCCTCCAAAAAGCAAAAAAAAAAAAAGTGGGCATACATACCCTTTGATGCAGCAATACTACTATTAGATCTGTTTTCCAAGGTGATCAGGGAAGAAGAAAAAGAAACAATATATTCTCAAATATTTATAAGAGCTCTTCTTTTTTCATATAGATTATATATGTATAGTCATGCAAAACATATCCGTAATAAGTATATTGTGAAAGAAAATGTAGACAAAAACTAAAGAAAAATAAAGTGAAAAAGAAAGCCAAAGTTGCTTCAGTCTGTATTCAGATGCCATCAGTTCTTTCTCTAAGGATGGATAGCATTTTTCTTTTTTCTTTTTTTGGTTTCTTTGGAGGGGGAAGGCAGGACAGTTGGGGTTAAGTGACTTGCCCAAGGTCACACAGCTAACAGTTGTGTCAAGTGTCTGAGTCTGGATTTGAACTCAGGTCTTCCTGACTCCTGGGCCAGTGCTCTATTCACTGTACCACCTAGCTGCCCTAAGATAGCGTTTTTGATCCTAAGTAATTCAGAGTTGTAACAGATCATTTTATTGCTGAGAATAGCTAGGTCATTCGCAGCTGATCATCTTACAGTATTGCTGTTATTATGTCACCTATACATTTCACTTTGCATTAACCCATGTAAATCTTTCTAGGTTTTTCTGAGAGCATCCTATAGCAGGTTTTCTTGTGGTGACAAAGAACTGGCAATTGAGGTGCAGCATCCTGCCATAAATCCCTCATTGGTCCCCATGTAAGGTCTTTGTGATATATTATTGTAGTCTTCTAGTTAGTATTTTATTTAGAATTTTTTACATCATATATATTAATGAACTTGGTCTATAATTTTCTTTCTGTTTTTCTTTTTCTCGTTTAGATATCAGAACTACATTTGTTTTTATAAAAGGAGTGTAGTAGGACTCCTTTGCTGACTATTTAAAATAATTTATCTAATATTGGAATTAGTTAATCTTTAAATGTTTAGTAGAATTCATTGTAAATCGGTCTAATCCCAGTGCTGTTTTTTAGGGAGCTCCTTTATGGCCTATTCAATTTCTTTTTTTAAAATTAGGTTCATTTAGATATTTTGTTTCCTCTTCTCATGCTCAATTCATTCTTCTGTCAATCTAGGCAGTTTATATTTTTGTAAATATTCTTCCATTTAACTTAAATAAATTTAGTTGTGTGTAATTGGGCAAATTGGTGGTGAATTAACTTTTTAATGTTTGATACTGGTAATTTGGGTTTTTTTTTCTGTTAATCAAATTAACTAGTGGTTTATGCGTTTTGTTCTTTTTTCTCTCTCAGAAAACCATCTCCTAGTTTTTTTTTTATTAGTTCAGTGATTTTCTTACTTTCAATCTTATCAGTCTCTCTCTTTGATTTTCAATTTGGTGTTTAATTGGGGATTTAAATTTTTTCTTTTTCTAGTTTTTTAGTTGCATGCTCAATTCATCGATCTGTTCTTTCTCTATTTTGTTGATGTACACGTTTAGAAATAAAAAAAATTTCCACTAAGTACTCCTTCGACTGCATCCCATAAATATTATATATTGTCTCATTGTCATTCCCTTTAAAGATATTGTTTATTGTTTCTGTGCTTTGTTCTTTTATTTACTCATTATTATTATTATTATTTTTTTTGCTTTTTGGAGGGCAGTTGGGGTTAAGTGACTTGCCCAAGGTCACACAGCTAGTTTTTTGTGTTAAGTGTTTGAGGCCGGATTTGAACTCAGGTACTCCTGACTCCAGGGCCGGTGCTCTATTCACTGCGCCACCTAGCCGCCTCACTCATTATTTTTTATTAGATTATTTAGTTTCTATACATTTTTAATCCATGTGTCAATAGCCCTTATTGAAAGTAATTTTTATTGTATTATATCTAGTCAGTTTTTGGATGCCACGTACTATGGAGAAAAATACATTCTTTTCTGTACTCATTCAGTTTTCTCCAGAGGTGTCTTTTATCTAACTTTTCTAAAATTCTATTCATTTCTTCAACTTTTCTTTTTTATTTTTTTTTATTAGATTTATCTTGTTGATGTCCACCACTAGTAGTTTTTGGGTTCCTTTCATCTTATACCTCATTGAACTTGTTCTTTAAGAATTTGGAACATTTGGTGCACATATGTGTCCTATGGTATTTTCTCTTCTTATCTCCTTTAAATTGATCTTTTTTTTTGCTTTTGCTGTCTCTGAGATCATGAGCATTATCCCACCTTTTTTCACTTCAGCTTGTCTTGAATAAAATGTAGTTTCACTATATAATAACACAACAAAAGAGGTACAGAAGTGCCTCCTAACAGAATCTTGCTGCTCCAGTTTAAGACCCCGCCCTAATCTCAGGTCCCCTTCCTACCTCAGTGGAAGTGACAAGGAAGCACAGATCAGCAAATAGGGTTGATCTTTAAGTATACACTATAGATGCACAGAGACGTAAAACACAAAGACAGACAAGAACAT
Source organism: Pseudocheirus occidentalis (assembly GCA_028646575.1). NCBI lineage: Eukaryota > Metazoa > Chordata > Mammalia > Diprotodontia > Pseudocheiridae > Pseudocheirus > Pseudocheirus occidentalis. The sequence continues at coordinate 85,887,547 of CM053599.1, forward strand.
GCCCATGGGATACAGTGTTTCAGTGACTAGAAATAAAAATTACTTCTAGTTATTTCCTCTGCTCAAGGAAATTTCTTGCACATAGACAACTTACTGATTGAATAAAAATATTTAATTACTTCCCCTGATCAAGGAAATCTTTTGCCAAAAATTTATTTGCAAACTGATTTGAAGTAGTATTAAAGTTTCTTTTTTTCACAGATCAATGGCCCAGGTTTCCTTTTGTCCTGTAAAGATTTGAGGAACACTGTTAAGTAACTTGGGATTTGTAGACAGAATCTTACAACACATTAAATCCTAAGGTGACCAGAAATTGTACTTTAATCCCCTAGTCTACTTTAGGAGTTAAATATTAATCAGAATGCCTTCTGCTGATGATCCCACTGTGAGAGTGACCAGTTATTAAAAGCTGGAGCACATAGAAAATGCTCAGGATGGGGCGGCTAGGTGGTGCAGTGAATAGAGCACCGGCCCTGGAGTCAGGAGGACCTGAGTTCAAAACCGGCCCCAGACACTTAACACAAAAGCTAGCCCTGTGACCTTGGGCAAGTCACTTAACCCCAACTGCCCTCCAAAGAGCAAAAAAAAAAAAAAAAAAAAA
>CM053599.1:85888647-85919542 GCA_028646575.1 Pseudocheirus occidentalis
TCACTAAATACAAAAGTCAAAATTCTCTACTCATGGGACACACTAAGTTACAAATCAGTCACTATTCAGTCATCATTCACTATTCAATCATCAGGAAATATGCAGGCCATCCATCCCTTGGTCACAAGTAAATCACAATCTTCTCAGTCAGTACACAGTATCCAAGTAAAGTCTTCTTTCAGCTTGACTTGGGGTAGCCTCTCAGATTTCCTGGGTCCCCTTCCATGGTCCCAGCTCCTACCTGGATTCACCAAACTGTGACCTGGTTCAAAGGCAGATAGCTCCCAGTTCCTTGTCCAGCTGTCTGTGCAATTACTGTTCCACACTGAAGCTCACAGTGTCCAGCCTACCTTAAATCCTCCACAGTCTCTATTCCTAGAAAGTCAAGGCTTACAAAGCCAGAAACAGACAAAGTATCAACACCATGGTCATGCTTCCTCTGGCAGCTCCAGCTGGCCCTCAGAAATCTTCAGCAGCTTCAGCAGCTACTTTGCAGCTCCTCAGCAGGTCAGCTGGCCCTCAGAGGAAGCTTTGCCACAGCTAGCTCCCAGGAAATTCTGACTTTGTCACCTGGGGTTTTTCCTTATATACAGTATTGCTCTTCCCTATTTGGCCCCTTCCTGTCACGTCAGCAGCAGGGATTTCCTGTTCAGCCCCTTCCTGTTACAAAAGCAACAGGGGTTCATACCTTCTGTTTCTTTAACAGAGGCTTAATTTGAAACTAGGTCCTGAGTATCTCTTAGCTTAGCAATACAAAGGGATCTTCAAATTTCATTACTATTATAGCTTTGTATCATTGGGGAGTAACAGGGGTATAACTCATGTCCAGTGGGACAGGAGTGAGTATTTTATCCAAACTGGCACTGGTTTTAGTGCTGCAGCATCCTGGTCAGACCTGTCTAGCCTCTGTGTGTACTTTTGAAAGAGAGAACAAGAGAGGCTCTGAGAAGTCTGTAGCAGTTCTACTGTGGTGGGTCTGTGGTTTTCCTTTCTGTCTTCCTTGGTGTTCTTGTGGGTGGCCTTGGTGGCTGTGCCTTCAGGGAGAGCAGTAAGTCTTGAGCTTATGTGGTGTGTCTATGTTTATCTTGGGGTCTTGAGCTGTGCACAAACAAGTCCTGTGCTGTTTGGGAGCCCAATATGTTCAAGAGGGGATCTGAGTAGTGATACAGGCCCTGTATATCCCACCTTAGAAATGTATAGAACTGAGTTCAGTTACCTATGGCAGGGCAAGATTGTCTGGAGGTAGACCTCTTTCATGGGCTATGATAGTACTTCATGATTTCTCTGCCCTAATACAAGGGTGCCAGCAGATTTTCTCCCAGGTCTTCCTCTTTCTCCCTCTTCTTTGGTTGAGTACAGTTCAGGGGCCACTCCATGCTCCCAGTCCCTCTCCAACCCCAACTCATTAACCCAAACTTTGTCCTTTTTTTTTTTCTGTTTATGGAATCCAGGATGCATGTTTTATGTTTTCTTTTGAACTGCTTGAATGCTCCTTGGTGCTTAGTTGGTGTTCCAATTAATTCCTCTACTTCAAGGACTCCCTCCTCTGCATTTTTTCACAATTTTGCAACCTTTCTGAGTCCTTCCTGATCACCTTCCTAGTTCTGAGATCATAACCAAACCAATACTTCTATTGCTACTGAAAAGGGGATGATGATGTTGTTGTTCCTTCTTGTTCAAAGAGGATTGAAAAGGGTGTATCAGTCTGTTCCCCTATTGTTCCATTCACCTTCCAGTAACTAATCAAGCCAAAACACCCTTCTCTGGCCCCACTTCTCCTTCTATAAGAATTTATAAGCCTTGAGGACAGAGACTATCTTTGCTTTTGTCTTTGTATAACTAACACTTAGCAGAGTGTTTGGCAGATGGTAACAGTTAAAGAATACTCATTCATTCATTCATTCATTCTTCCATGGATGTTTGGGATGTTCAGGGAAGATTAGCACCTCTGGTGTGAGGGCTGCTGAGCCCTTTTCAGGGCTCCTCAACTACTTTTGTTTCCACCTGCCATCCAGCTTCACCTGTGGCTCCAAGTATCTGCTGAATCAGTAAAACATTCTCTGCAGACAGGCAAAACCAGGTTGAGGGAAACCAATGGGACTCAAACCTGTTGGTAAGTTAGGACGGTGTCTGAAGACATCCCCCAGCAAATGAGCAGATGAGAACAATTTGTTCCAATGGCCATGCATTCACTTTCAACCCCAAGGCATGACAACTACCTGAAGACTAAGCCTCAATAGATTAGAGTGCTTCTCCCTGTGTGAACTGTGTGTTACTAACTTGGAGAGAAAACTGAGCCAACACACTGTTGGTGAAAGTAAAATGGAAAAACAGTGGGCAGCTTTCACAGATTTGGTGTACAGCACTGCATTTACTCATCTTGGTCAGAGTACTTGCAAATATCAGGAGTGGTTTAATGAAAATGATGGGAAAAATCAGAAACTACAAAATGAAAAAAAAGAACTCTACAGAGTCTACAAGCAGTATAGTTTGTCTCTGATAAAGTAGCATTTAACTTCATCAAAAGTAAAGTGCAAGCAAAGCATAGAAACATACAAGATTCTTTGTTCATGAGAAGGCAGATGAAATTTGGTTTTATGCTGATAGTAACAATTCAAAGTATTTTTATGATGCCTTGAAGGCTAATTATGAACCAAAGACCTTTTATGTATCTCAACTATTCAGCGCTGATGAAACCACACTGATCAGTGATAAAGATATGATCCTGAGAAGTGGACTGAATACCCGTGGAAGATTATGGTGAAATTTGGTTGCCCAGAGAATTCATCAGTATTATATGCCAGTTTCATGATCGCATGCTTTAATAGTAATGAAATTTGAAGATCCATTTGTATTAGCAAGCTAACAGGTACTTAGTACTTAGTTTCAACTTAATTATATCAAGCCTCTGTTAAGAAACAGAAGGTATGAACCCCTGTTGCTGATGTAAGGAACGGGCTGAACAGGGAGGAGCTAATACCATATATAAGGAAAAGCCCCAGCTGGGAGAGTCAGAACTTTTGGGGGCAAGCATCATGGAGGCAGAGTACCTACTGCCAGAGAAAGAGAGAGAGAATTTCTCTCAGCAAGCAGCTGGAGGATGTGGAGGAGAGGCCCAGGCTAGAGAAAAGTTATTTTGATTTTGAGAATGGAGCTTGTGGTGGAGGACCTTCTTCTGAGAGCCAGCTGAGCTTCTGAGAATTAGCCGGAGCTGCCAGAGGGAGCATGATTGTGATGTTGGTACTTTGTCTGTCTGTGGCTTTGTTAAGCTTTGTCTTCCCAGTAACAGAAACTGTGAAGGACTTGAGGTGGACTGGATACTGTGAGATTCAATACAGAATAGGAACTGCAACTTCATAGAGAACTGGATGAGGAACTGGAAGCTGTCTGCCTTTGAACTCAGGTGGCAGTTGGTTGGATTCAGGGTAAGAGCTGGGACCATGGAAGAGGAACCATGGGAGCTGAGGGCCTGCCTCGAGTGAAGACGAAAATACCTCTCCTTGAATATTTAATGCTGACTGATAAAATTGTAACTTACTTGTGACCTAGGGGTGGATGGCCTTTGTACTTTCCACTATCCCTTAAGAGGGTGCCTGCTGAGTAGCTACTGATGATATTGTAACTTAATTGCACCCCATGGGTAGAGGACTTTGACTTTTGTACTTTGTGATTGAATTAAGGACTTGGTGATTGACTAAATGAATGTACTTTGCTTAAAACTATGTGACTACTTTGGTGAAAACTATGTGGCCATTTTAGTGATAAGTTGTGAAGTTATAACGTTCTGAATGCTGTACCTTGATTTTCTGTTAATTTTTTGCTCTGATTTGTTACTGAATAGAGAGTTTGCTATCCTATATAAACAGAACCTTGAAAGCTGTTCACAGCAGCAGTCCTCTGGAAAGCTGCTAATGCTTGGCTTTACACATGCTTGTATGGGTTCTGAATAATGAATAATGCTTTTGTGTTTTCCCAGTCATCAATGGAGTGAAGCAGATCTGTGTTCTTGCTTCCATGCTTTTTAGCATGATATTTCCAGATGCCTTCAACAAGGATGAAAACAGCATCAAGGTCAATTACCACCCTGATGGCAAATTATTTAACTTGAAAAACCTATAAACCAAGACTAAAGTAGAGGGAAAATTGGTGTGCAACTTTTTGTTTACAGGTAGTTGTGTACTCAATGCAGTCTCTCAGACTGAGATACAATAAAGCATGGATCATTTCTTTGCCTCTTGTGCTAATTTTGGCCTAATAATTAACACCAAGAAAACAGAGGTTCTCCATCAACCAGCACTGTACTATCCACATGTGGAACCATCAGTTATAGCAAATGGAGAAATTTTGAATGTTGTGGATAAATTCACTTACCTTGGCAGTATACCCAAGGGTTGTCTACATAAATGATGAGGTTGATGCACACATTGCCAGAGGTAGCTTAGTATTCAGGAAATTTCAAAAGAATGTGTAGGAGATAAGTGATATTAGGCTACCTACCAAGCAGAAGGTCTACAGAGTAGTTGTGCTGACCTCATTGTTATATGCCTTTGAAATGTGGACAGTTTACCAGTGCCATGTCAGACAATTTAATTGCTTCCATTTGAATTGTCTTATGAAGATTCTGAAGACCACCTGGCAAGATAAGGTACCGAACACTGAGGTCTTTTCTTGAGCTGAATTGTAAAGCATTTAAACTCTGCTACGACTTCAATGGATCAGCCATGTTGTTTGAATGCCAAACATACATTTTCCTAAAAGATTATTTTTATAGAGAATATTATATTATATTATATTATATTATATTATATTGTATTGTATTGTATTGTATTGTATTGTATTGTATTTATTGTATTGTATTTATTGTATTGTATTGTATTGTATTATATTATATTATATCATATCATATTATATCATATTATGTCATATTATACCATATCATACCATATCATATCATATCAATTAATTAATTAATTAATTAATTTATTATCTATATTATTTTATAGAGAACTCACACAAGACAGATGCTCAGAAGAAGTGATACACGGACAATCTTAAGGTCTCTCTGAAGAACTTTGGTATTGATTGTAAGACATGGAAGGTACTGGAATAGGATTGTCGAGCAAGCTATTCTTTCATCAAAGAAGGTTCTGTGCTCTATATGCGAAGCAGAATTGTTGTAGCTCAAAAGAAATGTGAGATGCAAAAATTTAGAGACATCTCCCTCTCAAATGGTCATACAGACTATTTGTGCCCAAATATGGTAGAGCCTTCCAAGCTTGTATTTGTCTGATCAGCCACAACTGGACACACTGTACATTGACCCCTATATCATGATGTCATTTTGGTCCTCTTCAAGTACAAAGGATGAACAACAACATTCATCCATTCATTCATTCTTCCTCCAATTTAGAATGCCTTCCTCATTGTCCTTGTCTATTGAAGTTCTATATCCTGGCTCATGTCTCATCTCCTTTATTAAACCTTCCATGTCCACACATAGATCTTGCCCTCTTTTGAATTCTTATTATCCAGGGTGTTCCAAGAGACTTAGTGTGGTTTAAGTTATTAAAGTTTAAAACTGAAAATTTACCTAAGAGACAATGTGGTATTAAAAACAGCGCTGGATTTGTATTTAAGAGACCTGAATTTGAATCCCTGTCCCCATGTTGACTAGTTCTATCACCGTGGTTCAATTTCCTTGTCTCTGAAATAGGTATTATACTTATACCACTGAACTTTCAGGGCTAATATACTAAAAGTACTTTGTAAACCTTAAGGCTCTATAAAAATTTCAGTTACAATTAATACCATCTTGTTCTTAACTTTTTTTTGATGAGACTCAAGTAAAGTGGTCCCAGGAAAAGTCATCCCATTGCTGTTCTTCTGTATTTTTAATATTCTAAGGGCAACTGAATAGATATATAAAATCACTGCATTGGGAATATGAAGACAACAATTAAGCAGCCCCTATAGCACATACAGAGACAAATAATTGCAAGATCATTTGAAGAGAAAGACAGCTCTAATAACTCAGGGGTTGTGGAAGGCTTCACAGAAGAAGGCTCTTGAGCTGAACTTTCAAGAAAGATAGGTATTCTGAGATGTAGAGATGAGGATGGAGTAATTTTTAGGTGCAGAGGGAAAACACAATGTTGAGTTTAGAGAACAGCTAGTTGTCTGGTTTGATTAGAATATAATGTAAATTCAAATGCTTTCCCTACATATAAAGTCATCTTATGTCAAAACATGCAGCACTGTACATTGTGTGTAAAAAATAATGTAAAAATAGATTTTGGGCTTTATTGCTTAAGAAGGAATCTAATTTTTTATTATATTAATTGTACTCTATTTTATCTTTTATCTTTATAACGAAACAATATGTCTCTCCAGGACATTTGTCACGTCCTAGACATATATAAAAATTCTTTAAAGTTCATAGATGAATCAGCTGAGTCTCCGAGGAATAAAAAAGGGGGAACCTATCTAATATTACCTGGCTTTCATTGGCAGCTAATTGGCACAGCAGATAGAATGTTGACTTGGAATCAGCAGGACAAGTTCAAACATTGCTTCATAGCCCAATTAGAAGGGCAAATTACAACTTCTCCCAGTCTCATCTGTAAAATAGGGATAATAATAACACCTATCTCCCTGGATTGTTGGGAGAATCGAAAGAAATTATATTGGTAAAGTGCTTTGCAAACCTCAAAACACTATTAATAAAAACAAGGTACTATTATTATTGGCAGAATTAATCTAGATGAAGTGTCAAATTAACATGAGAATTTGACTTTCTGCCTTTTATTCTCCCTGCACTCTGAAATTTCGTTTTGGAGGGTTGTTTTTGGAAAAATAGACAGGAACAAGGTGACCTCAGGATATGTAGTTTTTGTTTGCTTTGGATCTTTTTGATAAAGAATTTTCAATTCATATTTAGTCAAAGATGTGAAGAAAGGAGGAAAGCTCTAGTAACTGACTGATTATACTCACCATGGCAGGGAAGGGGTATGATGGTGGTGGAATTTTGACTACAAATTTCCCTGCCAATGTCTATCTTCCCCATCACAGACTTATCTCCCTCCACACATGCCTGTTTGTGAATGGAATAACCTCTTCTCACAAAGTAACAGTGATACAACTTTGTCACCAATGGCAGAAAGTGATACAAGACACTTTTTCTGTATTCACCTGGTGATCTCATCAGCTCCCATGGGTTTAATGATAATTTCTATGCAAATAATTTCCAGATCTATACAGCTAGCCCTAGTTTCTCTCCTAAACTCTATTCCCATACTACTGATGACCTTTTAGACATCTCAAACTGGATGTCTGGGAGGTATCTCAAATTCAATATGTCCAAATCAGAACTTTATCTTTCTCCCTCATATCCTTCCTTCTTCCAAACTTTCCTATTGCTATCTAGGGCTCCACCATCTTCTCAGTCTTCCAGGCTCTCAAACTTGGTTTCATCCTAGATTTCTTACTTGTATTCATTCTCTATATTGTAAAATCTTGTCATTTCTATCTACCTTTATATGTCCCCTTCTTTCCACTCACATAGCTACCATACCACCATGTGTCTAGATTGTGGCATTAACCTTCCAATCTATCTTCCACTCAGCTGCCAAAGTAGTTTTCCAAAAGTGTAAGTCTGATCATGTCACTCCTCTATGCAATAAACTCCAGAGACTCTATGTTACCTCCACCATACAACATAAGGTCTTTTGGCATTGAAAGCATTTCATAACTTGCTCCCTCCTACTTTTTTGGTCTCCTTACACTTTCCTCACCTCCACACATTCTGGGAGCCAGCTGTCTTGGCTTTCCAGAACATGACTCTCCATTTCTAGACTCTGTGCCTTCATACTGTTCCTCATATCTGGGATGGTCTCCCCTTCTCATATCCACCTCTTAGCTTCACTGGCTCCCTTCAAGATTCAGATAAAATACTCTCTTCTGTAGGAACTCATGATACGCAGGCCTTCCCTCTGAGGGTACCTTCTATTCACTCTGTATATGTGTTGTATGTACCTAGCTATTTACATGTTGTTTTTTCACTAGAATGCAAAGTCTTTGAGGGCAGGAATAATGTTTTTTACTTTCTACCTGTGTTTATTGATTGATCATTTGGTGCTTAGCTCAGTGTTTTGCGCATAGTGTGATGATTAAAAAGTTCAAGGGACAATTTCTGGTGAATTAATCATTTTATTAATAATGCTAGCATTTTAGTAAAAAAAAAAAGAAGAGGGTCAGCGGCCTCTCAAAGACCCTCATGGAGGGAGGGGAAGGAGGCAGTTCAAGACTTATATGACCTTGGAAAAGTGGGTGTCCTAGAGGGTGGTAATCAACTCTGATCAGTTAACAAGTCATGAGAGAGAATGAATATTGTAATAAGGGGCTGGACCTATTCCAATGAACTTTGATCATGTAATTTACTTCTAAATTACCCCCAGTCTGGGGCAATATAATCAAAGAATTTATCTCCACCCAAATCTGTGTAGTACCCAAGGGCTTTCCTCACCTTAGATTAAGTTCCTTGTGAGGTTGGTGAGGTCTGATTAATTGAAGAGGGTTAATTTAATCTCACCATTAGTAATGTCCTTCAAGAGATTAAACTTTGAAAAGAGGATCACAGCAAAAGGGGAAACTCTGGACCTCTCCAAATTATTGGCCATTATCAATAATTTCTCTCATAGTAAGTACTTGCTTACTTCTTATACTTCTTGATTAACTGACTATAGGTGTGCTGGTGATATTGCTTCCTAATCTTCTTTCGTACTTCATGCCAGCAGGAGGAGAGCAATGAAAAATTGTTATTTAGTTTTGGTCTTTTGATACATCTGAATTGATAGTTTTCTCAGTTTTTTTTGTCTATTATGGGAAGTAGGGATAATGGAAGCCTGAGATATGGGGATGCCATACAAGGTGACCCAGGGCATGCATTATAGTGGAGGGACAGTTTTATGACACTTGGTATTCCAAGTGCCAAGCATAATGTCCATAATATTAAGTTTTTGAGGGGGGGAAGGCAAGGCAATTGGTGTTAAATGACTTGTCCAAGATCACACAGCTAGTAAGCATGTCAAGTGTCTGAAGCCAAATTTGAATTCACGTCCTCCTGATTCCAAGACCATCTAGCTGTATCCATAATATTAATTTAATATAAATTTTAGTTGGATTGCCAAATTCTTTTTCATATTTCTCCTCCTTCTTCCTCCCTTTCCTTTTCCTTTCTCCTTTTCCTCCTCTTCCTATTTTTTTTCTTCTTCTTTCTTTTTCTTCTTCCTCACTATGGAACCAGTGTTTCTTTACTGGATACTGACAACATGGCACTGCATACTATATTGAGCTTTTGTCTTTTAGTCTTTAAAAATGTTAGATGGTGGTGGTTTGCCACTTTTGACTTATTTGGTCACACACTGTGGGTACTGTTAGTCCCTTCCACACAGAATCCTTCTGAACTCAGTTTTCTGATGAGCAACTGTAGCCGAAAACAGTTTGCTGCATGATTTCTTAGGGTCACAGGCAACCCAAAGTCTCTGCTCAAAAAGGCCAGCTCTCCTCCCTCCAGCTGAACCCCTGGTGGTTGTTTTCTCTACCCTTGTTCGCAGTCATTCACCAGTCAAGCTTCATTGTCTGAAGCTGCATTTCAGGCAATCCTTGAAGCCATCTTCTGCCCCCTCTGCTCACAGCAGAGCCACTTCAGCTCACTCTACAAAAGGAGCTTTTGTATTCTGCTGTTCATCTTTCTTTGCACACAGATGGCCCAGTGTGGTTGGGCTCTGACAAGCACCACTGGTAGACTGGCTTCATTGCTGATCTTGCTCTGCCACTTGACTTGTTCAAGTGGGCTTTTAAATGACATCGCAGAAATTGCTTTGTGACCTGCATGTGACATCTGTTGTAGAATCTATGGAGCCATACAGGAAGTTAACAGGCATGGACATTTATTCTGGTCTGAAGAAAGGGGCCATTTTGGTGCCACACTGAGAGTCTTGCAGGAGCAAGTGGGAAAGTACACAAGTGGTAAAATCACTTGTCCAAGGTCAAACAGCTAACGAGTAACAAAATGGTTAGAACCTAAGTCCTCTGACTGTAAGATCAATGCTCTTTCTGCTGCATTATACTGTTAGCATTAGAAATATGTGAATCTATACAAAAACAGACGGTACTTCATTATTCTTCTCCCTTCTCACCTATCCCAAACCCCACCCCTTACCTCCATCCTACACTATTGTGTCCATGGCAACTGTTTTTTTAATCCTAGTCCTAGCTCATGGAAAATTTATTTTCTTAGTATCATGTTTTAAGTATGAGGGCACTCCTGAGGATCTATCCCTTAGCTGCAACAATCAGTATCTGAAGAAGGTAGCAAGAAAAATGTGCCCTGGAGGGACTTTTTGATCATGGAATTTAGAGCTAGAAGGTCTCATAGGGATCCTGTAGTCAGTACAAATCATCAGCTCACAGATAAAGAAACTGAGGCCTGGGAAAGGCTAGTGCCTTGTTCAAGGCTGCACAGCTAGGACAGTGATGATGCAGAAGGATAGTGCTAAAAGTCAGAAGAATGTTGTATATAGACAAAAAGGCTGTCAGGTGATGGACTGTAGCTTGTCATGGATGTTTTGGTGACAAGCTCTATGTGTCTCTCTTGTCCAAGAACCAGCCTAGCTAAGTCTGCAGAGTTGTATCACTAGAAGATTGCCCACAGGGGGTAAGATTTTTGGTTGCAGAAACTCATGAAGATTTCCTAATATTGTGTTGAGGGATTGTAACTTGCATTAGATTAAAAAAGGGGGGGCACTCAATCTACTGGATCCTTGGAAAACTAAAGTAGGATCATAGATTTACAGTTGGAAAGGGACCTTAGAGATCATGTAAGGAAGAAGGGAGAGAATCCAGAACTCAAAGTTTGAAAATCGAATGTTAAAAAATTGTTGTTGCATACAACAGGGAAATAAGAGATACAGACAATGGGGTATAGAAATCCATCTTGCCCTACAAGACAGTAAGGGGTAAGGGAGTAAGGGGAAGGAAAGGGGGGATATAAGAAAGGGCAGACTGGAGGAAAGGGGAATCAGTCTGCTTGCCATCTTGGGGTGGGGAGAGGGAAGAGATGGAGAGAAATTTGGAACTCAAAATCTTGAGGAAATGAATGTTAAAAACTAAAAATAAATAAGTAAATTGGGGGGGGGGGAAAGAAATTACCTAAGTCCAATATCCTCGAAGAAACTAAGGCCCAGAGAGGGGAAATGACTCAGTAAAGGTCAACATAGACAGAATGGAGCCTTTTGACTTCAAATTCCACATTCTCCCCACTGCACAACATTGCTTTGATATGATCTGGAGGGTTGTATTTCTGTCTGTTTTCCCCACAGGAGATAAACCTTAAACAATCCAATAGGTAAGGAGAGATGCTGTTCACATCCGTACAGCAGACTTCCAACAGGATCCATTCTGAATGGACTCACACGAAGTAAGAACAATGATGAAAAGAAGCTCTTTTTAAAAGGTCTAATTGAAGAAGTAGCTTTGTTGATTGTTTTCTTTCTTCAAAAGTAGGACATTGGTGGAACTGAATTATGAATTGTATATATAGTAGAGCTCATTCAAACGAGGACCTCTGTTAATACAGACTTAAATAATTGGAATAAAGAATAATTACTGGCTTCATGGGAAAGGAAAGGACCTTGAAGAGACAGAATAAGTTGGCTAGTTCTGGATACTTAGACAACTACGAAGAATATTTCACAGGACCTCACATTAGGGTCATGGCCAGTGAATTCTCTTCTAGTGTGTTCTTTAGATAACAACTGGCACAGTCATAGATAATACTATTTGCCATACTTCAGGTGGCTCAGGACACAAAGGAGTTGCTAGATAGTATCTCCCTCCAGTATTCCTTCTCTTATCATCATCTTACCAGCATATAACAGAACTACATGTTCTGGATTTCTGAGCCAAATGACCCAGGGTATAATCATAATATTTACATTTTCATGCATTATTTCATTCAATCCTCAAAACTTCCCTTTGCAGGTAGGTATGACAAATATAGCTGAACTCCTAGTAGGCACTTAAATACTTGTTGATTAATTGATTGATTTGACCTAGGTGCCATGGTATAGTAGAAGTGCTGAATCTGGATTTCAGATAGACTTGAATTCAATCCCAGCTTCTCACACCTATGAGTTATGTGAGCATAACTGAGCCTATTTCCTAGTTTCTGAAATGATAATGATAATTTCTAGTGAGTTTCTCTCCCTATTGTTGTGAGGATCAGATAAGAAAGCATGTGAAATACTACTTAAACGTTCATTATTGTTGCTATTTTATTACCTGTGTGACCAAAGGAAAATTCGTGACTTTACTAAGCTCTAATTTCCCTCAAGCCAAAGAGTTATGATAATAGTATTTTTGTCAACTATTTCAATGTGAAAGAGGCTTGGGATGCTACAGATGAGAAAGTTGGGGTGTGGAAAAGCTAAATACTTTTCCAGAGGTTATTAGTGATGGAACGTTAGGGCAAAGTTGCTAATCCAATTATCATTCTTCTATATCATATTGCTGCTATTGGGTCACTATTGTGTACACAGCCTTCAGCTACCCTGGTCCTACAAACCAGGGAACTGGGAAAGTTCCAGAGCCATGTAGGTTAAAGGTTTGTGCCATACCCGGAAGAGTATGTGTCAATTTAGTGTTAATAATTAGAGATAATTAATAGAGCCAGAGGGAAAAAATACTCTGTGGAAGCCCAAGTCCAGAAAGTAACCTGGAGGTTATGTTGGATCAAACCACAATTCACAGGTAACCAAATTTTGGGGACTAGGAAGCCTGTGGTTCTAACAGGTGGTCCAAAGCCAATTTGCATCAATGGCATAAGTCTCTTCTCATTGGTGGAGATCGATTATTCAATGCTCCATGCTTGCATGAAGGGTGGAGTTGGTAAGAGCTAAAAGTGAGATTCTATTTTTGGTTTTGTTTGGCATTTTAAAATTTCATTTTATTTTGATTATTAAAATTAATGTTTTGTATTTATATCACAGTCATTTCCTGATATGCTCACCCACTCTACCCTGTATCCCTCATTCCCAAGCATGCACTGAAATACTCAGTTACTGTAGAGCACTGGGCCTGGTTTTGGCCTTCTTGTTTGATTAAGAGCAAATAAACTTTGAATGGATCTCTGCCACTCAAATTATAATTATATTAATTAGAAGAAATCTCTGCTGTAAAATGTTGCTAGTACTTTTTTGTGTGTGTATGTGATCTTTCTTTTTTCAAGTTATATTTTACTTTCCCAATTACATATAAAAACAATTTTTAACTTCATTTTACAAAATTTTGAGTTCCAAAGTCTCTCCCTCTCCTCATCCTTCCCTGATACTGTAAGCAATTTAGTACAGGTTTGTGAAATCATGTAACATATTTCCATATTAGTCATGTTGTAAAAGAAGACACAAATCAAAAAATTTTTAAACCACCAAAAGTAGAGAAAATGAAAAATATTGCTTTCCTTCTAATTTTGGTTGCTTTGGTTTTGTTTGTACAAAACCTTTTATCGGCATTCAGACTCCATCAATTCTTTCTCTGGAGGGGGACTAGCATTTTCATCATGAATTCTGCAGAACTGTCTTGCGTGTTTGTATTGCAGAGAATAGCTAAGTCATTCACAGTTGATTACTGTACAGTATTGCTTTTACTGTGTACAATGTTCTCCTGGTTTTGCTCACTTCATTTTGCATCAATTTATATTAGTCTTCCCAATTTTTTCTGAAATCATCCTGCTCATCATTTCTTATAGCACAACAGTATTCTGCTACAATCATATACTACGACTTATTCAGTCATTCTCCAATTGATGTGCATTCTCTAAATTTCCAATTCTTTGCCAGCACAAAAAGAGCTGCTATAAATACCCTTGTACAAATAGGTCCTCCCTGCTTTTTTTTTTTAATTTCCACTTTATAGCCCTTTGGGTATAGTTCCATATTGCTCTCCAGAATGGTTGGATCAGCTCACAACTCCACTAACTGTGCGTTAGTATCCCACTTTTCCCACATCCCCTTCAACATTTATCATTTTCCTTTTCTGTCATATTAGTCAATGTAATAGGTGTGAGGTAGTACCTCAACATTCTTTTAATTTGCATTTCTGTAATCAATAGTGATTTAGAACATTTTTTCATATGTCTATAGATAGCTTTGATTTCATTGTCTGAAAACTGCCTATTCGTGTCCTTTACTCATTTATCAATTGAGGAATGACTTGTATTCTTATAAATTTGACTCAGTTATCTATATATTTGAGAAATGATGCCTTTATCTGAGATACTTGCTGTAAAAATTTTCTACTTTTCTTCTAATTTTGGTTGCTTTGGTTTTGTTTGTACAAAACCTTTTTAACTTAATATAATCAAAATTATCTATTTTATATTTTGTAATGCTCTCTATCTCTTGTTTTGTCATAAATTCTTCCCTTCTCTATAGGTCTGACAGGTAAACTATCCCTTGCTCTTCTAATTTGTTTATGATATCACCCTCTATGTCTATGGACCCATTTTGACCTTATTTTGGTATACACTGTAAGATGTTGGTCTATTGTGATTTTCCCTCACTTGCCAGTTCCAATTGGGCCACGCAGCTCCTTCCTTCCTTCCTTCCTTCCTTCCTTCCTTCCTTCCTTCCTTCCTTCTTCCCTTTCTCCCTTCCTCCCTTCTTTTCCTTTCCTTCCCTTTCTTTTCTTTTCCTTCTCTTTTCTTCTTTCTCACCTTCTGTTTACATAGGGCATCATGCCCTTACCTGTAGGTGTTTTTCCCAAAGCAATGCAAATTTTGATCACTGAAACCTCAAAAGATATCTTGGGATTTATAGGCTAGATATCTTTTTTTAAGGATCATACCTTAAACCCAAATCACTTTGGCTCTCATTGATTGCCCAACAATAGGTCCCAGCTCAAGTCCATGGGATTGTTGTTGGGACCCTGATTGCTCAGAGTGAATGTAAATAGCAATTGTTTCTGTTTTGATCAGAAACCCTGAGGGTCTTCCCCACCTATATTGCTATGCACACGTACATGCACACACATGTGTGTATTATATGTATATATATTTGTATGTATGTATGTATACAGTTTTATTTTTTAAACAGGTAAAAGAGGCCATTCTTTGGCTCATTTCTTACCTAACCTCAATCACTGAATGGGCATTGCCTCAGTCAAATTGAGACCTGGTAAAGACCTTAGCTTAAAAAGGCCATGGTCTCCCATTGCATCTGGGACCAACCATCTTCAGTCATCCTGATCTTTATCTTGCCACTGAACCCAGTTGACTACAGAAGAAAAAGTGAGGCTGGTGTCTTTGCACAGCCCTCTCTCCTTAAATCCAATTCGCTTGTAAGTTATGGCATCACCTTTCTGGCCTCATGGTCCTCTTCAAGAACAAAGAGCAAACAGCAATCTGCCATACCATTTTCTGGTTTTCTCAGCAGCAGTTTTTGTCAAATGGTGAGTTCTTGTCCCCAAAACTTGAGTCTTTGGGTTTATCAAACACTAGATTACTATTGTCATTTACTGCTAAAACTTATATACCTTCGCTATTCCACTGATCCACCACTATTTCTTAGTCAGTACCAGATTGTTTTGATGATTACTGTTTATAATACAGTTTAAGGAGATACTGTTTTTTGGCCTCTAACTTTAGGAGAGAAGTTACATGTTTCCAGGTTCTCTTCAGGTCCCCTGAAGGGATAGAAAGACTCTGGGAAGAAACTGACATGTGGAGAAGCTAATAACCTCAACCACGTTCCTACCACCAGCTTACTATACTAGGGACTTTGGGGAATTTTCCCTTGGGTGAGATCAGAGACTCTTTCTCAGTTAAGCTGAGTTATTTCTTTCCCAAAGGGAGAACTCATTCACTTGGGTGTTGTCAGTATATATTTCCCTCTATATACTTCCTCTGATTTCTGTTTGCTATCAGTTTGACTGAATGGGTTTATTTCCTAGTTACTATATGAGTTCATTGTAGAGCTGGTATTTGAAGAGAAGGGACTCAAGCCTTGGATATACAGCTTGGGGCAATCCTTTTTTCATTATCAGATAGTGATTAAGAGCACAGCTTGAACCTAAAAATTATTTCCCCTTGACTGCTGCTTCTTAGCTTGTGGGTTGCAACCCCATTTGGGGTCATGTAACTGAATGTGGGGGTTGTGAAAAATTTGGCAACAGTGAAAGGTTTCTGAAAATGCAACAACTATAAAATCAAATGTGTAATGAATCCAAGGTGTTTCTGGCAGTGCCTGCCTATGGGGCATCATGCAACTTCACTGCAGTCTTGGTTCTGAACATACAACATGTGCACTTTGCATATGCTGCCACAAAACGTATCACCAATGAACACTGCCAGAAACACCTCTGCTCAGATTTGAGACTATTATATGTTAAAAATTGTGGTGTTTTTACTTTACATACAAAATCATTAATTGAATTTTGGCTTGGGATTAGGACAGACTTTCCAACAATTTCTGAAATGGCCCTAACCAACTTCTGCCATTTTGTACTACATATTTCTGTGAAGTGGCATTCTCAGCACTGACGATTATAAAATCAAAATATTGATCAACTCTGAAAGACATTGAAGATACTCTATGTCCTGAAATATCAAATATTCCACTAAGATTTAATTATTTAAAAATAAACAAGTACATCTATCTCATTAGTATGCAAATTTGCTTTCATCTTTAATAAATGGTAGAATTACATGTATACTAAAGGATTGTTTTAATATAAATTTATGATTTACTATCAGTAAATGTTTGATTTGTATACCTATTTTTTATACCTATATGTCTGGGGTCACGTAAAAATTTCTCAGGATAAAGAGTCATGAGTAGAAAAAAATTTAGGAATCCCCACTCTATACTAAACAATATTTAAGGGAATGGATGGATATAATTCCAAACCAGCATCCCCTCTCTCTGAGGAGAGTGGCTGGTCTTTAACCTTGAACTTCTGCTTCTCCTCCTGATAGAGATTAAAATCTCCCCTGAAGAAGGTGAGGGGGAAGAAAGTCTAAACATACCTATCCTTGCTTGTCTGTAAGCCACACATAGACAGACTCATGCAGACACATGTAATGTAGATGGGCAAAAACTGGTGGTCTGTGCACACACAGATATACACACAAATACCCTATGTGGGAAAAAGTTCATAGAAGTGGTCCAAGGCCAGGGAGAACACTAGGACACCCGCAGGCACTGGCAGATAGCACTACCTTTTTCATAGCTACTTCGCCTGAAATCGTATTCTTTCGTGTTTGAGCACCTGGTGTCCCTCCATCTTCCTTGCTCTGTTATAGTAAGTTTCTGCAGACTTTGGACATTGTGGTCCAGCTTCAGCATAGGGGAAAGATGTGGGATCCTAATCCCACTACTATCCTAGCCTAGTATAAGCCTCCCATTATCACCCCCTACAGTGTTGGAATAGCTTCATTACAGGTCTTCTGGCTTCCACTTTCTTCTCCCTCTTACGTATCCTTCAAACCAAAGCCAGAATAATCTTTTATGTACAAATCTGACCACATTTACCTCTTACCTCTCCTCAGAAGTACTTAGTGGATTCCCATTGCCTCTCAAATAAAATCAAATTGCTTTGCCTCGCATTTAAGGTCCCTCACAATCTAGCTTTCCTTTTCTAATTTTATGTCACATTACTATCCATTATGTAGCAAGCATATGCTTCAGCCAAACTAGGCTATGCTCTGCCCCCAAGCACACTCATGCTTCTCTTGCCTTTGCTCATTTTGTTCCCTTAGCCTTGAACTGTTCAATTTCTACCCTTTTATAAAAGCTCATCTTGAATGCGTTCTCCTTCATGAAACCTTTTCCAATTTCTTTCACCTCACCTTAGTAATAATGGCTTTTCCCCTAGAACCTCACCTACCACTTTGTTTCACAACTTCTCTAGTGCACATATCATGTAATATTGTGTAATACAGTATAATATATTATAGTATAGTAATACAGTTCTTTGGGTTTGTCTTGTCTTCACATACTAGATTTTATTCTGCCCTCCCCCAGTCCTACTGCTTACCATAATATACTGTACACCCAATAGGTGCTTAATCAATATTTGTTGGAGGATGGATAAATGAATGAATCTTAGACCTACTTCAGACCTAGGCAGCGTGGGCTACAGGACAAGTCAAACAAAACAATGTTTTGTTTCAGAATTTTCCAGAATGAATATTGCCCAACCATTTCTAAGCCCTTTGGGGGATGCCAAAGCAGAGTCACAACACACCAATGAACCTTTGCTCTCCTGGGAGAGCCAGAAGGACAGATGGTTCCACAAGAGGCTCCAAATTAAACATCTGATGCTCTAAAAGCATGAAACACCAATTAAAACACACACAAGGGAATTGTTTTTGTTCAGTTCCTTTGACGTAAAGCAAATCTCCAAAGCTCCCAGGAATAAAGCACAGAGCTTGGCAACTTCTAAATTACACCTACTTCCAACCCACCCGGGCCTGTGGAAAGCTACTTATAGGTAAAAGAGACAAAAGATAGTTGAAAGTCTTGCTCTCCCAACATCGACAGAGAGAATAGCTTCAGCTGGCGGGGAGGGGGGGGGAGACAGAGAGAAAGAGAGAGACAGAGAGACAGAGACAGAGACAGAGGGAGGGAGGGAGGGAGGGAGGGAGAAGGAAAGAGACAGAGACAGAAACAGAAAGAGAGAGAGAGAGAAACAGAGACAGAGGGAGAGGGAGAGAGAGAGAGGGAGAGAGGGAAGGAGGGAGGGAAGGAGGGGAAGAGACAGTGTTATACCTCCCTGCTTCCCAGGTTACCATGGAGATTCCCAGACATCCTGTGTGTGTCCTCAGTGACTAGTTCTTTTCCTTAGTTTGCTAACCTAGGACTACATGCGCCGTAGTCCTGTGGTTTATTTCCATACTATGCTTATGTGTCTTTTTACTGGAATAATCCCTGCTAATAAAATACAGATCATGACATAGGAGAAAAAGCCAGGCAACTGGAGTCAGAAGGCCAGATATTGAGTTCTTTGCACTTCTTAGCTACCTGATTTTGGGCAAATTGCTTCAGTTTCCTCATCTGCAAATGTGGAAATAATACTTGCATTATTACCTCCCTCATATAGATGAAGTCATACCTCCAGCTCCCCTTATCCCAAATTATCTCCTTTATAAGATTGACAGAAACTGCTATGAAAACCCAGAATTGCTATAAAATTATGAGTCATTATTACTCTCTGCAGTTACAATGCTTCAATTCTTTTGAGGGTACCTCTTACTCCCCTTTAGGCATTCTCCATTCTAGGCAAACTAGGCTACTAGATGTTCCCCTTACACCATATTCCATCTCTTATCTTGATGTCTTTGCACAAGCTGCCTCCCATACCCAGAATGCTGTCCTTCTTCACTTCCTCCTCTCAGAATCATTGGCTTCCTTCAAAGCCCAACTCTGGGGCTACTTCTACAGAGACCTTTCCTGATTTCCCCTCTTCTCCTCCAGTATTTAGTGTTGTCTTCCCCTAGAAATTACTTTGTGCTAATTACAACAATTTTGTAAAGACAAAGAACCTAGGAACTTGGATCAACATGATGACCAAACAGAATTCCAGAGCACTGATGATGAAAATACATTACTCATCTCCAGATAGAAAAGTGATAGACTCAGAGTGCAGATTGAGGATGATGATGATGATGGACATGGCCCATTTATGTAATTTTGTAATTATGTAAATTTACATAAATTTATGTAGATTTAATTTTAATTAGAATTTTAACAATTAAGAAAATGCAAATTTACAAAAATTGACTATACAAATTTGTAATGGTTTTTGTTTTTCTTGCTTTCTTGGTGAAGGATAAAGATAAAGGAAGGGAGGAGAAAATTTGGACCCGAAAATCAAATAAAATTGAAAAAAAATTTTAAACTACTTTGTATTTTTTTATTGGTGTTTTTGTGGTGTTCTTCCAATATAAGGTATGTATTTTGAGGGCAGGGAGTATTTTCCTTTTTTTTGTCTTTCCATCCCCAGAGACCTTACATAGAACCTTGCATATAAGTAGCCGTTTTAATGTGTTCATTGACTATAAATGAAATTAATTACAGGTTATTGCCATAATTAGTACTGTTATTTTAATTTAATAATTGCTCCCAACATTCTATTTGAATTGGTTCTCTTAAATGAAAGGACTGAGAAAATAAGTTCTGTGCCTTACCTGGAACTGTACTTTTAAGAGTTACTCACCAGATTGGAGTCCTTGTGCTCTGAGGATCATAGGAATTAGAGCTGAAAGTAACCAGAAAGACCATTCAGACTCTGAGTCTCATGAATCTGGGCATGTAAAGGACCTCACAGGCTATTTACTATAGTGCTTTGTTGTCCAATTAGTTTTAACCAGTTTGAGGGTAATCAGCAGGCCTCAACCCCATCAATGAGGGCGAGTTATTAGGGATGTCTACCCCAACCAAGCATGTGAAGTCTTTCCCTAGCGAAATGGGCAGATGAGAACACTTTGTTCAACAGCTGTGAAGGCAGCTGAAGTAGGCCCTATGGAGTGCTTAGAGCTGGGTCAAACATTGAAGACACCAATGGCATCCACTGTATCCCGGGCCATCATCAGTCATCTTCACTTTCATCTTGTCACTGAATTTCAGTGACTCTCGAAGACAGAGTGAGGCTGATGACTTTGTACAGCTCTGCTTCACTTAAATCTAATTCATGTTTGAGTTGAGACATCACCCCAGGATGTCATCAATCATCTTTGAAACAAAAGATGAGCATCATCAACAACAGGAAGTCTCAATTTGGGGTCTCCAAATTAAGGGAACACTAGACTTGGAGTTAGAGGGACTGCATTAGAATTGTGGCTCTGTCATGTCTGTGATTTTGGACAAGTTATTTATCTGTAAAATGAGTACATTGTTCTATATGATTTCTAAAGTCCCCTTCCCCCATTCCAATTAATTCAATCCAATTTAAGAAAAACTTATAAAACACCTAACATGTCAAGTACTATGCACCAGACATAAAAGGGCAAAAATAAAACAGTCCTTGCCCTCAAGGAGCTTTAAGTCCTACATTCCTGTGTATTTTCATCCAACGAATAGCTAATTTCTCCCAGATTTTCATATTCATCTCTTTATTTTACCTTGTATTTCTCATCTCCTGGTCCTTTCACTTGAGCTTGCTGATGTTTCTATGGCAAGATCTACCTTTGGTGGTGCATTGGAGAAAGCACAGGGCATGTTGCCAGGAAGACTCATCTTCCTGAGTTCAAATCTGGCCTCAGACACTTACTAGCTGTGTGACCCTGGACAAGTTATTTTGTCTCAGTTTCCTCATCTATAAAATGAGCTGGTGAAAGAAATGGCCAACTACTCCAGTATCTTTGCCAAGAAAATCCCATATGGGGTCACAAAAAGTCTGACACAACTGAACAACAACAAACCTTACCTCAAACATGACCCTGCTTCTTGCCATAACTTTTTTTCCATTCCCCTCCTTTTCACTGTCAATTTCTAAAAACAAGCATTTCAGAGCTGTTATCTCTACTTCATCACCATTTATTTGTTCGCTAATCCGCCAAACAGTCACCTGGATTCAGAGGCAGATAGCTCCCAGGTCCTTGTCAAGTTTTCCAGGCAGTTTCTGCTCTGTATTGGAGCTCACAAGGTCCAGTCCATCTCAAATCCTTCACACTTTCTGTTCCTGGAAGTTCAAGGCTCAACCAAGCCACAAACAAAGTCTTAGCATCCTGGTCATGCTTCCTTAGTCTTCTGTAGCCTGTTAAAAAAATCAAAATCACCTTATCCAAGGTGAGGGAAGGGGCTTGTCTCTCCAGTATCCTCAGCTCCTCCTCAACCTCCACAGGGCTTGCTCTTGCTCCAAGATCTGACTCAGACTTAGTTTTCAACTCTCAATTCTCCCCTGTAGCTGCTCTGCCTCCAGATGCTGATCCCAAGAAATTCTGACTCTTCCTCTCTGGGGCTTTTCCTTACATACACACAGCATTAACTACTTCATGTTTCAGCCAACCCCTTCCTGTTACTTCAGGAACAGGGTTTCATACCTTCTGTTTCTTTCACAGAGGTCTGATCAGTTACTAAGTGCTAAGTACCTGCTACCTTTGCTTAACTTGAAACAAGTACCTACTTACTTGCCAATACAAAAAGGGGTCTTCAAATTCAAATTATATTACCATTACAATTACCAACAACCTCTTAATCTCGAGTCCAGGTTCCAATGACTTTTTGTTAGTCTACATTTTCCCTAACCTGTCCTCAGTATGGTCCACTGTGAACCACCTGCTCCTTGTGAACCTCTTTTCTTCTTTGGCCTCAGCACACTAGAAATGCACATTGTACAATTAGAAGACTTGAGTACAACCTTGGGCAAGTTACTTAACCTCCTTGGGCCCAGTTTTCTCATCTATAAACTGAGGGTGGTGCAAGTAGATGATTTCTTCTCTTCCAACTCTAAATCTATGCTAGTACTTCAAAGTTTCTGATTATTTCTCTGTCTTCTAACCCAACACTCTCCAGGCTCAGACCTATCCACTCTTAAGGCTGAACTCAAGGGTTATTTATCCATGAAAGTCTATAGTTCCCTAAGATTTCTACCAAACTATTTTCTTCCTCTTCTAAAATTCTTGTACCACTTACTTTCACACTAGAAATACAGTTTTATTGTGGGTTACCTTGTATTATTATTTCTTAGGGTAGACTGTACACTCTTAGAGCACAGACCATACAATTTTTTCATCTTTGTATTCAAAGTACCTAGCACAGAGATTTTCACATTTTTGGATGGGGCTTGTAATTTCATTGCTGCAGGGAATTTAAGTTAAAGAAATTTTCCCATAAATGCAGATTGCCAGTCAACAATTCTTCGGCAATTTACTGTGTTAAACAGCGATCTGTTTAAGAAGTTAAATGATTCTGAGAGATTCGAGGGGTTAAGTGATTTGCCCAGGACCACACAGCAAATACCATGCACCTGACCTGTCTACTATAGATTGTTGCCTTACACAAAAGCCTCTTAATAAAAGTTGATTGAATTCATCTTTTGCGTTTGTACTTGTTAACAACATGAGAGGCCGCATGGATCTGGGAGAGAGGAAACACATTCAGATGCAACTGCTACAAAGAAAGGGCACAGAACTCTGATATCAAAAGTGTTTGGCCCTTGGAGAATATCAGGACAGATGCTGTATTGCTGAAACTTTGATCCCAAGTCCACCCAACTACAGACCCTGACATGGTTATCTGCATTTCCTTTTCCCCTTAAGGTCTGCAAAGAAGGCCCATCTCTAGCATAAAAGAGGAGCCAACTGGGTGGCTGAGCATTTGTTTCATAGTTACATGTATCTCATATTCTCAATGCAGGCTTTGATAAAGAAAGATCAATAAGGATCTAATATTCAATCCTTCTCTCTCAGCTTACTTCTCCCTTAGAAACTTAAAAAAAATTAGATCATGAGAGAAAATGATGAGTGAAATTACTTATTGCCCTTGATCAACCCAATCAATGCTTGAGTTCAAATTAAGAGAAGCAATAAGTGACTATAAGAGAGACGATCATAGAGTGCAGTAAAATTTAATGGAAGGACAAACAAGAGAGGATATTATTAAGTACCCCTTTTGCTAATGGATATAGTCACTACAAATATTGAATTGGCAGCTCCAATAAGCCATAGCTCAGACTCCAGATTACTGGGAATATGGTGGAATCGTTAGATAAACAACAAATAAATGCCCAGGAAGCAGTTGGCATTCCCACTCAATATGCTGAGTGACTCAAGGTCCTCTTGGGAAAAGAGGATTTTATACCCCAAAGGAAGATTGGATGGAAAAAATACAGATCTCAATCAGCCAATTATTTTTTTGCTTCTTGGAGGGCAATTGGGGTTAAGTGACTTGCCCAAAATCACACAGCTAGTAAATGTGTCAAGTGTCTGAGGCCAGATTTGAACTCAGGTCCTCCTGACTCCAGGGCTGGTGCTCTATTCACTGTGCCACCTAGTCGCCCCTCAATCAAACAATTAACATTTACCAAACACTTACTATGTATCAGGCACATAGGGTGCTAAGCCCTAGGGATATAAAAGGAGGTGAAAGGCAATCCCTTCCCTTAAGGAACAACCTATTGAGGGAGATAACATACAAATAAATATATGCAAAGGAAGCTAAATATAGGATAAATAGGAAATAATTAACAGAAGGAAGGCATTGGAATTAAGAGGAGCTGGGGAAGGCTTCCTGTAGAAGGTGGGGTTTTAATTTGGACTTGAGGACAGTGAATTACTTGAAGTAAATGGAGTGGGAGAGGAAGAATGTTGTGGGCATGGGGATAGCCAGAGAGAATACCTAGAACTGAGAGGGAGTCTCTTATTCATGGAATAACCAGGAGGCTAGTGCCACTGAGTTGAAGTATATGTGTTGGGGAGTACGGTATAAGAAGGCTGGAAAGGTAGGAGGGGGCTAGATTATGAAGAGTTTTTAAACCAGATCATTTTGTATTTGATGCTCAAGGCAATAGGAAGGCACTGGAGTTTACTGAATTGTAGGGTGACAGATCTGCATTTTAGGAAAATTACTTTGGTGGCTGAATGGAGGATGAATTGGAATGCAGAGACTTAAGGCAGGCATACCAGACAGAAGCTGTTGCAATAACTCAGGTGTGAGGTCATGAGAGCCAGCACTAGGGCCAACATAGGTGGCAGTGTCAGAAGAGAGAAGGGGTTGTGTTGGGAAGATGTAGGTAAGCCAAGGTAAAGTCAACAGCTTTGACAAAATACAACAAAGGAAGGGTGAGGGATAGTGAGGAGTCCAGGATGACCCCTAGATTGCAAGCCTGAGGGAATAGGAGGATGATTTACTTTCTACAATAATAGGGAAAGTAGGATGATGGGGGAGTTTAGAGGGAAAGATAGTGAGTTCTGTTTTGGACATGTGGAATTTATTTATTTTTGGTTTTCAACATTCATTTCCACAAGATTTTGAGTTACAAATTTTCTCCCCATCTTTCCCTTGCCACCCACCCCAAGACACCAAGCCTACTGAATACCTGTTCTCCCAATCTGTTCTCTCTTATGTCCTCCCCCATTCTCCCTAACTTTCTAGTAAGGCAAAATGGATTTCTATGCTCCCCAGTGCCTGTATATCTTATTTCCCAGTTGCATGTAAAAAATAATTTTTTAAAACATTTTTTTTAAAACTTTGATTTCCAGATTCTTTCCCTTCTTCCCCCTTGCTTACCCCCACAGTAAGGACATGCAATTCAATATAGTTTGTATATGTGTAGTTATGTAAAACATTTCCATAGTAGTTATGTTGTGAAAGACTAACTATATTTCCCTTCATCCTATCCTGCCCTCCACTTGTTCTATTTTCGACTTTGATCATGTCCTTTTTCAAAAGCGTTTACTTCTAACTACCTGTCTGTCCCAATCTGCTGTCCCTTCTATCATCCTCCCTCTTCTTCCTTTCCCCCTTGCTTTCCTGTAGGGTAAGATACCCAGTTTAGTGTGTATGTTATTCCCTCCTTAAGCCAAATCCAATGAGAGTAACGTTGACCCATTCCCTTTTACCTTCCTGCTCTTCCCCTCCATTGTAACAGTTTTCTCTTGCCTCTTTTATAGGAAATAATTTACCCTATTCTATCCCTCCCTTTCTCCTCCCAATATGTTCCTCTCTCACTTCTTAATTTTATTTTTTAGATATCATCTCTTCCTATTTAATTAATCCTGTGCCCTCTGTCTATGCATACATGTACACACAAATACACACACTCATATATATATTCATACACACACCCCCTCCTAGACATACATATATGTATGTATACATATATACGTATATATTCGCTTCAACTATCTTCATACTGAGAAAAGTCTCAAGAGTTACAATTATCATTTTTCCATGTAGGCATGCAAATAGTTCAACTTTAATAAGTTCCTTATGATTTCTTTTCCCTGTTTACCTTCTCATGCTTCTCTTGCTTCTTGTATTTGAATGTCAAATTTTCTGTTCAGCTTTGGTTTTTTCATCAAGAATGCTTGGAATTCCTCCATTTCATTGAATGACCATATTTTCCTCTGAAGTATTATACTCAGTTTTGCTGGGTAGGTGATTCTTGGTTTTAATCTGAGCATCTTTGACTTCTGGAATATCATATTCCAACCCCTTCTATGTAGAAGCTTCCAGGTCTTGTATTATTGTAATGATAATGTAATTTAAAGATCCTCCTGTATTGATTTGGTTTTTGGGTTGAGTGTTAAAACCCAGAGCTTGTGAATCTCACTTGTGGGATAGATTTGTTGACGTGAAGAGAGAGGGCTGAACTGAGCTGTGGATTTAGAGAGAAGCCCAAGCAGAGAGAAGGCCCAAGCAGAGAGAAGGCCTAAGCAGAAGAGGCCAGAGTTGCTGAGAGAAAGACTGTTGAGGACCACTTGGAGCTGCCCAGGACTTTTGAGAACTGTCACCTGGAGCTGCTGAGAACTGAGGAGGCATGGCTGGGATGCTGGTATTTTGTCTGCCTGTTTTGATGTTGTTTTGCCAGATTCACCTGCTGGTGAAGGACTGTGCTGCTGTTGTAGAGGTCCTGGAAACTTGCTGTTGGTTCAGAAGCCAGAAGGAGGATTTTCTTGTTGTATGTTTACAGAAATCCTGGAAGAGGGCCTTGCTGATGTTTTCAGGAGTTCTGGGACTGTTCTACAGGCAGAGAGTGACTTGATGAGGACACTGGCTATGGCTTTGTTGAGCTTTGTCTCCCCAGGAACAGAGATTGCTGAGAACTTCCTGCATGTCAAGATGAAGGAAGGGCCTTTCCTTTGATTTTCAATGCCATGATGATATCTTAACCTTGCTGAAGCTTAAGGGTAGATGACCTTTTGTGACCTCCTGCTCCCTTTGAGAAAGTGCTTGGTATGGTAATGTAATTCAATTGTGATCCAGGGGTGGGAAACCTTTGACTTTTTTGTGCTCTGTGATTGTCCAAATGAATGTACTTTGTTTATGATTGGAAACTAATCTCCATTTGAGAAGAGACTAAATGAATTGTACTGCCCAGGAGTAGGCTACTCTGACTACTGGCCAGGGGTGGGATACTTGGACCTTGGTACTTTGCAACTGAATTGAGAACTTACTTGTTAAATGAATGAGTTACACCGTACTTTGATTTTCTCTGTTCTGTGAATGCTTTGCCTTAATCTGTCACTGAATAAATGGAGTTTGTTATGCTGGTAATCTGAACCTTGGAAGTTGCCTTTGCTTGGCATTACATTATGGTGTAGTCAGCAGAATTACAAAACATGGTGCCTCTATTTGTTCCAGGATCCATGGCCAATTAGAATGAGATTGTAAGGCCAAGGATGCTGGAGGGGTAAATTGTTTCCCTTGACTGCTTGTAATATTTTGTTCTTGACCTGGGAACTCTGGAATTTGACTATAATATTCCTAGGAGTTTTCTTTTGGGAATTTTTTTGAAGAGGTGATCGGTGAATTCTTTCAATTTCTATTTTGCCCTCTGGTTCTAGAATATCAGGGCAACTTTTCTTGAGAATTTCTTGAAGGATGATTTCTAGGCTCTTTTTTTGATTATGGCTAGGTAGTCCAATAATTTTAAAATGATCTCTCCTGGATCTATTTTCCAGGTCAGTGGTTTTTCCAATGAGGTATTTCACATTACCTTCTATTTTTTCATTTGTTTGGATCTGTTTAATAGTGTCTTGATTTCTCATAAAGTTATTAGCTTCCCTTTGCTCTAATCTAATTGTGAAGGAATTGTTTTCTTCAGCGTGTTTTTGAAATTTCTTTTCCCACTGGCCAATTTGGCTTTTTAAGGTATTCTTCTCCTCATTGGCTTTTTGGGCCTCTTTTTCGGTTTGAGTTAGCCTATGTTTCAAGTTGTTGACTTACTTTTCATTATTTTCTTGCATCACTCTCATTTGTCTTCCCTATTTTTCCTCCACTTCTCTTACTTGATTTTCAAAATTCTTCTTGAGCTCCTTGATGGCCTGTGACAAATTCATATTTTTCTTGAAAACTTTTGATGCAGGAGTTTTGACTGTGTTGTCTTCTTCTGGTTCCATGTTTTGATCCTTTGGTGTCATTGTGCTTCATCTATTTTCTCATCTTATCAGCCAATTACTTGACTTTTGAGCTCTATGCCATGGTAGAACTCTGTTTCCAGAGTGGAAAGAGCTGTGTTCCAAATTGCTGGGGTTTTCACAGTTGTGGTCAGAGCCGTTGTCAGAACTATGAGGAGGGCACCCTCTCTACAGCCACCACACGGTTTGGCACACTAGCATTCCTCAGCCTAGTACTACCACCCAAGGCTGCAACAAAGATCCAAGCAGGTCAAAGCAAGAACAATTACACTCCAAATGGTCACTTTGTCCCCCTAGGATCTGCAGGCCAGGATCCCTGGAGGCACACAGCAGCAGATGCAGCTTCTGTGCCACTGCCACCTCTTGCCTTGGGGGCAAGGTACAGAGCATACTCTTTTCTCACTCAGATCCAACAGAGTTCCCTACTGACCTTTTACTTTCTCTATGGTGTTTATGGGTTGAGAAGTCTGGAAACTGCCACCACTGCTGGTGATTCACTCTCCTGAAGTCTGCTCCAGTTCTTGGTCTGGGCCTTTGCAGCTCACATGGGATTGTGCTCAGCTGCCATTTTGGTGTGATATACCCTTCCTGCTGGCCTGCCAGGCTGCCTTCAGAGGGAGATTTGTTTCTCTCTGTCATGTTTTGGGTTCTACAGCTCTAAAAGCTGTTTAGAGTCATTTTTTTTACAGGTATTGGAGGTGGTTCAAGTGGGAGCTCAAACAAGTTCCTACTTTTCCTCTGCCATCTTGGCTCTGCCCCCAACATGTCAAGTTTAAGATGTCTACTGCACAGCCAATTTGAGATGTGTGAAAGACAGTTGAAGATGTGAGGTTGGAAGTTAGCAGAGAGGTTGGAGCAGGATAAGCAGATTTTATAATTGTCAGAAGAAAGATGGTAATAACTGAGAGCTGATAAGATCACCAAGTAAAGTATTAAGGGAGAAGAGGTCCAAGACAGAACCCTGAGGAACACCTACGGTATCTGGAGGAGGATCCAGCAAAGAATACAAAGAAGGAGCTTTCAGCAAGGTAGGAGAAGAATCAGAAGAGAGTGGTATCCCAGAAACCTAGAGAAGCTAATCATCTATGTCTTAAGTTGGAAAGGGGAAAGTCAGAGCATGGGTACAACTATTGTAAAGATTATTCATAGATTTAACCCAATAATATAATATAACTGCTATCCTCCACAACCAAACTCCCCCACCTTTATGTATATACACACACATGTAGTATATAGCATAGTATAATGTGTATAGTATATTACACAAACCACTATATATATATATGTAGTGTATCATATACACTATAATAACCATATGACATGGGGTCTCATGGAATCCTTCTTGACTCAGAAACTCATTGTTACTCTTTATTCATTGTGAGGTATTTTGAATAATGATGAATGAGCAAACAAATTTCAAGATTCATGCCGTGCATCTTTTCGCAAAAGACAAGGCAGTCATTGTAAATCAAATTGCAAAGCATTCAATTAAGACAGAATAGCAAAGTAACAGCATCTTCTCAACACTCTCTATTCCTCCCTCATCTGTGAAGGCATACAGTCTCCTATAGACTCCTACATAAGTGGGAAAGGAAAGCTATCTAGTAAACTGATACAGAAGACAGGTTGTGATGTGGTGGGAGCTCTTCTCATACATGTTCTCAGTAGCTGGCTATGTCGCACCAGTGGTCCTCTCTGCTTCTAGCACATCTCTTGGTGTGGTCCTAGAGCTAGTTCTTCTTGCTGCTGCTGTTTCACTTTATGTCCAAGGCTTCTGGCTATTGCTTCTCAACTGACTTGTTTCTGCTACCATCTATTGGAATTGTCATACGTTATCCTCAGAGGAGGGGCATACACTATTAATACTCTTAGGAAAGACTGCCCAGTGGAAGTCCTGTGGGCATACACAGGTGAGTCAGCATGCAGGAATTTTTTTTTGTATTCATTAACTTTTTATTCATTTACTTATTCTCTTATTTATTTTTAAATTTATGGAATAAAACGTGAATTTACAAAACAGAATAATAAAAAAGATGATTGTACGTGAAATTGCAAATCTGTTATGTATACTTTGCTATTTCTTTCAAATATATAATGTAAATTTTTTTTCTTCCTTAAATCCCCATTCTCCAGGAATGACTACCATTAGATACAAATAGGTATTTTATATATGTGTATGTATATGTGTATGTATATATAATTATTCTATACATAGTTCTACTTACCAGTTCTTTCTCTGGATGCAGATGATATCTCTCTTCATATGTCTTTTATAGTTAATTTAGGAATTTATAATAGACAAAATATTCATTTGAAGTCATTCTTAAAATAATATTGCCATTACTGTATACAATGTTCTCTTGGTTCTACTCATCTCACCCTGCTCGGAAGATGAACAGGCAGTTTTCCTGTGAAGAAATCAAACAATTTATAGTCATATAAAGAAATGTTTTAAATCAATATTGTTTTTAAACTTTATTTTTATTTGTTTTCTTGTTTACATTGTTGTTTTTCATTACATTTTTGAATTACAAATTTTCTCCCCATCTTGCCCCTGCCGCACCCCCTAAAACAGCTATCCCACTGTAAAGCCCCTCCCCTGCTCTGCTCTTTTATTTTCTGGTAGGGTAGGGAGGATCTCCCTATCCCAGCCCCTGTATATCTTAATTCCTAGTTGCAGGTATTACAGAACTTTAAATTTTAGATTCTTTCAATTCCTCCCTTGTCCCCAACCCCAACTGGAAGGACACTCAATTCAAT
>CM053599.1:85920042-85942189 GCA_028646575.1 Pseudocheirus occidentalis
T
This sequence comes from Pseudocheirus occidentalis, assembly GCA_028646575.1. Lineage (NCBI taxonomy): Eukaryota > Metazoa > Chordata > Mammalia > Diprotodontia > Pseudocheiridae > Pseudocheirus > Pseudocheirus occidentalis. The sequence continues at coordinate 85,920,044 of CM053599.1, forward strand.
TTCTGGGCCTCTTTTGCCATTTGAGATAATCTATTCTTTAAAGTGTTGTTTTCTTCAGTCAGGTTGTTGACTCTCTTTATATGATTTTCTCGCATCATTCTCATTTCTCTTCCCAATTTTTCCTCCACTTCTCTTATTTGGTTTTCAAAGTCCTTTTTCAGTTGATGTATAGCTTCTAGGCATTCTTAGATTGTCTTGGAAGCATTTGGTGTGGGAGTTCTGAGTTCTGGGCTCTCTTCCTCCCGTTCCATGCTTTGACCCTTTTTATCCATAAAAAAGGATTCTAGAGTTTTACTGGTATTTTTATTTTGTTTCCTCTTCCTCATGTTGGCCAACCAATTAATTGGTTGTTTGTTTGTTTTTTTGGTCTGTGAAACTCTTCTTCCAAAGGGGGAAGCTCTGTTCCAAATTGCTTGGGTTTTCCCAGCTGCCGGAGCTATTGGGGGGTGTTGCAAGTCCCCCCAGCTTTGGCTTGCTGAAAGTGCACCCCAGGACCACCACCCAAGACCACGATCTGGATCCAGGCTACTCAACGCAAGAGCACTTGGCCCTGATCAATTGATTCAGCCCCCCTGTGGAGTCCGCAGGCCAGGGGCTCTGAAGCAGGCTGGTGGGGGCCGCCAGTTCCAGCAATTCCTTTCCCCCCCACTGCTTCCTTGCCCTGGGGGTAGATTGGCTGAACTGCTTTACCAACCCCAAATTAATTTTCAAAGTTTCACATTCACTAACCGGTCTCTGAGTATTTGAACATTCCTTTAGGCCGGTGCTTTAGATTTTCTTTGAGGTAGAGGCTTGGGAGGCTCACTCCTCCAGGCCGCCCTGGGGCCTAGCTTGGCCAGGGCTGCTGTTTTGGGCTGGCTGGGTCTCTGTTCCACTGCGGTGCGAGCTGCCCCTCTCCCATCTTGTTCCTTACACCTTGGCAGATGTGGAGGTGCTGGAGGCTGTAGATCTCTCCTGCAGACTGGCTCCAGTGCCCACTTGGCTCACCTCAGCCAGGCTACTTCCCACCTCCCGGGCCTGGCCGCGTTCTCGGCTTCAGGCTGTTCCAGCCTCCGTTCTCGGCTGCCACAATGAGCCCCTGCTGCCGAGTTGCCTTCAGCAAGAGATGTGTTCTCTGCATTTTTGTGTGAGTCTAAGAGTCCTAGACTTTATCTGGGCTCATAGTTTTCTGGGTGATTAGGGTGGCGGTGTGAGAGCTGCAGGACCTTGCTGCTTCTACACCACCATCTTGGCTCTGCCCCCATTATTCCGTTTTAAATCAATATTGATTAGAGAAATGCAAATTGAAACAAGCATGTCTTAAGAGCTTATCATGGTCAGGGCCTGCAGTAAGTCTGTCCCCTAAGCTCTCATTTTTTGGATGGGTCACAAAGAGTAATTCCTTTGACCTTCTCTCTATACTGACCATGTATCCTCCATCTTGGTCCACTATTCTGCTGAAACAATCATTTGCCTCTTTATCTCCCAAGTGTCCCTCAGTAGTTATCTCTGAGGTCATCCAAATTTCTTTGCAATTTCAGTAGCCTCAAAGAGATAATTTGTAACACTGGACAAGGAAGAGTAGACCTGATAATCTAATCACTTGTACTTTGGCATTACAACAACAAAAAAATCCCTCTAGTGCCTTGAGTTTTGCAAAGTACTTTCCTCAAAACAACTGGGTGACACAGGGTGTGTAAAAATGGTCATTGCCATTATTTCTAAATTTTTGTAAATATTGCCCATGAATGTTGGTAAGCTGAAACCTGTCTACACTTCATTCTATGCAGCCCTTATCCTTGTTTGGCATAAGTCTTCCTCAGAGAGAAAAGGAGTCATATCAATAGACTTAGGTAAGACAAAGGGAATTGCCTTCACTCTGTCCCAGTCTTAGGCAGCAGGGTGGTTTTCTTACAATTTATGATGCCAACACCTTCCACCTAGTTTCTCCAAGGGTGTGGGTAAATGCTCCACCCATTTCCCTTTGTCCTTTTCACTCCTTTGTTAAGTGTCCAAACTTTTCCCTTCATAAGTAAGCAACTATTCTCTCCTTACATAGTGCAAACTCTGCCCTGGTATCCAGTACAGCCATGAATATGATCATTATAGAGGCCCAAATAAGCCTTCATAAGCAGTGCAATGATAAGAAGGGGAGAAAAGAAGGGAGGGGAAGCTCTCTTTCTGCAGCCACAAAAAAGTCCCCTGTATAGGCCACATATTATGTCTAGTCCACAGAAAATAAACAATAGAAATTTGGTCCATATTCACACTTTAAGACACAGATCCTGAAAATAAGCCTTCCTTGCTTCATTTAATTCATGCTGCAGCCTTTTGCAAATGGGAGTGAAAAGGAAGAAAACTAGTAATTAGGTGGGATGCAGGAAATGTGGGCACAAAAGAATATGAGCTTATACAATGAGAGAAAGCTATAGCATAAAATCAAGAACCAAATCTTAGCAAAATGAGTTTCTATTATGTGTTAGGCTAAATGGTACCAGATTCTATAACTTTTCTTCATATGAACTACATTTTATTTGTTTCATCCTCTTCTTTTCCACATTTCTGAACTGTCATTACATATTTTCGTTTTCTTTTCTAATGTGTGTTTAGCCCGTGCTATACATAATACTCTCAAAAGGCCCTGAAAAGTTCATCCACACGAATGATGACTCTTTTGCTCTTACATGACATATTTTTTCTAATATGTCCTAGGATAATGTCGTTTTGGTTCTAATATGGTCCAGGATAATGGTTGTTTTTTTTCTTTTTCCTAGCACTACATTGTTGACTTATATGCATTTTTAAAATGAAATATTTAATTGGTTGAATTTGTCTTGGCTAAGGACCAAATCGAATGTAATAATAAAAACAAGATTCACAATGTCCTCATCCTGATAACTCATCTAATATTAGTACTACAATGAGTACTACTTATAGATTAATTTTTGTACATTTTATTCAAGTCACAAAAATAATAAGATTGTGACTTTGTACTGGTCACAGACGACCAAGCAGCACTCCTTCTACAATATAGGCATTAAAGCAATGAAAGAAAAAAAAGGGGGAATAATTCAATTTTGCTATTATTTTGATCTTGATTGAGGTATTGGATGATGAAGTTGGAATAGTTTGCATGAGGAAGTTGTAATGATTTTGTGAATACTTGTGAGTCTCATTTATTTTCTTTCAATATTTAAACATTTTAATTTAATGTTTTGAGTTCCAAATTCCCATCCTCCCCCCACCTCCTTGAGACAGTAAGCAATCAGTTATAAGTTATATTTGTACAATTATGTAAAACATTTCCATATTAGTAATTGTATACAAAAAGACTCAAAAGAGAAAAAGTAAAAGAAAGTGAAAAATAGCCTGCTTCAGTCTGTATTCAATCAATATCAATTCTTCCTCTGGAGGCAGGTAGTGTGCTTTATCATTGGTCCTTTGGAATTATCTTGGATCATTGTATTGCTGACAATAGCTAAGTCATTCATAGTTCTTCATCAAACAATATTGCTGGTACTGTGTACAGCATTCTCCTGGTTCTGTTCACTTTACTATTCATCAGTTCATGTAAGTCTTTATAGCTTTTTCTGAAATCATTGTGAATTTCATTTATTCCTCCTATCCTTGTTTTCTTACATGAGAGACAAAATATTGTGCCTGGTTTGCCAAGAAGTAATAGTTCTTCTGAAGGAATGCTGTCTTCGTTGCCATTTTGAAACTGAACATCCCGACTTAAGCAAATTGCAAATCAATGAAAAATAAATTAAAGCATTTAAAATGTTGAAAAATCTCGGTGGGGAACAACAGTTCCCCTTTTTCCTCTGGCAATCAAGAATTGGATAAATATTGAAGACTGCACAAGTTGGCAGTAGGTAGGAACCAAAATTAATCTCCTTTGAGTCACAGCTAGGTTTTTAGAGGCATACTTTCCAAGTAGAGATATCATTAATGATTAAACTATTTCTCAAAAACATTTTTTTATCAGAACATAAACTAGAAACTGACATCAGCAAACATTTCTTTATTGTGTGGTTTTTTTTTTTTGCCATACTATTGGGCAGTTGAGGTTAAGTTACTTGCCCAAGTTCACACAGCTAGTTAAGTGTTAAGTGTCTGAGACTGGATTTGAACACATGTCCTCCTGACTCCAAGGCCGGTGCTATATTCGCTGTGCCTCTTAGCCACCCCCTAACATTTCTTTATGAAGTCACCTTCAGTAAAAGACTTCCCAGCATAAGCAATTTCCTTAGAAATCTGAAAACCAACTTTAGTAACCACCTCATTTTCTGAGTTTATTTTCTTAGAAAACTGTTGTTCCCCACTGAGATTTTTCAACAATTTGAATGTTTTAATTTGTTTTTCGTTGGTGTCCAATTTGCTTAAGTCATGATGTTCTGATTCAAAATGGTAATGAAGATTGCATTCCTTCAGAAGAACTGTTACTTCTTGGCCAACAAGGCACAATATTTTGTCTTTCATGTAGGTAAACAAGCATCTATTTGTCCACTCCAGATTAAATGCTCTATGTTCTTCATTCAGTCTTCCATTCTTTTCATCACCCATTTTACAAAGTTACCCCAAAAACTTTAATGTTAGAAACAGAAAATCTCCATAGCAATGCTCACATACAAATACTGAATTGAGTGTCTGACTTTGGAGAAAGCTCCAGACACTCATATAACTTGGAGGGCAGCCACACAGCAAGGGAAGGGAAGAAGCTACTCATTGTAGCTGCTCATCACATAGCCAGCAGGAGGTGCATTGGTGCAATTGACTCACAGAAGAGTGGAAATTTCCCCCAACCCCTGTAAGCCTCGGAGTACTCTATACCAGGTCCTGACCAAACTGGAGACTGTGTTCAAAGGCATTCACTTTGAAGTATACAGAAGTAACTAAAAGAATGGTAGACAGAAAATGACAGATAAAGGTGAAAAGCCAAGGTCACCTTGGTTAATGCTCCCAATCAATTGAGAGTTGATTCCACAATGCATGGAAGAGCCTCAATTTCACTTGCAATCTGGAAACGATGGATAAGACCACTTAAATATATTTGTGAGCAGGTTTCACAAAAATGCATCTCGCTCTAGGTGAGGGGTGGGGAACCTGTGATCTAAAGGCCTCATGTGACCTTCTGGGTCTTCAGGTGGAGCCTTTTGACTGAGTCCAAGTTTTATAGAACAAATCCTTTTATTAAGAGGATTTGTTCTGTGAAGTTTAGATTCAGTCAAAGGGCCATACTTGAGGACCTAGAGGGCCACTTATGGCCTCAAGGCCACAGGCTCCCCACCCCTGCAGGGGACTAACCTGTTGGTTTGACTTTTGGGGTATTGTATAAGAGGTATCTATTTCAGGTTCAAAGTGTAGTGGAAAGAACCAGAATATTTGGGTTGGAATCTCTAAATTTTATGAGTCAATTGACATTCAGAGAGATTTGCACGAGTTTATACAGTTTTGTCACTTACTACCCATGACACCTTATGCCAGTCACTCATTTTAGTCTCAGTTTTCCTCACCAGTAAAATGTGGACAATAATACTGGTGCTACTGATCCCCCAAAGGTGTTGTGAGGATCAAATGAAACAATGCTTGAAAGTGCTCTTTAGTATATAAAGTTATATGTAATTATGTAGATTCCACTTAATCTGTTCCTATGATTCTTTTCTTAATTTTCCAGTTGTGACAAATAATAATGGTTTATGTTCATGTCTTCTGAGAAGTATGATTCCAGAGGATACAAATTGCAAAACGACCCTACGTTTCTTTGCCCAAGGAGCTTGTGATTGAATATTTTTATTAACTACACTAATACACAAGAATTCCTTACATAATAATTTTTTCTTTTGACTTTAGGGGTTCAACAGGAAGCAATTCAGAAAAGTCATGTTCCTTTGGTTGTGTGTTTACTGAAGAGAGAAGATCAGCTGGAAACTGCTTATGCTCAGTATGGTTGCTGCCCAAATCGAAGGGAGGAAGGTAAATTAACTTGGAAGCCTTGTTAATGCTTGTCCACCCTCACTCTGCTATAAATTCCTCACAATACAAAGAACAGTGTGAACCCCTGGCTTGTTGTGTAGGTAGCTCCCAACAGGTTCTTGGAGCCCAGGTGGAGATAATAAACCCTCCTACTACGGTTACCAAATGGACTGGCAAAACTTGTCCAGCGTGAAACCTATCGGATCTTTGTGCAATTTAACCATTGACTAACTAGGGGACTGATTTTGGGATCTGGAATGTGAAAGTCATTATCATTTGAATATTATTTGGGGTACATCTTGATAGAATGGGAGAGAATTGGCATTGGAGTCAGGATGGACTTGAGTTTGAATCTTGCCTAGGATACTTATTGGTTGTGTTGATGGAAATGGGACCTGTATCCCTAAACTTTCCCATACATTTCAGCAGCCCAGATCTTCGGCTTTTGCCTGAGACATCTGCCCCATCCCAGGCAATAATCCTTTTAAATGCCCTCTCATTGTGGCTCTGTGGCCACTTAACTCCTTCTACTGCCTACACCTTGCCATCCACTCTAGGCTGCCTGTCACTCCTTAATCCCATTCAGATCTTCCCATAGTCTTTGTGTACAATTGCACATTCCCCCCCCCCCCCATTAAACTGCTCAGATTCTTACAATTGACCAGCATGTAGTGGCCTCACAAATACTGCAGATTTGTTAGGAATCTCACCCACCTAACTAGTGTTATAATAAAACCTTGTGATTCTGACTGAAAGAAGAGCTTGAGTGGTTGAATTCTTTCAAGGCAGACCTGCCCTGTACCCTAGTACCTCAAACCAACAATGTGACCATGAATGAATCACTTAACCCCACTAACCTTCAGTTTCCACATCTATAAAATGAAAATAATGACGTCCACATTATTTTAACTCACAGGATAATCATGAGAATTAAATGACAGAATGGCAGTAAAATGATATGGAAACCTTAAATCTTCCTCTATTATTGTTTTTATTGAGATACAATTACATTTTATTATTATGATGTGCCTGGTGACTCTCTTGTTGGCACATCTTTTTTTTAATAGTAAAAAAATGAGAAAAAGCCTACAACGATATATTATGAATTATAACTCTCAGTTCTGCAGAACTTTAAGCATTTTCCTTACAATAATTCTGTAAGGTGGATAGGCCTCAAGAACCAGGAAAAACATGCTTTCTGATAGGAAAATTGTGATCACAGTGTCATACCTCTAGAGTTAGGTGGGAGACTGTACACATACCCTCATTATACAGATAGGGAAACTGAGTCCAGAAAGATTAGATGAAGGTTATACATGTAAAAGCACTGGAGGTAATATTTAAACCCAGGTCCTCTGAGGCTATAAAAAGTGTGTGCATACATTAAATCCATTTAATTTTATTTATTTTAGTCATCATAAGAGCCAACTGCTAAAAAGTCGTTCTGATTTGTCATTGAAGAGTTCAAGAACTACATTGACTCTTACCCTGGATTTTATTGCAGCAGTCTAATTATATTGACCATGAACCTGTCCATCTGACTGTTAGGTATTGAATGAATGCAAATAGTTAACCTGGCCTGCTATAAAGAACTGATCTGGATGACTAGGACAGCAATATAGGATGCTGTATAATCTGTCCCTTTTAACTGGAAAAAAAATAATTTCCCCTATTTTTGCCCTAAATATTGCCAGTGTTTATCTCAGATTTAAAGAGATAACATTATCAACTCCAGGTCCCTAGATAAAAAATAAAAATGCTTGCTTTTCCTGTAATTAGTCAGTAACACCAAAATGATAAAATTTTAATGGAAATTTTTTACAATGGAATCATTCTGAGTATATTGCTTACTGTCTGTTGCATTTGATTTATTTTTGGCTAGGCAGCTGCTACATTGGAAGGGGTGGGTGAGAGATAATCTTGAGGTTGAAGTTTTCATTCATTCATTCAAAAATGTTTAGTGAGCACCTTCTATATATAAATTTAGAAACTGAAGTTAGCTTGTATACTTAGGCGTGTGACTCTGGGGAATCTAAATACCTCAATATACAGATTTTGCTAGTATTATACATGATATGTCTTTGTATTTGCTACATGAATTAAATGTGCAGAACTCTTAGATAACAAATGAAGCAATAAGACAGTCAACAAACAATTATTAAGTGCTTACTATGTTCTCAGTAGAAAATTAAATACTAGAGATACAGAGAAAGGCAAAAACAGTCCCTACCCTCAAGCTGCAATTATGTGCTAACCAATGATGGGTTGCAAGTCTCCATGGAAATCTCTATCTTAAGATATTTAACACTGTTAGTGGAGTTGTGAACTGATCCAACCATTTTAGAAAGCAATTGGGAGATTAAAAAGAGATAAACTTCAATTGTGTTCTTTTGCCTCCCCTTTAAAAATATAGACTCTAGTCAAGCATTCAACACTCTCCTTGACGTTTCCTTTCAGAATTTTGAGCTTCCTTCAAAGCTCAGCTTAAAAGCCATCAGTTCCAGTAGGCTTTTCCTGGCCTCCCCCTCTCCTCTCAATTGTCATTACCCAAATCACTTTGTCTTTACTCTAGATTTTGTATACACTCATCTATGTTCAGATTGTTCTCCCCTGAGAGAATATAAACTTCCTAAAGGCAAGTGGAATTTCATTTTTGTCTACAGAAGCTCAACACCTAGCACACAGCCTGACACATAGAACACACTCAAGAAATGCTTGTTAAGGGAGAGGTGATATAAAAGACATCTTCAAACAAATGCTCGACCAAAGAAGGAGTGAAGGACAGACTGGATGCCATGCTCATTATTTGTAAAATATTAGAAGAGCCAGGCAAAGATATTAGATATTAGAAGACCTGACATGATGCATGGAAGCCCTATGATGCATTGGGGAAAAACATGGATAAGTGGATGAAAAGACATGCACTCACTGTGATCTAGACCAGTGAAGAGAGTACCCACTCTGAGGAAGTAAAAATGATGAGGAGGAGGAGGAAGAGGAGGAGGATAGTTAACTTTTAGGTAGCACTCTAAGGTTTGCAAAGTGATTAGCATAAATTAGTTCATTTAATCCTCACAACAATCCTGGGAGGTAGGTCCTATCAGAATTTTATAGATCATCACTTTTCAGATGAGGAAACAGAGGAGAGGCTAAGCTACTTGCTTAAAGATACACAAATAATGGCAGAGGGGTATTCAGATGTAGGTTTTTCTGACTCCAGGCTTGACAACCTTACCCAGTACACTCTAGGGCTGGATTCGGCAAATCTCTCTAACCCTCAGTGTCAACAGTAGGGATTTAGGTGTTTTTGGTAGGCCTAAAGGACAGATCAGAGAGGAAGAAGAAATAGATAAGAAAAGAACAGGAAAAATGAATAAGAACATAGGAGAAATGGAGAGGGATATAAAGAGAGAGGGAATGCTATGAGGGGAAATGTTAGGGGACATTCAGGGGCTTGAGCATCATAGGCTACCTACCCCTGTTGTAGCATTTAATACATATATTTATAGGTATAGTGGAAAGAGCCCAGGATTTAGGGTGAGGAGTGCAGTGATTAGAATGCCAGGTTTGCAGTCATCTTGAAGACCTGAGTGCAAATTTGGTCTCTGACTCTTACTAGGTGTGTGTTCCTGAATAGTTCCTGAGACTGTTTGTCTCAGTCCTCTCATCTGTAAAATGGGTATAACAATAGCACCTACCTCCCAGGGTGGTTGTGAGAATCAAATGAGATAAATGCAAAGTGCTTAGCACAGCCTGGCATACAATGGGCACTACATGCATTTTAGCTATCATCATCATCATCATCATCAATTTCCCTAGCTGGATAACCCTGAGCAAATAACTTTACCTTTTTCTCCAAGAAGCTCTAATTGTCAGTGCCTCCTGCTCTGAGTTTATCTCCAGTTTATCCTGTGCCTGTAGTTTTTTTTTTGTACATTTGGTTGTTGCCATGTTGTCTCCTTGAGAACAGGGAGTGTCTTTTGTCTTTCTTTCTCCCCACTAGCACTTAAGACCCTGCCTGACAGTAGATGCTTAATAAATGCTTGTTAACTTGGCTTTTGAGACTAACTTGCCTCTTCTGTAAAATGGGAATAGCACTACCTTTTTCACTATCTGCCTTATAGTAGCATTACTTTTTAAATGAAAGATGACGAGTAGTTGTCATTTCTTTGGAGAGGGAGGAGCACTTACCTATAAACTAGCTACTTGTCCATTCTGTGTGAGTTCTCAAGGCTCTGAGTGATTTCTTTCATGGGACGATAAGAGGGAAAGCAGTGTTAGAAATGCACGTTAGGAGCCTCTACGGCTGAGCGCCATCTACTTATTTCTATCATGTGTGAGCTCTGTGACCCTGTGCCTCTGATTCCCAGTAGCTGCCAACATCAATGTACTCCTTATTAAGGTTTTTCTGAGAATTTGTTGTTCAGCTCCAGACATAGATGTTGTGCTGCTCTTCAGCCCCGGGCAGGGGAGAGATGCTATTGCCACGGCAACAAGGGGAGTGGCTGCAAACAGAACAAGTGTTGACTCTGTCTTGCTGGGTACAGACATTATTTGGAAGTCAAGTGGAATGGGGGTGGGGAGAGATGATACTGAGGAGTCATGAAAGGGCAAAAAGATGTCACTATTTGTTTTCTTACCTTTCCTGAGATGTTTCTGTTCTGAATAGCTGTAAAAAAACAGCTGTTCTGTCATCAAGTCTGAGGGTAGGGACTACCTGGGAAAACCTCCGAAGCATTTGTTCTTTTGTTATTATAGTGACCGTGTATTAAGAGATTTTATTTTTCATGTCAGGGGCAAAAACAATTTAGGGATCCAAGATGGAGTTGGTGATGGGTGACAATGACTTGGAGGATACATGGGAGAGAGAGCAACATTATCTTCCCCTTCACTGAACTGGGAGGATGAAGGGCCTTGATGTGGCTACCAGGGAGAAGTCTGCTCTACCAAAGAACTCCCTTTGAATCTTGGTGCCCTGGGCCAAAGCCCTGTTCACCCCACTGTAGTTATGTTCTGCATATATAGCTTTCTTTATTTTGATTTCATGAATACTGTTTTACTGGGGTTAAGAACTAAGCTGTTGCTCAGAGAGGAATTCACCAAAGTGAAGTTAGTGAAATTTATCCCAGGGATGCTAGAAGATACTGTAAGAGAAATATAGGCTGAATCACCCGACTTAACACTGGAACTCTAAGGTTAGATAGTCAAATCTTAAAAATAATCTAGTCTAATCTATTCACATTACAGATGAAGAAACTGAGGACAAGAGAACCATGTGACTTGCTTAAGGCCAAAGGAAGAGTCAGTTGCATAGCTAGGATCTGAATCCACATACACTGACTCCAAAGCTTCTCTTTGGTTGCCACACTCAACTTCTTTGATTCATCTCTGGAGTTTTTATTTTAGGTAGCCAGGCAGGATAGTGGAAATGTGATGGACTTTGAGTCAGAATAAGCCTGACCTTTGTGTGAAACTGGGCAAGTTTAATGAACATTTAACCTCTGTTTACCTCAGTTTCCCCATCTGTAAAGTGAGGATTATAATTGCTTCTACCTCCAGGGTTGTTGCAAAGATAAAATGCGACAATATTTGTAAAATTCCCAGCACGCCGTAGGTACTATATAAATGCTAGCGTTTATTAGTGCCACTAGGAGAGGATTCATTTTTTTTTCCTAAAAAAGTTAGAACATTATTTCATGTAGCGTATTCAAGCCCTATTCAGTCACTAAAGCTCACTTTGAGTTGACCCTTCTAAGCAAAGCTCCCAGTGACTTTTTCAGCTCAAGGAGACTCCTATACCAAGGGGGACTCAGGGTTAGCCTCCTCTCTAGCCCAGACTCATTCCCATCAAATATCCCCCGCCCACAGCAGTGTCTAGATGGTCCCAATACTCTCTTCACTGCTTAGATGGGAAACTATTGTTTGGAGGGAATGTGGGTGTATGTGTTTGGGTGTGTATGTGAGGCAGATCTCCAAGAGCCCTTGAAAATTTTGTGGTAATCCAGGTGGTAAATGAGTAGGAGCGTGGATAGATAGAAGTGGAAGAACTGGTTGGGGTCCTGTCCTTTTTCAAACCTCTGTATCAGAGTTCCTCGACCTTTAATCACCAAGGTCTCATGATCTCTGACAGACTGATCTTTGAGAATAGAGAAGGACTCAGGATTATCGGTCAGTTACAGGAATAAGGAAGGTAACAGTATTATTGTACTCTGTCCTGGTTAAATCTTATCCGGAATACTGTGTCTGGGTCAGGGCACTGCATTTTAAGAAGGATATGAATAAGCTAGAGAATGGTAACCAGCATGGTAAGGGCTATCACATTCATGCCAGTTGAAAGAACTGGGTTTGTTCAGTCTGGAGGAATTTCAGGAGGGTACATGATAACCTTATTGGGAGGACCAATAAGGGAGAGAATAGATTTGTTTGGCTTGACCTTTGTTAGGGTGAATCTGATGCCAGTAGCTTATTAGTTCCATTTCAATTTTGGGACAAAATGAGACACTTAAAAGTCACTGAACAGTGAAAGAATTTTGCCCTAATAAGGGTATGCAATAAGAATTTAGTGGTTCTTAGGTTCCATTGGATAGGGCTCTACTAGAGTCCATGTGGAAAGGCTCAGGGTTGGCGGGGCAGGATTTGGTGACTCAAGAATCTTTAGATATCCACCAAGGGCCCCCACTCCATGCTGATGGCACTTTTTATGATCTTAAGAGGCCAGCAAGCTACATCAAGGGAAGTAAAGGCCAATTAGTTCCCAGGGACATTTTTGTTTCCTTTTAGGGAAAGCTAATCACTGTTTTGGGAAAGGGATGTGCATGTGTGTGCGTGTGTGTGTGTGTGTGTGTGTGTGTGTGTGTGTGTGTGTGTCCCACCTGGCAGAACTAAGAGCAACAAGAGGAAGTGAATTTAGGCTTGTCAGGAAAAGCTTCCTAATAATTATAGCTTCCCCAGAGTGGAATGGCCTCCTTTTAGAGATGTTGGATTTCCCCTTGTTGGAGACCTTTAAGCAGAGACTGGATGACCACTTGTTGGGTATATTGTAGAGGGGATTCTTTTTTGGGCATCTGCTGGAATAGATGACTTCTGAGGTCTCGTCCAACTCTGAAATTCTGTGATTCTATTAGAAGAATTAATCCCTTCTACAATTTACCCAACTACCAGGCAGTGTGTCTCTTGACACTGGACCTACCTAGGCAATGCATTCTGTTTTTTTGCATAAGTATGAGTATCAGGAATTTCTTATATTCACAGGGGACGGCTAGGTTGTATAATGGTTAGAGCACTGGGCTTGGAATCAGAAAGAGTTATCCTCTTGAGTTCAAGTCCTGCCTTAGACACTTACTAGTTATGTGACCATGGGCAAGTCACTTAACCTTGTTTGCCTCAGTTTCCCCATTTTTAAAATGAGCTGAAGAAGGAAATAGCAAACCACTCCAGGATCTTTACAAAGAAAACTCCAAGTGGGGTCACAAAAAGTAGGACACGCTTGAAATGATTTTACAACAAACACTCACAGGAGATCTGCCCAAAACAATTTCTACCCAATGGTGGACCATTTTGTCCTCGGGCCCAACCAAAACAAATCTGATTTTGTTTTCATTTGGTGACTAACATGTGCCTCCTTAGAATTCTCCTCTCAGATTTCTGGCACTAAGATGGTGGACTGATGAAGGAACCCTCTGAAGCCATCCCAAATTCCTTTCTACCTAACTGGAAAACTGCCTCAGAATTGATCTAGGAGCAGGGAAGCAGCAACAGCAGCTAGCCTCAGTGGGTCTGTATCAAGGCTCCAAGTCTGGGGCAATCTACCATGGAGGCACTGCCCTCCTGTAGTCTGGCAGCCCCCTGGGCAAGTGAGCATGAAGCACAGCAAGGGCCCATCCCAGTGATCCCCATCCCCGGCACAAGCCATTAGCTAGATCTTTACCCCATTGCTGACCATTAGTGAAGACCCTGTTTCCATGGCAACCCAGCAGCAAGGCCACATCATTAGAGCCAACCAGCCACAAAATTACTCCTCCAGGGCTTGCTAGCAGAGAGGCCCTGTTTCCATAGCAACCCAGCAGCAGGGCCCTACCTCTAGGACAGGCCAGCCACTGAACCGCTACACCTAAGGGAGGCGAACACGGAGGCCCCACCTCTCAGTACAAGTCAGTGAAAGCAAGCAGTTTGGTAAGCCCTGAAGTCCAGTGAAACCCTTCAGTGACACCCTGAGCCCGAGTACAAAAGGCTTGAGACAGAAAAGGGCCAGAGTCCAACTCTCACATAAAAACAGTAAGTCATAAAAAGGCAGAAAATATGAGCAAAAACCAAACAAACAAAAAAAAGGGGAACTTGATTACAGATGATTGCTATGGTGACAGGGAGGATTAAGACATAAACTTAGAAGAGGACAATAGTGTCAAAATGACTATATGTGAAACCTCAAAGAAAAATATAATTTGGTCTCAGGCCCAAAAAGAATTCCTGGAAGAGCTTAAAAAGAATTTTAAAAAGCAAATTACAGAAGCAGCAGACAAATTGGGAAAACAAAGAGAGTAATACGAAAGAATCATGAAAAAAGGGTCAGTAGCATAGAAAAAGATATACAAAAACTTACTGAGGAAAATAATTCTCTAAAAAATAGAATTGGCCAAATGGAAAAGGAAGTACAAAAGCTCACTGAAGAAAAAAATTTCTTAAAAATTAGAATTGAGCAAGTGGAAGCTAATGACTCTATGAGACATCAAGATATGATAAAACAAAACCAATTAAGTAAAAAAAAGATGAAGAAAATGTGAAATTTCTCATTGGAAAAACAATTGATTTAGAAAATAGATTCAGGAGAGATAATATAAGAAATATTAAACTACTTGAAAACCATGATAAAAAAATCCTGGACAGCATCTTTTAAGAAATTTTCAAAGAAAACTGCCCTGATATATTAGAACCAGAGGGCAAAATAGAAATGGAAAGAATCCACCAATCACTACCTGCAAAAGATCTGAAAATAAAAATTCTCAGGAATATCAGAGCCAAATTCCAGAGCCCACAGATCAAGGAGAAAGTACTCCAAATAGCCAAAAAGAAACAATTAAAATATTGTAGAGTTATAGTCAGGATTATACAGGATTTGGCAGCTTCCACATTAAAGAATTGGAGGGCTTGGAATATGATAAACTGGAAGGCAAAGGAGTTTGGATTACAACCAAGAATCACCTACCAAGCAAAACTGAATATAATCTCTCAGGGTAAAAATGAATATTTAACAAAATGGAGGACTTTCAAGCATTCTTAATTAAAAGACCAGAGCTGGAAAAAAAATTTGACCTCCAAATTGTTGCTGTGTTTGTCCTTTGTTCTCTAAGAAGACCATGACATCAGGGAAATGATGACATTACTTTGCAGTTGACTTGGATTTGAGTGAAGAAGGGCTGTGCAAGATCACCGGCCTCACTTTCTCCTCCAGAATCCTTTGGATCCAGTGGCCAGATATTCATCAGGACAACTGGAGATGGCCCAGGATGCAATGGGAGACCTTGGCCCTTTTAGGCTAAGGCCTTTTCAGGTTCTCACTTTGAGTGAGGTAATGCCCATTAAATGAATAGGCCTCTTTAAGTTAGTCAAGGGACGGCCCCTTTAATAAAAAAAAAAGTCAAACTGGGAGAAGACCCTTACAGTTGCTGGCTAAAAAATAAACAGTTACTATTTACCCCCAAGTAGGAAACTCAAGGGAATCATAAAAAGATAAAAAAGAAACAGAAAGAGAAAATGTAAGAAATTCAATAAAGTTTAACTGTTTATATTTCTATACAACAAGATATTTGTAATTCTTTAAAACTTTATTACTATACGAGCAATTAGAAGAATATATTAGAAAATAGAATTTTATATATATATGTATATATATATCACTTCGATGGAGTGATACTCCCAAAAACAAAATAAAGGGGTGAAAAAGAAAATTGCACTGGAAGAAGGAGGAGGGAAGATTGAATGGGATAAATGATCCCATATAAAAGAGGCATGAAAAAGCTATTATGCTGGATGAGTGTTGGGTGTAGCAGGCAAAGTGTAAATCTTACTCTCACCAGAATTAGCTCAAAGGCAGAATAACACACTCAATTGGATACAGAAATCTATCTTGCCCTATAAGGCAGTGAAATAGGACAGAGATAATAGAAGGGGAAAGGGGACTGATAAAAGATAGGGTAGATTTTGGAAGGTAGAGATGAGAAATAAAACAACTGTCAGGAGGGAAAGGATGGGGGGGGCGGGTAGGAACAAGACACAAGGGGATAAGCAAGG
The DNA here is from genome assembly GCA_028646575.1 of Pseudocheirus occidentalis. Taxonomy (NCBI): domain Eukaryota; kingdom Metazoa; phylum Chordata; class Mammalia; order Diprotodontia; family Pseudocheiridae; genus Pseudocheirus; species Pseudocheirus occidentalis. The sequence goes on from CM053599.1 coordinate 85,936,286, forward strand.
GAAAATAGCATGGAGGGAAATACACAATTATGGTAAATATAAATGTGAAAAATAAAATGGAAGTGAGTAGCAGAATGAATTAAAAACCAGAATCCTACAATATGTTGTTTCTTGTAAGAAACGTATTTGAATCAGAGACACACAGAGGTTAAAGATAAGGGGCTGGAGCAGAATTTATCATGGTTTAACTGAAGCAAAGAAAGTTTGGGTAACAATCATGATCTCAGTCATGATTCCATCATTTTTGAAAAAGCAAAAATAGATCTAATTAAAAGAGTTAAAGAAGAAAACTTTATTTTCCTGAAAGCTACCATAGAAAATGAAATCGTGTCAATACTAAACATATACACATTAAATGGTATATAGCATCTAAATTTTTGAGGGAGAAGAATGAAATACAGGAGGAAGTAGATAATAAAACTATACTAGTGAAGAAACCTCAACTTTCCCCTTTCATAACTAGATAAATCTAAACAAAAAATAAACAAGAAAGAAGTTGAGGTAAATAAATTCTGGAAAGATAGATATTATAGATCTCTGGAGAAAATTAAACAGGAATAGAAAGGAATATATTTTTTTTCTCAGCAGTTCATGGCACCTACACAAAAATTGATCATGTATTAAATAGACATAAAAATTTTACAATGAAATGCAGAAAAGCAGAAATAGTAAATGCATTCTTTTCAGACAATACTGCAATAACAATTATATTCAATAATGAACAAAGGAAAGAGAGATTAACAATTAACTGGAAATCAAATAATCTAATCCTAAAAGATAAGTGGATCAAAGAACAAATCATAGAAACAATTGATAATTTCATTAAAGAAAATGACAGGGGAGGCTAGGTGGCTCAGTGAATAGAGCACTGGCCCTGGAGTCAGGAGGACCTGAGTTCAAATCCAGCCTCAGACACTTAACACAAAAACTAGCCGTGTGACCTTGGCAAGTCACTTAACCCCAACTGCCTTCCAAAAAGCAAAAAAATAAAAATAAATAAAAATAAAAAAGAAAATGACAACAATGAGACAACATGCCAAAATTTATGGGATGATGCCAGAGCAATACTTAGTGGAAAATTTATGTCTCTAATTGCTTGCATCAATTAAATAGAGAAAAAGCAAATCAATAAATTGGACATGCAATTAAAAGAACTAGAAAAAGAACAAATTAAAAATCCCCATAATTTTCTTTCATTTTTTCTTTTATTTGTGTCTTCTTGTACAAAATGACTAATATAGAAACATTTTGTATAATTGCACATATAACCTATATCTGATTGCTTGCTCTTTCAGGGAGGAGGGAGAGAAAGAAGGAAAGAATTTGGAACTCAACACTTTAAATTACAATGTTAAAATAAAATAAAATAAAATGAGGATAATTAAAAAAGACCTCTCCTCTCCTGTTTTTGGGGTGTTCCCGATTCAAATGTTTTTGTTCATACCTTTCTCCACGTCTAGCATGTCCTTTCCTTTCTTCCCCAGGTCTTTATGTTAACATTTTACTATTTTTCAAGATCTAAAAATGCCACTAACCTCATGAAACCTTCTATGATTCTTCTGCTATAAATGAGCCCTTTCCTCTACTCCTGGCCTTAAGCAATATTTCAGTGGTTCTATGATCCATTGATTTGGATACTGCCTCCACATTGGCAGATCACAACTATTCATCTCTTTTCCAAGCTGTTCTACTCTTTTTCAAGCCTTTTCATAAGTCCTCCACAGTGGACTTTCTGTGTTGACTGCCTTCCTCTAGATCTAGAATTCTTAACTTTTTTTGTGTCATGGACTTCTTTGGGAAATTGGTGAAGACTTAAGGACCTATTTTCAGAATTATGTTTTTAAATGCAAAAAAATCCCTGAAAGATTGCAAAAGAAAATCAATTATGTTGAAATGCGGTTATCAAAATATTTTTTAAAAACAAATTCATAAGCCCTAGGTTAAAATCCTTGGTTTAGGCTTTTAATATTGCCAGTGTGGCTTGTGGATTGTCTGACTGTGACTATGTGACTGGCTCACCTCCTTTTTTGGTCTTTTATTTCTTTGATGATCTATTACATCACTTACTATGCTCAGCTCATCATTGACAATATGACTATTTATGTCCGTCTCCCCTGTGTATACTTGGTCTGCTTGGAATACTCTAGGTTTTCCAGTTTTTATATTCTCTAGTACCATTTCTTAGTGGCTGGATGGAGAAGTAGTTAGAACACTGGCCCTGGATTCAGGAGGATCTGAGTTCAAATTTGACCTCAGACATTTAAAAGCTATGTGACATTGGGAAAGTCATTTTAGCCCTAGTGACTTAACCAAGTCACTTAATGTCTCAGTTCCTCATCTATAAAATAAACCAGAAAAGGAAATGGCAAACCATTCTAGTATCTTTGCCACGAAAACCCCAAATAGGGTCACAGAGAGTTGCACATGACTGAGACAACTCATCAAAAGTAGCATTTTCTATGTTCATGGCCCTACTGCCATTTGTGGAGAAAAGAGCACATTAGTCATTTTTTTTTCACTTTGGTCTTTTTGGAGGGGGAAGGCGGGGTAATTGGGGTTAAGTGACTTGCGTAAGGTCACATGAGTAGATTTGACAGATCGTTTTCCCTTTTTCATCTGTTGACTGCCCTAGTTTCATCTTTGAACACTCTCAGAATAATCTGGCTCGACTGGTTCTACCCTAAGCATTTTGTAAATTATTTTTTTCCCTTCTAATGTTCCTCGATGTTTTATAAGACAATACTACTTCTAATCATTCACCATCTTTTGTAAAGTTTTATAAATGGCTGGTCTCTTATCTCTTTTGACCTATTTATTATAGTAATTTTATTATTATTATATGTTATTTTTTATAGACCTGATTCTTAACATAGTACACTGCACATAGTAGGTGTTTAATATGTGCTTTTTTCTCCTTTTTTCTTCCTTCCTTTTTTCTTTTTCTTTGTTTCTCTTTTCTCTTTTGTTCCTTTCCCTTCCTTCCTTCTTTCTTCCTTCCTTCCTTCCTTCTTTTCTTCTTTCCTTCTTTCCTTCCTTCCTTGGAAACTCATAGAAACTCTACCAGTGCCAGTCAGTAACTACTCTACAACCTATATAGTCTTAGAGAATTCCTGGGGTCATGAGGGATTATGGGGTTTGCCGGATCATACAGTCAGTAAATGTCAAAGAAAGAATTTGAACTCAGACTTTCTTGACTCTGTGACCTGTTCTGTATCCACTAGAAATACTGTATTGCCTTTCCAAAATTCTCATGTTCTTCAAGCAAATTTATTTTCTTGATCACAAATCATGTATAAGTGTGTGGCCTCTGTAGAGACTTTGGCTTTTGCTCTTTTTTGATTCTGAGTTATAGTTTCCAGGGTTTGGGTTTTTTTTGGCCATTCTCTCTTATGCTTACCTTTTCATTTCATTATGCTTACCTTAAGGATAAAAGTGTCTATTTGCCATTTAAAGCCTTGTACGGTTTGGCTGCAGTTTACCTTGCCAGGCTTATTACAGTTTCTTCTTCTTCTTCTTTTTTTTTTGCTTTTTGGAGGGGGAGGGGAGGGCAATTGGGGTTAAGTGACTTGCCCAAGGCTAACTACTAGTAAGTGTTAAAGAGGCCATATTTGAACTCAGGTCCTCCTGACTCCAGGCTTGTGCTCTATTCACTGAGCCTCCGAGCTGTCCCCAGTTTATTCTTCTTTACTCACTATGTGGTCCAGCCAAACAGGTCGATTACTGGCTGTTTTCCACATTTGGCACTCCATCTTCCATCTCCTTGCCTGTGCTCTTGTACCTAGAATGCCATCCCACCCACCCTAAGAATTCCAAGGTCCCTTTGAATTTCAGTTCAAGCACCACTTGCTATATGAACCTCCCATTTGCTAGTCCCCATCCTACCAAATTTATTTCGTATTTACTTTCTAAATATGTTGCATTTACTTATATGTACATGTGAATACCTCCACAAAAGGCAAGTTACTTGATGGGAGGCATTGTTTCATTTTAGTTTTGTCCCTACCACCTAGCACCATTGCCTAGCACACAGTAGGCACTTAATAAATGTTTTATTGAGTGATTTATAGATGGTGGTTTGTAAGCTTCATGATGGTCTTTTTACCACTATCACTGTAGAAGAGGAAAGAAACGGCATAGGATGAAAGTTATTTCGTATTTTATTTTTCTGTTTCATTAGTTGGCATCATCTAGTAATTTACCACGTAAGGTGGTTGTCTACTGGTGATGAGCCACTCCATATTTAACCAAGCAACTAGAATTTATTGGACATTTATTGTGTGCTACATGTTGGAGATACAAAGATAAAATTACAACAGTTCTTGCCCTCAATGATCTTATATCATAGGGATAGGAACAACATATGCACATATAATACACACAAAATCATTATATAAAATAAACACAAGGTCATTTTGGAGGGAAGTACTAGCCACTGAGGGGATCAGGAAAGGCCTTGAGCAGAAAGCTCTTGAGCTGAGAGTTTTGAAGGAAGCTAGGGATTCTTGGAGGCAGAGGTGAGAACAAGTGAATTCCAGGCATGGGGAATAGTCTCTGAAAAGACACTGAGGTGGGAGACAGAGAGTCATGTATCCAGAACAGCTAGAAAGCCAGTTTGGCTGAACTGAAGAGTTCACAAGGGGTGCTACTATATAATAAGATAGATGGTAGGTTGTAGCCACTTTATTATTCAAGGCTTTAAATGTTGAGCAGAGAAGTTCATATTTGATTTTAGAAGTAATAAGGGAAGATGGTGGCATAGAAACAGGAGAACTCTGTGGCTACCCCATAACCACTTCAAATACCTATAAAATATGACTCTAAACAAATTTTAGAGCTCCAGAACTCATAAAATGACAGAGAAACAATATTCCCACTGAAGGCAGCTTGGCAGACAGACAGAAAGGGCTCATTGCAGTGTGCTGGGAGCAGAGAACAGCCCCATGCAGTTTTAGCCCCAGGCTGTTCAGGAGAAGCCCCAGCTGGAGCTTTCAGGAGAGTGGATCATTGGTAGCTATGGTGGTTTCCAGAATTACTGATCCATAAGAGCCAAAGATAAAGGGAAAAGGTCAGTGTAACTTGGCTAAATTTCAGGGAGAGGGTCTAGCCAACTGCCTCCAGAGGTAGAGGCAGTCTGAAGTAGCAGCTTTGCGGCCGCCTCTATGTAACTACTTTGGAAGCTCTCAGCCTTCAGATTTCAGGGGGGCCAAGCAATCATTCAGAGGCTAAGTGCTCTTGCCTTGAGCTGCCTGGATTGGGATTGTGGTCTTAGTGGTGGTACTGAGGTGTGTGACCAGTGAGCCAAAGCTGATGGGGGCTGCAGAGACTGTGGCCTCCTAATAGCTCCAGCATCTGTGAAAACCCCAGAGATTTGGGACAGAGCTCTCCCCTCTGAAAGCAGAGCTCTATTGACCCTAAAAGTCATGTAACTGACTGGCAAAGGAAGCAAAGAAAGCTCAGCAATCCAACTTTATATTCCTTTTTTGAGGACAAAAAAGGATCAAAGCATACAATGGGAAGAAGACAACACAGTCAGAACTCCTGTACCAAAAGGTTCCAAGAAAAATGTAGACTGGTTACAAGTCATTGAGGAGCTTAAGAAGGATTTTGAAAACCAAATAACAGAAGTGCAGGAAAAACTGGAGAGAGAAATGAGAATGATGCAAGAAAATCATGATAAAAGAGTCAACAACCTGACTGAAGAAAGTAACACCTTAAAAATAGACTGACTCAAATGGCAAAAGAGGCCCAAAAAGCCAATGAGGAGAAGAATGCCTTAAAAAGTTGAATTTGCCAGATGGAAAAAGAATCTCAAAAGCTCACTGAAGAGAATAATTCCTTCAGAATTAGATTGGAGCAAATGGAAGCAAATGACTTTATGAGAAATCAGGATACTATTAAACAGAT
>CM053599.1:85942689-85968613 GCA_028646575.1 Pseudocheirus occidentalis
AGGGGAAAGCTCTGTCCCAAATTGCTGGGGTTTTCACAGCTGCCAGAGATATTAGGAGGCTACTACAGGCCCCACCAGCTTTGGCTCCCTGAAACTGCACCCCAGGACCACCACCCAAGACCACAATCTGGATCCAGGCTGCTCAACACAAGAGCATTTGGCCTCTGAACAATCTCTTGGCCCCCTGCAGTCCAGGAGCTCTGAAGCAGCCAGGTGGAAATCTCTGCAGGGCTGCTGCTTCTGCTGCTTCCTTGCCCTGGAGGCAGTTTGGCTGGACTGCTTTTCTCCTCCAAATTTAGCTGAATTCCGCTGAACTTTCACTTAGTCCTTGTTTCTTAGGCTTGATAATTCTGGAAACTGCCATAGCTGCCGCTGATTCACTCTCCTGAAGGCTCCAGCTGCAGCTCGTCCTGGCCTCACCTAGGGCCAAGCCGAGGTTTCATGCTGGGCTGGTTTGGGCTCCCAGCCTGCTGTGATGAGCCCTTTGTGCTGAGCTGCCTTCAGCAGGGAGATGTGTTTTTCTGTATTTTTGTGTGAGTTTTTGGAGCCCTAAAATTTGTTTAGAGTCATATTTTATGGGTATTTGAGGTGGCTATGTGTGAGCTGTGAAACCTTGTTGCTTCTACACCACAATTTTGGCTCTGCCCCCTGCCTCAGACACTTCTTACCTGGCCAAGTCATTTAATCTCTCTCAGCCTCCGTTTCCTCATCTGCGAAATGGGGATAATAACAGCACCTACCTCCCAGGATTGTTGCGAAAATAATATGAGATGATATTTGTAATTTGTTTTGCAAATCTTAAGGAGCTATGTCAATGCTAACTTGTATTATTATGCTGGTGTAAGCCTGAATTTTAATGAAAAATCAATACAAGAAAAATGAAGGTCTTTAATTGGGGCAAGTAAGTTGCAACTCAGGGTACCACACAGCAAGGGCTGAGGTACCGGAAGAGGGGCCTGGGAATAATATTTATATAGAGTACTAAGGCAGAGGGAACCTCCTAGCTTCAGGTGGGAGGGTTTAGGTAGAGGTTGCGGGGGCGGCAGGGGATTGGCATCTCTCAGTTTCACCAAGTAAGCTGTTTTACATAACAAGCAAAAATCCATAAAAAAAAGTTTGGACATTTCTGAATGGGAAAGTTTGGGAAATGTAAAAAATAATCCAGAAGCTGGAACTGACTAGGCCTGGTCAGTCCCAGGCAATTCATTGTCCTAGAAATGGGGATCAGGGCAGCTTTAGTCAGTTCTTAGTCAACTACACTAGCATATCTTCACCCACCATTGTCCTTTGCATCATTAATGATTTTGAATTTTCTGACATGCGCCATGATTCATTGCTAGTCTCACTATTAAGAGAATAATAGTTTTTAAAAATAGTCACTCCATAATAAATATTAAAATATACCATAAAAAACTTCTCTTTTTTCAGTGCCTATTTCTCTTTCCCTGTAAGTTTTGCTCTTTTTTTTTAATGTCAGTCAACTCATTGGGACTTTTATTAGTTTTACATGAAATTGATAGTTTGGAGGGAATATTGATATTTCATGCTGTTCAGTATTCTCAGTAATTTACCACAGGTCGCTCAGGTCTTTCCTTATTTCTATCAACAAAATTTTGTCATTTTCTTTGTAAATTTCTTTTTTGCATTGCTTTGGTGGATTAATAACTAAAAATGTTTTTGTCATGATCATAAATGGAATCCCATTTCAGAGTATTTATATTGATATATAGGAATCTAAATGATTTTTGTGGGTTTATCTGCTATTCTGAGATTTAATTTAAAAATTTTTCCTTTGGTTATTCTAAGTATATAATTGTCGTCTACAAATAGTAATTTTTACCTTTTTAATTTCCAATGTTTATCTCTCCATTATCTTTTTTTATATCTTATTAGTTTAAGAGGAAGTGTCCTCTAAGACTTCAGAGATGTTGATAGAAACATTGAAATATAAAGGAAAAGCTTTTAGATGAAAAATAAATATTCCAAATCTTGGAAAGAGTCTGAGGTTTCAATAAATTAATTGCAGATGAATAGGTTTAAAAAAAAGGCAGTGAACTCTGGGTTCCATGGACCTCCAAGGTTGTGGGAGAAATTTCAGGTAGTATATGAATTTGAGGGAGTAAATTCTAGACTTGCTTACTAATTTCTTTCTAGGCAAGATCACGTGTTCTAGTCATGTTTATTTTTGTTAAGATCTAGGCCTATTTCTCAGTTCCTCCTTTTTGCGGGGTTTGGAACCAATGTCATACATTTTGGATTCCAAATTCTGTGTCTTCTCTGAAGTTCAATCTTCCCTTTTGAATGAATGAATGAACGAATGAATGAAAATAGCATTTATTAAGTGCTTACTATATATAAAGCACTGCACTAAATTCTGGGGATAAAAATAGACAAGTATGATAATCCCCACTCTTTTCCTTTCGTGAGATGAGTCAGTTTTGGATTAACTATGGGCTTCCCCTATTAACAGAGTCACTTCTTCATTCTACTTACATGACTCATTGGAAATGACTTTCTGTCAGTTGTGGTCAGTAGAGGATGGGGCAGGTTAGTAGGCCTCACCACTCCCATTTGAAATAGAAGGTAACTCAGTTAAGAATTATCATAGCTAAGTAGGAAAATCCTAACATGAAGCAGGCCTGCTAGTTCCATTTTTAGATGGTTCTAATTATTAAAGAGTTTTTCTTGATATCAAATTATAATCTACCTCTCTACTCCTTCCACCTATTATCCCTAGTTCCTCCTTCTGGGAACAGGGGAAATAAATCTAATGGTTCTTCCATAAGAGGACCCCTCAAATACTATATGACTACTATCATGTATCCCCTAAGTCTTCTCTCCAGGTTAAACATCATTTCTTTTAATTGATCTTCATATACCACAATCTGAAGACCTTTCAATATTCCTTTGGATACATTTCATTAATATTGTTCCTAAAACATGGCACCCAGAACTCAACATAATACTTCCGATTCTACCACTTCTTTCCCTTCTTACTTCTTAATTTTCTGTAATTTGACTTCTGACTTCATCATTCAACTAAAACTACCCTCTTCAAAATTATCAATCACCTCTAAATGATCAAATCTAATAACCATTAAAAATACTCCCCCTCTGTCTTAAACTCCCTGTAGTCATTGACATCATTAATCACCCTCTTCTTGATACTCTCTTCTCTTTAGGTTTTTTTTTATACTACCTTTCCCTGGTTCTTTTCCTTTCACTGAGAGAGTCACCCCTTAGTCTCTTCTGTTGGATCTTCCTCTAGGTCACACCTGCTTACCCACTCACCATGGATGTCTCCCAAGGTTCTCTTCTCTTCTCTCTACATACTGTTTTGTTTGGTGATTTCTTCAGTTCCCATGGATTCAGCTATCATCTCTATAGATGATTTTGAAATCTGCTTATCCATCCCCAAACTCTTATGGTATAGGCCCCTATCACTTTACCCCTGGACTGTTGGAATAGCCTTCTAATTGTTTGCATACCAAGTCCCTCCCCAGTTCAATCTATTCTTCAACTGTCAAATTGATCTTCCTAAGGTTCAGGTCTGACCATATCACCTCCCTTTTCAATAAATTCCAGTGGTCCTCTATTGCCTCCAGGATCACCCATGAAATTTTCTGTTTGTCATTTAAAACCCTCCAAAACTTGACTCTTTCATACTTTTCCAGTCTTCTTAGACCTTACTCCCTTCAAGGCACTCTGTTATCCAGTGAAAGTGCCCTCCTTACTGTTCTTCATACATGACAGTCTACTTCTAATTCCGAGAATTTTCACTGGCTGTCCCCTATGCCTGGAATTCTCCTTCTTCATCTCCCTCTTCTGACTTCCCTGGCTTCCTTCAGTTTCCACCTAAAATCAATCCTATCTTGTATAAGAAACCTTTCCCAAATCCCCTTAATGCTAGTGCCTTCCATCTGTGATTATCTCCACACACACACACACACACACACACACACACACTCACACACACACACTTTGCATAGCATTGTTTGCATATTGTCTTCTCCATTATATTGTGAGTTCCTTGATAGTAGGGACTTTTTTTTCTCTTCCCTTTCATTGTTTCTCCAGTCCTCAGTACTGTGTTGGGTGAATGGCAGGCACTTAATAAATGCTTGTCAGCTTGACTTAGCTTTCTTCTCTTATTATTTCCCCTAGGTTTTCTTCATCTCTTGTAAGAAGCCATAGCATACATAAATCCCTTTAAACTTCTGAGATATCAGTTCTGTATTATTGACATTTCCTCTGGACTTTGTGCAGAAGTCAGGATGATAGGCAACTAGTAAACATACCACCACACTCTCTACTCAGGGGCACACAGCAGAAGGAGGAGCTGCCAAAATGCAGGGTAACAGAAAACTCAAATAGGTTGTGGAGAAGCAGCAAAAATCACCCACCAAAAATGATTCTTATTAGTTGAAAATTCTTGTCAAGGTAGTATCTTATAAAGGTAAATTGGAGTGAATGCTCCTTCTGGCATTCACCACCATCAGGAAAATTATTATTGAGAGATGTTGTCTCAGGATTAGAACCCTTGCAGAGACCACTGGAGGCAGGGGCATCTTCATCTAGTGCTTGGCAGTTTATAACCAATTTGTGCCCAAACTTTCCTATGAAACCAATGTTTCCTTGGGAAGCCATGTTTCCTCTGATTGTTACATCAGAGCGCATGGAAAAATCAGAGGAACTAGAATTGGAGGACCAAGGTTCAAATCCAGACTGTGTGACTTTGAGCAAGTCACTCATTTTTGGGGGGATTAAGTTTTCACATCCATAAAATGAGGTATTTAGACCGGGTGACCTCTAAAGTACTGTAGGGTTCTAAATCTATGGTCCTTTGCATCAGGTTGTTGTCTCTATATGGGTAATGGGGTGAATTGAGAAACTAGCCTCAGTTAATCTGATGTGGATGGGAAATCATTGCTATTAAGAACTGACCCTACACTAGGCTTAGTCCACTTTTATTTGAAAGTGTAGCTCTGAGGTTCTCTCTGTCTCTATTCCTTTGATACTGCTACTAAAACTCCTCCTCCTCCTTCATCTCCTCTTCTGTCTTCTTGAGTTCAAATCTGGCTTCAGATGCTTACTAGCTATGTGACCCTGGGGAAGTCCCTTGATCCTGGGGAAATCCCTTAACCCTCTTTACTTTAGTTCATCATCTGTAAAAATGAGCTGGAGAAATCACTCCAGTATCTTTGCCAGCCCAAATGGGGTCACAGAGTCAGACGTGACTGTTAGACAGGAACAACATCAATTACTACTACTACTACTACTACTACTACTACTACTACTACTACTACTACTACTACTACTACTACTATACTGCTGCTCCTGTGTTGCAGTTAGTAATGCTAATAATAATAACAGCTAGCATTTATAAAATGCTTGAAGGTTTGTGAAGAATTGTATAAGTATTATCTCATTTTATACTCGCAACAACCCTGGAAGGAAGATGCTATGATTATCACCTTTTACAGATGAGGAATCTGAAGCAGGCAGGTTAAGTGACTTGCCTAGGAACACACAGTTGGTATATCTGAGCAAGAAATAAATACTCTTACATTAAGCTGGAATACAAGATGCATTTCCAGTATGAAGATGACAGGGTGACAAATTCATTGCAAGAGGGCCTCAGTGAAATACATGGCTCCCTATTGAAATTTCTCTTGTAAATTGTCTTTTTTTTCCCAGTGTTTGTACTCGACTCCTGGTTGTGTATATGTCTGTGTGTGGATGTGTCTGTGTGGATGAGTAGTGGAAGAAGGTGAATCTGTCTTTAAACCAGTTTGATTCTCCCTGCTAGCAGTTAGTTGGTAATTAATCAATCAACAAGCATTAATTAAGTATTTACATTTCCTTATCTCTATGTCAGCCCAGGTTCATTCAGTAAATACTAAAGTCTGAATAGTTCTATTGGAATATTCCAAAGTTTGATTTTTTCCTTTTTCTGTACCTTTTTGTCATTGTCCGCCTCATCAAGCAGGGAGATTTGGATAAGAGATACTCAATTCAATCCAACAAATACTTATTTTTTAACAACTAAATCCATTTTAATATTCTTAAGTATATTTAATATTTTAAAATATATTTAATGTTCTTAAATATTCTTAAATTTTTTAAATTCCAAATTCTCTCTCTTAAGCAATATAATATCATTTATATATATGAAGTCATGTAAAACATATTTCCATATTAGCTATGTTGAAAAAAAACCAATAAAAAGTAAAAAATATGTTTTAGTCTGCACTCAGAGTTCATCAGTTCTCTCTCTGAAAGTGGGTAGCATTTTTCGTCATGGGTCCTTTGGAATTGTCTTAAATTTAAGTCTTTCATAGCTGACCATTCTTATGATACTGCTGTTATTGTGTACAAATTCTCCTACTTCTACTCACTTCACTTTGCATCAGTTCATATACATCTTCCCAGGTTTTTATACCACAACTCTTTTAACCATTTCCCAATTGTTGGGTACCTCTCATTTCTAATTCTTTGAAACCACAAAAAAGCTACTATAAATGTTTTTGTATATATTGTCCTTTTCCTTTTTCCTTTGATCTCTTTGCAATATAGACCTAGTAGTGGTACTGCTGGGTCAAAGGATATGCATGGTTTTATAGCCCTTTAGACATAGTTCCAAATTGTTCTCCAGAATGCCAGTAAATACTTATTAAGCACTTACTCTAGGCAAGTCATTGTACTAGGTGCTAGGGAAACAAATATATTTTTAAAAATTAGTCATTAGAAAAATTCTTAGGTTAATCTTTTAAGGAAACAAATCTTAAAAGTTGTGTCTCATAAATATTCCCTTTCATACTCCCTTCTGAATAAAAACCAATACATGTATAATTCAGTTTTTCAGTTTCTATCCACATGTTGAACATCACATAAACATACTCACATGACTATTGACTTTGAGCAAGCTGTCTATAAAATACCTTTCTCCTCATAACTTATAGCAGCTTTTTGGGCAAGCCTGTTAAGTCACTCCAGTGTGCTCTCTGAAGTAGTAGAATGAGTGATAGCACATGGAAGCATATGTCCTTTCTGTGGTGAAATCTTTGTGATCCGCTTTCATTCCTAGCATGAGGAATTCTTCACAAGTTTTACTAATCACACCAAACAACTCAATAGCACTTAATAAACTTCTGCTATGTACCAAGCACTGTGTTACAAGGTATACAAGGTATACAAGGACAGAACCAAAATAAGGCCTGTCCTCAAGAAGTTTGCATTCTACCATGGGAAGCATCAGGTACCAAAATGTAATGTTAGAGCTGGAAGACTCCTGGGAGATTTTTTTTTTTATAATTAGTTCAGTTTTATTTTTTTTTTTGGAGGGCAGTTGGGGTTAAGTGACTTGCCCAAGGTCACACGGCTAGTTTTTTTTTGTGTGTTAAGTGTCTGAGGCCGGATTTGAACTCAGGTACTCCTGACTCCAGGGCCGGTGCTCTATTCACTGCGCCACCTAGCCACCCCTCCTGGGAGATTTTCTAAGTGAGTTATGTGATTCCACCAGAAATGCCTTCCCTGATTCACTGCTCTTATTGGTAATGACCTTCTATTCTCAGATAACATACAGCACTTTGTTTTGTCCTCATCTGATACATTTATGTAATATTATTTATCACAATATTAAAATATATAATAAAGTATGTTATAAATTTTTTTCATTTTACTTGAACCCTAGTGATTAGCAAAGTGCATGGCACATTGTAAGTACACAATAAATACTTCTCAATAGCTTATAGCTATCTACATTGTTATCTTACCTTCCTACTAGACTATCGGCTCTAGGGTTATAGCAGTTATATTTTTGTGCCTGGGACTAGCAACATGAAACAGGCTCTCAGCTGAGAAGGAAAGAAAAAGCGATCATAGGATACCAGTATAAGGTCACTGCTGGGGAGACCGCCATGTTCACAGGATACAATGGCCACTTTCAAGTATATGAAGCATTGTTGTATGGAAGATGGATGAAGCCTTTTCTGTTTGTATTCAAAGGGAAGAATTAAAAATAATGGGTGAAAGATTCAAAGAAGTAAATTTAGGCCTGATATCAGGAAAATATTTCTAACAATTAAAGCTATTTGAAAGTAGAATCAGCAACCTTGGGAAGGAGTGTGTGTCCTCTCACTGGAGATCTTCAGGCAAAAGCTGAATGAACATTTGTTTGGCATGCTTTAGTAGGGATTCCTTTTCAAGTATGGATTGGATTAGATGGCCACTGAGGTCCCTTCTAACTTAAAAATTCAGCAATTCTATTATATGTATGGACACAAGAAATACCTGCTGAATTAAATAAAAAAGGGAACATGAACATGAAAAATGAAACAAGAATTAATATAAGTGACTGTATGTGTGTCTATAAATGCCTATCTTTAATGTTAAACCTACAACATAGGTCTGGATCAAAAACCCTATACCAAAGTTATATATTAAATTAGTATCAATAACCTTCTTCATTTTTTAGCCTTCTATACTGGAAAATTAATTTGTTACTGTTATTTGCTACCTTTAACTTCTTAGCTATAGTCAATGCATATATGGTTCTTTTGGTTTTACTTTCTTGACTTTTCACTCCTATGTCTTCCCATGTTTCTTTGAATTCTCCAAATTCATAATTTCTTACTTCAATGACTCCATGACCTTATCAGCATTGGCATTCCCTTCATTGTTGCAGAACACAACCAACCTATACTTTCTCATCATGTGCCTTTTATTCATGTCTTTCCATAAATCATTCATGACCTGGGTGTGCAAGCTGTTCATCCTTGTCTTGCTACATGATGGGCTGACCTACTTTTCTAGTCATATGATATCTTGATTCCTATTATGTAACTTCATAATGCAATTCATCTCTAATAAGCTTCAACCTGTTTTCATCTACTATGAATCATTGAATGAAAAAGCATTTATTTAAAAATATATATAATATGCCAAGCACTTTGCTAGGGGATACGAATACAAAAGCAAAGTCAGTCCTCATTCCCAAAGCAAAATACATTGCACAAAGTGTTTAATAAATGCTTGTGGATCAGTTATGATATTCTGTGTTGTCTTGTCCTCCTCCCAGACTATAAACTCCGTGACTATAACCAGGTATTTTTGTCCCATGGGTATAACATGAAACGTGCTCTCAGCTTAGAAGAAAGAGCCTCTGGGACACTAGTACAAGGTAACTGCTGGAGAGATCACCATACGGGTCATGATGACCTTCTTCAAGTGTTTGAAATGCTGTCATGTGGAAGAGAGGTTAAATTCTTTTTTGTTTGAACTCAGAGAGAAGAACTAGAAACAATGGGCTTCACCCTTTAATGGAGGAGACAATGTGTGTAGGAGCATGGTGGCGAGAGAAGAGTATTCCAGTCAGGAAAGTTTCAGAGAGACTAATTACTGATTAGAGGGTAGCTAGAGAAAGGGCCATGAAGGTGGTCACATTATTATCTTAGAGAAAGGGATGCTGGACTAGAATTACATATGTCTTCCCTCCTAAATATTGTTGGTCTGGGGAAATGATTTTTTTCTTTGTTTTAAGCCTCTCTCTTAGATTTCCTCGACTTCGAGTCTAAGGTTCCTATCTACTGTGACACTTCAGCTTCCTCTCCTTGTTCCTTTACATGATTTTTATCAGATAAAGTATTTATATAGCAGCTAGATGGACAAGAGGACAGAGCACTAAACCTTGAGTCAGGAATAACTGAGTTCAAATTTGGTCTCAGGCATTTACTAGCTGCCTAACCCTGGGCAAAGCACTTAACCGCTGTCTGCCTCAGTTTCTGTAGGACGTTGTAAAACTCTGTAGAATTCCATAAAATGGGAAGAAGAGCAGCGCCTTCCAGCGTTGTTGGGAGGATCAAATGTGAAAATATTTGTAAAGTGCCTTGCACACTGTAAGGTACTTTATACATGCTAGCTAGCTATTATTATAATAAAAAGCTAGGCCGGAGAAAAGTTAATCTATGATTGAAAATTTTTTTATCTAATAAATGAGACCAACTCTTTGGAAGATGCTGAATGAAAGCTATTTTATCAGAAGGTAGAACTTCCAAGTTTGTTGATGATCCATCCCTCTCATCCCTGTAGGCATTCCCTTCATTGGTATAGATAAAAGTCATTTATTTCTTTTCTTCCTATTTAATTCTTGTCCCTATCTACACCTCCTCCTTAAGGATCTTCTCAAAGTTCTATTTTGTTTTGTTCTTTATCATTTCTTGATTCCCTTGGGTCATCTTTCTGTTATTTCTCCCAGGACTGACCTATGTCTTTTCCATTTTTACATGCTATTTGGTTATGTCTTTGGCACTACTTCTTATAGAGAAATCATCACTAATAATCAGCCATAGCCTACTCATACCTACTTTATGTCTTTCTATTATTCTTTCGGTCACCTGTATGTTGTGATTCTTCTCATGTTTCTTTACTTATATGTTGGTGCTAGAGATCAGATTTCATGGCAAGGGGGGCAGCTTGGGATCATTGAAAGTGCTACACATTTTTATTTTTTAGTTTATTTGTGGATTATGAAGTACTGATTTTAAAAGTTAACTTTTTTATCATACATAAACTCTTATCAGAATGTGATAACACATACACATAAACAACCCAAGGAATTGTGATTTTATATGTGTGTAAACTTTTATAACATGCTTATCCCACTCATAACATATTCTTAGAAAGTTACCTGTCCCCACTGTTCAAAGGGCATGAACAGGATGTTTTCAAAAGAAGAAATCTAAGCTATCAACAATCATATGAAAAAAATGTTCTAAGTCACTAATTAAAGAAATGCAAATTAAAACAACTAGATAGTTGTGCCTTATATTCCTTATATACATATATGTGCCTTATAATTGGCAAAGATGACAAAAGAAGAAAATGGCAAATGTTGGAGAGCCTGTGGGAAAATAGGCAGACTAATACCATTATTGGTGGAGCTGTGAATTGGTCCAACTATTCTAGGAAGAAATTTGGAACTATATCCCAAAAGTTATCAATCTGTGCATACCCTTGGACCTAACTATATTACTACAAGGCTTATATCTGAAAGAGATCAAAGAAAGAAGGAAAGTTCATATATATACACATACATACATACACACATATGCAAATATATAAAAATGTTTAGAACTGTTCTTTCTGTGATAGCCACAAACTGGAAGCTAAAGAAGTATCCTTCCTGGGGTGGCTAGGGGGCGCAGTGAATAGAGCACCGGCCCTGGAGTCAGGAGTACCTGAGTTCAAATCCAGCCTCAGACACTTAACACACACAAAAAAAACCTAGTCATGAAACCTTGGGCAAGTCACTTAACCCCAACTGCCCTCCAAAAAAAGCAAAAAAAAAAAAAGAAGTATCCTCCCACAGTGGAATGTCTAAACAGCTTATGGTATCTGAATATAACATAATATAATACTATTGTGTCATAAGAAATGATGAAATGGAAACTTTCAGAGCAAACTGGAAAGATCTTTGTGCACTGATACTGAGTGAAGTAAGCAGAACCAGAATAATCTATATAATGGTGTCATTACAGAGAAAAACAACTTGGAAAAACTTTAGAATACAATAGTAAACCATGAATCCAAAAAAATGAAGATGAAACACAGCATTCACCTTCTGACACATAGGTGATGGACTTAAATAAAGAATGAAGCATGCATATTTGAACATGACCAATGTAGGAATTTGTTTTGCTGGATCACTGGTTCTGAGGGTTTTGCTTTATATCTTTTAAAAATCATAATATTGAGGAGGAAACAGAGGGAAAGATAATAAAAAAAAATTTTCTTACAGAAATATGTAAAAACACTATACACATTTAAGATGATACAATGAAATAAAATGAAATTATAAATGTAAATGGTTTTAAAAAACAAAAGGAATGAATGGGTAAACAACAAAACACATGCATAAATAGAGAATTGGAGGGACTGAAAATGTGTTCTGATGTTTTATGATTACAAATTCATGTATTTAAATGCAAATAATTGCCAAGCAAGTTTAACTGGTTATATTGCTGTTTAATGTTGAGAAAAATACCATTTAGAAAAAAAGTTACCTGATGCTCAAAAGTGATTTGCCGTTGGTCATGAGCTACCAAATGTCAAAGGTGGGTGACTGAACCAGAGTCTTCCTCACTCCAACAACAATACTAATTTGGAAGAAACTAAGACCTTCTAGGACTATTTGCTGATTTTCTTTTTTATTGGACCTGTGGTTTCATCATTTTAGAGAGTTTCCAGGGAGGAACTTCCTCCGACAATAGAGGCTGGCATCTTCTTTGCAATTTCTCATATTAGAGAATTCTCAGAGGTGATGAGAGATTAAATGGCTGGGGAGGGGGAGGTGGGTGTGGGTGTGGGTGGGATACAGTCAGTATAAGATGTGGGACTGGAACCCTGTCCTTCCTGACTTCTAGGCTATCTTCTGTATCTGTTATACTGAACTGCTTCTCAGTGGTAAAACAACAGTTTTTTAGTAGACAAATTCACAATTTTTTTTCACAAAATAAAATATTTTAGAATGTGTAATCTGACAGGAAATAGGACGTCAGTTCAAAGCTGATGCAGATGAAGATCAAAAGTAAAGCCATGTGTTTGCTAAATAATAGCTCTGGCACCAGGAATCCATTAAAAAAGTAGAACACATCTGACAGAGGGCTTCAAGCCTCTGTCTCCATGACAACAAGAGTTCCGGCTGAATGTCCATGTTGACAGAAAACAGTGTTTGAAAGGCAAAGTTCTATTTAGGACACACTCTAATTACAGGGATGAAAGGCAGATCCATTAATAGTCTCTCTTAAAAGTCATATTAGATTTGATTAAGCCTGTGGATTTTCATATTAATAAACCCTGGCTTTCGGTTGCTTAAATTTTCTTGAAAGCTAAGGTAATAGATACTCAGCCTATTTATTCAAAAGGAAAACAAAATGACATGGGCTCCTCTCTTCATGGAGAGAACTCAGGATAAGAAGTCACTAGCCCTGACTTTGCTCTTTATTAACTGCATGGCCTTGGGTGAGTCCCCCTCTCTGGACCTCCAATTCCTCCTCTGTAACATGAGCAGATGAAACAAAATAATCTGGGGCCCCTTTTAGTTCTAATGTACCAGCAATTGTTATGTTTGTGAGGAAAGACTGTTAGGCTCCTGTACCCATTAGGGGAAATTTATATTAACGATCCTGGAGGGAGAGATCAGACTTGGGGGGGAAGGGGAAGGATATGGTTCAAGCTATGACTCCAGTTTATGAGCTGAATGTTGGGCTGGGCTCAAGATACTAAAGTCACTGGGGTAAAAAAAACCTCTAGAGTCAAGCAGCTAAGGAACTCATGCAAAGCCCTGGGGCAGGTCAGAACAGGAGGTCACACAGCACCGTGCAAGAAAATAGCAGAGCGATGAGACAATGAGTACTTTTCTCTCGCAGGTTCTGTCCTGGCTCCCTACAATGGTCTGCTTCGTATGCCTTTGCCATGTTTATTCAACCATGTCTGCTTGACTGTGAGAAAACTGGGAAGACCTTTGTGAACTGATGCAGGGTGAATTGAGCAGAACCAGAACAATGCCTACAATAGTAGCACCACAGAGAAAAGAACAACTTGGAAAAACTTAGAAGGCTTATCAACATAGTGGTAAACCAGTGATTCAAAAGAATGAAGAAACAAGCTACTCATTCCCTGACAGAGAGGCAATGGAATTAAAATACAGATGGAAATGTACATATCTGAGTAGACGGGCAAATCCAAGAGGAAAGGAAAAAATGTAGATACTATTTTAGAATGGTTAGGTTGTCAGTAACTCTTTTGCTCTCAACTATGTAGTATTGTGATTCCAGTTCCTTTCAACTGGGAGCAGAACAGAGTTGGAGTGGGCACTCACCTATGTGAAATAATTGGAGGAACAAGAGGAGTTCCTTTACCAATGTAGGTCATGACATTCTCTGCAATTTGTAGTCTAAGTGAATTGTCAGAATGAAAGTACTCAGAGATTAAGTGATTTGCCCAGGGTCACAAAACCAGTATGTGTCAGAGGAGGGATTTGAATCCAGTCTTCTGGGCTGGCTTCCTTCATGGGAATTAGGCTGCAAAAAAAAAGTTGCCACTCTGGTCTTTCCCAGTGTTGCTACAAATTTCCCAGGATACTTAAAATTCCACTCATTAATGCCTTTGGGTTAACATACTGAAGAACACTTTTACAATGCAAACACACAGTAATGTTGATGTTTTCAAATAGTAGCATGCATTCATTTATCGTTCAGTTCCCTGTAAGAGAGTATTTTTTAATGGAATGGGATTTAGAACAGAAATATTTTGAAGGGAGAGAAGGATGTAGTGGCGAGTCAGTTAACAAGTATTTATTACACCTTTAGTATGTGCCAGGCACTGTGCAAAGCTGTGGGGATACTGAGAAAGACAAAAACACAGTCCTTGTTTTTGAGGAGCTCACAATCTAATGAGTATTGGATTTTTAGCCAGAGCTCCTGGGTTGAAGTCCTGACTCTGCTGTTTCCCTAGGTGTATGACCTTGGGTAAGTCACTTAACCACTTGAGATATCATTTCTCTCATTTTTCAAATAAGAAGGTTGAGATGGCTAGTAATTAATTTACCCCACAATTATAAAGGCAGTGATCAGGGTGTGGGCTGCTTCAAGAGTACACTGGGTAGGTAAGAGGGCCTTCTAGGCATTAAGAGCCGGCTGTTAGGATCCCAGCTTCCTAGGGCTTGATTAAAGTGCCTTACAGTCAGTCAGTCAGCAAGCATTTAAGTGCTTACTCTGTGTCAGGCTCTATGCTCAATGCTGGGTATGTAATGAAAGGCAAAAACAGTACCTGCTCTAAAGTAGTTCATATTCTAATGGAAGAGACAATATGCAAACAACTACATCCGTACAAGATATTTACAGGATAAATTTTAGGTCATCTCAGAAGGAAAGCAGGAGCATTAAGGGGGACTGGGAAAGGTTTCTGGGAGAAGGTGAGCTTTTAGTCCAGACTTGAAGGAATACAACAAAGCTGGAAGGCAGAAATGAGGATTGAGAGCATTCTGGGAATGGGGGACAACCAGTGAAAATACGCTGAGTTTGGAGGATTTGGATTTTTTTTTTGTCTGTTTTTTGAGGAAGAGCAAGGGAGGGCAGAGGAGTATGGTATAAGAATACCGGAAATGAAGGAAAGCAAAACAACAAAAAAAATGAAGAGCTTTAAAAGCCAAACAGAAGACTTGATATTTCATCTTGGAGGTACCAAGGAACCACCGGAGTTTATAAAATAGCAGAGACAAGATTAGGGCTGCCCTTTAGGAAGATCACTTTGATAGCTGAATGAAGGATGAATTGGCAGGGGGAAGACTTCAGGCAAGGAGACCAAGCCGTACACTTGCAATGGTGACAATGTCAGAGGGGAGAAGAAGGCACAGAGGAGAGATGTTGCAAAGGTACAGATGACAGAGCAGCCATGTGGAGTATGAGTGGAGAGCCCAGGATGATACCTGTGTTATGAGCCTGAGTGACTGGAAGGGTGTAGGTGCCCTTGAGAGTAATTAGGGAAGTTTGGGAGGAGTTTTTAGGGGAAAAATAATGAGTTCAGTTTTGGATATGCCGAGTTCAAGGATATTCTCCATTAGTCTGGATGGAACACCCTTGAACAGAGCACTCCTAGCACGACAATCCAAGCAAATCTAACATCCTCCCTCTTAATATAATGATGCACTATCATAAAACTATTAAACCTTAAACATATGACTCAAAAAATTTTAATCCTAAAAACTGAGTCCAAAGGGCAATATGAAGAAACAGATTTGACTCCCTAGATCCACAATGGGACATAGGACATAAAAAATGTAAAGTAAAATTGGGTTTCAGACACTAAGAATGAAAATAAAAATGTTTATTTTCCAGTGTGGATGTAGAAAACAAGAATGACCTTGAATTCTAATGACTTACATTTCATCATTTTTTTCAACTTTGCTGCTTTTCAGCTGGCTCTTTTAGTTCAGATTTGCATTCAGGGTTTCCTAGAAATGATGCTTAGATGCCACAGGGGATAGAAAGCTGGACCTAGAGTCAGGAAGACCCAAGTTCAAATCCTACAAATGCCTGGCAGATGCTGGTATTTTTGGTTCAAGTTATCCCTCCAAAAAAAAAAGCACACATGTCACGAAAATATGAAAGCCTAAATTCAGTACTGTGTGCCAAATTTTAAGGCTAATCCTAATCAAACCATGATGATGATGATATGCAAATATACATTTCATTGAATATTAACATTGACTATTAACAAGCCTATAAGATGAATTTGTAGAAGGGGCATATACAGTAGGACCTAAGCAGTTTGCTGAGTGGGCATGTAATTCAGATCCTGTCAATTAGGTTATGGGGACAAGGAGATGGGACATATCTTTCCTTCTCTGCCCTCTTCTTCCTAGTCCTAGCTCTTATGAATGTTTTGGAGTATCCATGTCTTGCTCTCCATGGGCCCAAATCCTCAATTATCTTTCTCTTGATGCTGGGCAAAACAGGAGATGCTTTTCTGGATTCTATGGAATTCACCTAGGATTAGGAGAGAGGTTAGCTTCACTTCTGCTCATTTTAAGGGCCTACCTGTAGACACTTGCCTACTACACCTATTGGATAACCTGACACTGACAGCTGGGAAGAAAAAAGTACAGCCCCATGAATGCCCCGGGGCATTCATGTGTAAGATAGGATAGTAAAAAAGAGAACAGCTAATAAAAGAGAAAAAGGAAGAAAGTAAATATAGGAACTGCTTAAATTATCTTTTCTTTGAAGTCCTCTTGCCCTAAAATTGTTTTAGCTTGCTTTGTGAAGGCACTGCAACAGATCTCAATAGAAAGATAGTCCAATTTCCCTGGACTTTCTCTACGATGCCAGGAGACTTCTTCCACGGGGAAGCTTGTTCCACACTTGGATTTCACATATTGGAAATATTTCACGCCCCTTAAGGCTCTCTCTCTGATTGGCTGCTTCCTTCAGGAACTTCAGTTTTCAGGACACACCAGCCACTCTTCCTTCCTAAACAGGCTGTGCTCCCGACTATTTACCATGTCCTTGCTGTGGGTACCTTCATCTTCCCTCTCATCCCTTTTAAACTTTTTTTTTTTTAATGTGTAGTCTTTCTTCATTGGAATATAAGTTCCTTGAAAGCAAGGGTTGTCTTTCTGCTTTAATTTGTATTCCTAGTGCTTAGCACAGTGCCTGGCAAAAAGTAAGTTCTTAATAAATGATTGTTGACTTTTGAAAGTGGGCTTCTACCACCCCTGGGGGATGCTGGAATGATGGGGCAGGTGGGGCGGTAGTAGCCATGGATGCAATTGGGGGTCATTGAAAATAAATGGGCGGCAGAAGCATAAGAAAAGAAGAGAAGTTTGAAAAACCATTTGTACATGTTTAATCTGTTGTGTAACAGAGTTAAAGTTGTAGTGATTACATTATTTTCCCAATAAACATACAAAATGCAAGTTGTAACCAATCAGTGGTCAAGTCCACTGACAGGTCTTAATAAGCAAGTGATGGCTGACTGTGCATTGTTGGGAAGTCCAGCATGCATCAGCAGGAGTATGTACATGCAATGACTTATTTACAATATGATACTGCAATATTGCGTTATCAAATTTTTAATGCAAGAGAAAACCCACAAATTTATTATAAATGATTAAATTTAAGATGCATCATTTAGAATATTTTTGAAATGATAAAAGTTTTAAAAATCAAAGGTTAAAGAAAGTAGATTTCTAGGGGGGGGGTACTGAGTAGTTTTTTTTTTAAAGGGAGCAGTAAACCAAATAAGTTTGGGAACCTTTGGACTAGATAGATAGATGGACGAATGGATGGACAGACAGATAAACTATTAAACGCTTATGTATATCCTAGACACTGTGCTAAGCACTTGGGGTTAAAAATATAAGCCAGCAAGACAGTCTGTACTATCAAAGAGCCTACATTCCAATGACACATCTAGGACAACTGGAAATGGGGGTGGGGATTTTCAACCAATGACAGTGGAGCAGTCAGGAAAGTGACATGGAGGCCTGGGTCCTAGCAAGATAAAGCAAATGATAAAGATTTTCTCAGTCTTTTCATTTTCCCATTCAGCATTTCTTAGCATAAGCCACAAAAGAAGTTGTTAATGCTCTCTATGTGAGCTCCTACTGCTGACTCAGTGAAAAACTATATCAGAAATAATGAGATTATAGTCAAGTCCCATATACCAATTCATATATTCTCTCTGAAGATCAGGTCAGGTTCCTCTTCATTAAGACAGTTGCATTTGATGAAGTCTAGTCCACAGTGTCTCTTTAAGGAAGCAAAGATGAAGACAAAGCATATCTAACACTGGAACAGATTTCTCCAGTCTAAGGTATTGTCTCTACTGTATGGAGTTCAAAGATTAATTGGCAATTCACTAGACTCTACTTTCTGCTGTGCTAGCCTGATTTTTGCTGTTGTAATTGAGTATCATGTCCCTGTCTATAATTTAGCTTTTTTGGAGGGGGAAATGAAATGAGAAATCCCAAGAAATGTGAGTTTGGACTAATTGGAGGTTAAACTCATTTTAGTTCTAGGCACACAAGCTGAAAGCCAAAGTCTTGTCAAAGAAAACAGACCAGAAATAGAATTAAAGAAAAACAAAAAAATCTTTGTGTTACATTCTTGAGGATTAACAGCAATTTATCATGGTTTATAGCCCATTAGAAACTCTGAGAAGGCACAGGTCCTAATGGAGGTTATCTTTTCTTTACACTGGGAAGTTCTCTGTTAGTTTGGGGCCTCATTAGTCAAAAAATATTAATGCTCCAATATAAATGATATTCTTTTTCCATTAAATCTGGGAAAGAGAGTTGCATGGAGAGGCATGGCAATGTGACATGTGTCAAGAGCTCTGGTCTTGGAGTCAGAAGTCATGGGTTTGAATCTTAGCTCTGACACTAGCAGTATGATTCTAGGCAAGCCACTTAATGACTCTAAATCTTGATCTGTAGAATGGGGAAAATCATACTTGTATTGTGGTTCTTATTCTATTGTGGTTCAACTCATGTGGTTCTTAGAATCATAAGATTTAAAGCTAGAGGGGTGGCTAGGTGGTGCAGTGAACAGAGCACTGGCTCTGGAGTAAGGAGGACCTGAGTTCAAATGTGGCCTCAGATGCTTAACACTTACTAGGCGACCTTGGGCAAGTCACTTAACCCCAATTGCCCTGCCCTCCCACCTCCAAAAAAGAAAAAGAAACAGATTTAGATCTAGAATAGGATTTACAGGTCAATCTACTTGCATTTATTAAGCAGCTAATATGTGTCAAGAACATAGCTAAAAGTTGAGGATACAAAGAAAAGCCAATTCCCCCCCTCAAAAAAATTGAACACAAACCCCTTCCCCCCACCAAACCCTGTCCCTGTCCTCAAAGAGCTCTCAGTGTAGTGGAAGAGACAACACAAAGAAAGATATACAGGCAAGCTATATCCAAGACAGATTGGGTATAATCTCCAAGAGAAGGCACTAAGATTAATGAGGAGTAGGAAAGGGTTCCTGAAAAAGGTAGGACTTCTTCTGTACCCCATATGGTGGATACTTGGTAGATAGCTTATTCTCACAACTTCTGATATAGTAGCCAGAAAACCAGCCTGAATAAAACCAAAAATTAACACTAAGCTACTGGATCAATATCTTAGCATTATTTAATTATTACCGTCCTCAATTTGGTTGAAATATATCGTTATAGTTTTGTCTTTTATTCTTTCCCAATACAAACTTTGCCCACCGGACCAATGGGCCTATTTATTCTTCCCAGAAGATTTCTTGTGCTTTACCATCCCCAGGCCTTTGCTCATGTGGTTTTGTCTTTCCTGGTCTTTTTTTCTATACACAAAAATTCTACTCATCCTTGATGGCTCAGATCAATCTTTTCTCCTCCATGAAGTCTTCAGCCTATAGTAATTTATACCTTCTCTGACTTCGTAGCACTTTTTTTTTCTATACTATTAGTTTACTATTACTATACTATTAGAAATTAACTGTCTACTGTGGTAAAATACACTGGCCAAATCACTTCGTCTCTCTGTGCCTTATTTTCTTCATGTGTAAAATGAGGGTATTAGACTTGATGACCTCTTCAGCTGACTCCTTATTGCTCAAAATCTTAACAATGCAATGATCTTATATTGTTGCATTTTGTTATCTCATTGTTATTATCTCATTGTTATTTAGCTTTTTAATGTACTTATTTCTAGAGATTATGAGACTCTCATACTTATATTCTAAGAAGTGGTGTTTTAATTATGTATCCATAAAGTAACTGTTAAAATTAGTTTTAAAGTTGTTCATGGTCACTGTGTACACTTGGAAGTTAGGTGGGGGCTTATTCTCCTCATACAACATTGCATTATAACTGAAGTAATGATTTTTTGAAATTAAAAAATATCGATATATTTTGTTTTCTTTTTTTAATTTTTATTTTTTGGAGGGCAATTGGGGTTAAGTGACTTGCTCAAGGTCACACAGCTAGTTTTGGGGTAGAGTGTCTTAGGTCGGATTTGAACTCAAGTCCTTCTGACTCCAAGTCTGGTGCTCTATCAACTGCGCCACCTAGCTGCCCCAATTTTTTTTTCTTAATATCACTTTTTATTTCTAAATGTATTCCTCTTCCACTCCTCTATGTGGCAAGTCATCCATCCCCTGTAACAAAGAATAAAAAAATGAAAAGGAAAAACAAGAGCGGTTCATTAAATTAACCAACACATTGAACGTGACAGTCTATTCAATGTTCTTTACCCATGTTTCCCTGTCTCTGCAAAGAAGGGAGGGAAGTACATTTTCTTATTTCTTCTTGAGGACCAGACATGGCCATTTGGATTAGATGCTGTTCCTAATCAGAGTTTTTGTTGTTGCTCTTTCCATTTACACTGTTGAAAACTGTGCATATTGTTTTCCTGGTTCTGTTTACTTCATTCTACATTGGTTTATAGAAGTCTTTCCCATTGACTCTCTGAGTTCTTTATATTCATTGTTTCTTATGATTTAATAATATTTTATTACATTTCATGTATCATAATTTGCTTAGTTATTCCCCAAGACATGAGTACCTACTTTCATTTCCAGTTCTTTATTACTACAAAAAGGTGCTGCTATGAATATTTTGAGGTATATGGAACATTTTTTTCTGTCTTTCATTTCCTTGGAATATAATCTTATAGTGAGTCAAAGGGAAACAAAAATTTTAGTTGTATTGTTAGCATAATTTCAAACTGCTTTTGCAAATGCTTGGATCAATTTATAACTCTACCAACAGTGTATTGTTATATCCATCTATATATAGATCCACCAATATTAGCTATTACCATCTAGTATTTCTACTAATTTGCTGAGTGTGAAGTGTAACCTGAGTGGTTTTGATTTGTATTTCTCTTTTTTTTTTTATTAATTTCACACAGTCTTTGCAGTTCTTTTGAGACTTTTTATATCCTTTAGTGGCTTTGGTCACTTAACCATTGGGGAAATAGCTTTTGATCTTGCATATTTGTTTTCCTTACCTCTATATCTTTTATATCAGATCTTTATTACAGATATTTGATGTAAAGCCTTTCCTTAGGTGACCACTTCCCTTCCTATTCTATAGCTAAAGGTTTTGGAAGCCTCTGAAATCTCAACTACTCCATGAAAACTCTCAGGCTAAACTTATATTCCTTGAATTCCCCTTTCTTTGAAGTCTTTCAATTTTGTGTTTATAGTTGATAATCTTGTATTATTTCCTGTGTTCATCTTGTCTACCCAGCAGCACTATAAGTCTTTTGATTGGTGAAGCTATTTTTTTTTTTTACATTTTTGTATCCCTCACAGTAATTAACATAGTACTGGGTAGTCTTAGGAGAGTCTTATAGTTGGCCTCAGCTGAGCAAATTTAAGGGTCTCAATACTTGGCATGACTTCCAATCCAGCTAGGCTACAATTTATACCTTTTCTAATTTACCCTTTGCATTACAATCTCTTGATTGGAAGAATAAAATTCTCAGATGGTAGGTTATAAGGCATTCAGCCAAAGTCATACTTGCTAGAGTCTTGGCAGTATGCTTATGATCTAATAATATCCCTTCATTTCAAGTCAAAGTAACCATTTTGTCCACATGGTCATTAGTTTCTGAAAAGCAGACAATTCCTGTCCCAACTTGGCATCATATGTTCTCATGGAAACTAGTGAGTCGGCTGGAGATGGGGGTTTTTCTGCTAGAGGGCAGTATCAATTGAATGCTGGCCAGGGCTAAAAAAAAAAAAAAAAAAAAAACTCCCAAAAACCCTCATCTGATTGCCGAGTAATCAACTAAGTGCAGCAAAAAAAAAAAAAAAAAAAAAAAAAGGTGGAACTTCCTTGTTCTAGTGTTCCTTGTGCCTTTCCATTTCTGCCATAGGTCTGTTCAATCATCCTATCTTTTAAAAGTTCCCATGTGGTATAGAAGTCCATCTTGTCCTACAAGAAAGTAAGAGAGAACAGACTGGGGAAGGGGTACTCAATAGGCTCACTATCTTGGCGTGGGGTTAGGGGAAAGACAGGGAGAAAATTTATAACTCAAAATCTTGTGGAAAAGAATGCTGAAAACTAAAAATAAATTTTAAAAAAAGGTTCCCATGTGCCCCTTAAAGAGACACCTGGGAGGTACCCCTTCCCAATAAGGGCATTGTCTGCCCCCAAAGGTTTCTGGGAGTTGTAGTTCAAAAATTGTTGTCTTCAGTTGCTTTTTCATATTTGAGACCTCATTTGGGATCTTCTTGGCAAAGATACTGGTGGTTTACCATTTCATTTTCCAGTCCATTTTGTAGATGAGGAAACAGAGGCAAATAGGTTTAAGTGACTTCCCTAGGATCACACACCCAGGAAGTTTCTGAGGTAGGATTTGAACTCAGGAAAATAAATCTTCTTGACTCTAAGCCAGGCACTCTATATCTACTTTACCAACTAGTTGCCCCTAGTTCAGAAATAGAGTACTTACTAAGATATGGGTCTACCTCAAAGTTTTTTAGGAGAATAACAGCTCCTTCCACTCCATCTGGGAAGCCTTCAAACTGTGCTAGAGAAGATATTCAGCCTTTACTCATTTTGGGTCCTAGCACCGTGTTGGGTGTAGAAAAAAGTCGCCAATGGTTTTTCTCAAAACACAGGAAGACCTCCCATCTCTTTTAATGTACGCTGGCAGTTCCAAAACTTTTCTACCTGGGAATCCTTTTGGAATGTGATAAAATTTCATTGCTTATCTTTAATGTGCCTTTCAGCTCTAAAACCTATGATCTTAAATTTCTTTGTAGAAGAGGCAGCCTGATAAGGTGGGAAAAGTATAGGAGTTTGAACTGGAATGGACCTTAGAGATTATTTAACCAAACTCCTTAATTTTATAGATGAGGAAACTGAGACTTACAGGGAGTGAAGGACTTGGCCTAGATCCCACAGATAAATAATAAGTAGATGTGGGATTCAGATCCAGATCTTCTTACCTAAAGAGAAGCTATCAGTTTCATGTTCTTTCCACTACTGCATGGTAAATAGACAGAAGGATTGTGTACTTATTGTGAACAAAGGCAAGACATTATAAAAGCTCATTGTGTCTTAGTTTCCTCATATATAAAAAAAACAAAGATAATAACCACTTCCTATCGGTGGATCAATCAACATTTTTAAAGCACCTGCAGTGTCAGACATGGCTGTAGTTGCAGGTGATACAAAAAGAGGCAAAGAACTGTCCCTGTGGGGCATACAATGGCAAACCACATGCAGGATAAATAGGAAATAATTAACAGAAAGAAGGCACCAGAATTCAGAGAAATTGGAGAAGGCTTCCCAGTTTTGTTGTGAGGATCCAACGAGACGAAGCATACAAGTATTCTGGAAACTCCAAATCACTTTACAAGCATGAAGTATCATTGTCATTATTAATCATAGCCTATACTTCATTATCTTGATGACACTTCAGTTCCAAAAATAAATAAGCAAAGTAGAATTTTAAAAAGAGCAAAAAATTTCCTCTTCTAACGCCATTTCTAAGAGAGAAAAGAAATAAATCTCTGGTGAAGGGAATGTTGCTGCCTTACAGAATCCTCCCTGGAATGCTGGCTCTATTTAGGTAAGCAACCTTGTGTAATCTCATTGATTGTTTGCCAAAAGGTTTCCAATACATCTTCCTTAAGAGCAGAAAATTTCTCCTGGGCTTTCGAGTTCTGAATTGTTGCTACCTCTTCATTCAATGATCTCCAAGATTATTGGTGTGCAGGAAGATGTCTAACAGCTAGGTAGGTGGAGATTGGGGGTGGTTCGGAGGCAGTATAAGGTAGGGAGTGGGAAGCGGGAGAAGAGAAGTAATGTAGGAAGAAAATACTTTAAAGTTTAATCTGCCTTTTAAACATTTTCTCCATCACTTTCTTAATTATATACAATCAACAAAACAATAAACCAAACCCTGATTTTAGCATTTGAGGTTTCTGAGACGTAAATGCTCACTCTGAAGATTTAATCATAGGCTTTTGAGATCTGATTGCAGCTAGCCCCAGCACACTACTACTTCTAGGATCAGATATAAAATCCTCTATTCGGCCTTCAAAGCCCTTCATAACTGTATTCCCTTCTACATTTTCCATATTCTCTTCTACATCTTCCACCTTTCCTCTCCTCCAAGTATTCTTTGATCCAGCGACATTGCTGCTCCTCACATATAACAGCCCATTTGTCCCTTATGCTTGAAATTCTCTTCTCATTTCTGACTCCTGGCTTCTCTGGCTTCCTTCAAATCTCAGGTAAAACCCACCTTCTTCAAGAAGCCTTCCCTGATTCTCCCTTTATTCCCCGCCCCCTACATTTATATATATTTTGTACGTATTGTTTTCATATTGTCTCTCCCATTAAATTGTGAACTCCTTTAATCAGGAGCTATCTTTTGCCTTTCTTTATATCCCTAGGGCTTAACACAGTGCTTGGTGCATAGTAGGTCCTTAATAAATGTTTGTTGATTGACTTAGCTAATTGTTGAAATGGTCAGTGTGCAGTAGCAGAAAGTGCCCCAGACTAGAGTCAGAACACTTAATTTACAATCCTTTCTCTACCCCCTCGATAATTGTGTGGCTTTTGGCAAATCCCATTTCCTTCTATGGGAGTTGGTTTCTTCAGCTGTAAAATGAGAGGATTAAATTCGAAGCTCTCTGCATTCTCTTTTGTTATGTAAATCCCCATGACCTACATAGTCCCCTGCTGTTTCTTCTGGTCCTAGGGAATTCAAAGAATTATGAAAATCCTCACAGTGAGAAATACTATTATTGATCACAAGATATTCTCACATTCCAACAAGTTAGATACAATCTTTTTAGGCACTGGATATTAAAGCCATCACATGGACCCTAAAATGGAAGAATTTATCTATGTTCTGGATTACTAAAGATTTGTGACTATGAAATCAAAGAAAAGAGGTAAGCCAAAGAAAAACTCCAAAATGCATTTTAAATATCAAAAGGAAACAAGTTTATATTTTGTGTGCCTTATTATTTCTTTACAACAATGCCAACATATGAATTTATGCAGCTAATTACAAAATAACCTTAATAACATTTTGCTAGGGTTGAAAGAGGATTAATTGGGTAATTACCAGTGACACAGTATATTTGGTGGTTAGGTGGGCCTTTGGGGCTTTGTACTAGAAAGAATATTCATCCAAGCCCTTCATGTAACAGATGAGCAAATGGGAACTCAGAGAGGTGATCTTGCTTTCTGAAGGTCACTTTGAAGCAGAGGTCAGAATAAAACCTAATTGTCCTAATTCCTAATTCAGTGTTCTTCCCATTCTTTTCTACTTCCCTTGGGAACTTTTATCATCACCCACTTTCCAGGTTTCCTTTAGTCATTAGGAACAGAACAAAATAGAACAAAACAAATTCACTTGACG
>CM053599.1:85986209-85997867 GCA_028646575.1 Pseudocheirus occidentalis
CACATCCTCTCCTGTCTTTTCTGACACGTTATCCTCACAGTCATTCCCCCTTTTCTTCTAATTTCCAATCTCTCTCTACTGCTTCCTTCTTTGTGTCTCATAAACATACCTAATTCTTAAAAAAACTTTTACTAGATACTACCATTCCCTCATACCCAAAGTCCTAGAGAAAGCTGTTTATATTTGTCTGCTTCATCCACTTCATCAATTTATTAGTTCTTTACCTATTTGCATTCTATCTTCCAAACTCATTGCTTTTTTTTTTGGAGGGCAGTTGGGGTTAAGTGACTTGTCCAGGGTCACACGGCTAGTTTTTTGTGTTAAGTGTCTGAGGTCGGATTTGAACTCAGGTACTCCTGACTCCAGGGCCAGTGCTCTTATTCACTGCGCCACCTAGCCGCCCCCTTCAAACTCATTGCTTAATGGCAACTACTATCTCTAGTTATAGATGATCTCTTGATTGTCAAATTGTATGACATTTAAAATTCTCATAATTCTTGCCTCTTCTTCTGCTTTTGGTACTTTTGATACATACTCCTCCTGAATATTTACTTTATCCTCTTAAAGTTTTCATTTATTTATTTGCTTATTTATTACTGATCTCTCTTGCTCTTCCTTCTACATGTTAGAGAAGTGGTAGTTTTTTTTTGCTGGATTATTGTTCATATAATTCCTCATAATTGTGGGTGTCTTCTAGGGTTCTGTCCTGGGCCTTATACTCCTTTTTCTCTGTATTTAGCCTTTTACATGGTGACCTAATCAGCTCCCATGGATTTAATTATCTTCTCTATACAGATGACTTCTAGATCCATATTTCTAGCACTAGTCTCTCTTCTGAGCTGTAGTCATGAATTTCCTGCTGTCCACTAGACATTTCAAAGTATATTTCATGTAGACATCTCAAACTCAATATTTTTGCAACATCTTATTATCTTTTCCTAAAAACTCAAACCTTTCTGAATTTCTTATTTCTGTTGAGGGTACCACCATCATCCTAGTTACTGAGATCTGCAACCTTGGTATTGTTATCTTTGATTTTGGACCTGTCCTTTACTCCATATCTACATTCATCTGGCAGTTAAAAAAACACAATAACTTATAATTCATTAATAAATTTTTTAACATTTAAAAATATTTGAGTTCCCAATTCTCTACCTTCCTCCAGCCTCTCCCCAGGCCATTAAGAAGGCAAGCAGTATGATACCCACTATTACTTGTGAAGTCATGCAAAATATATTTCCATATTAGGCATTAAAAATAATCCAAGAAAAATAAAGGAAGTTGGGGCGGCTAGGCGGTGCAGGGAATAATAGAGCACCCGCCCTGGAGTAAGGAGGACCAGAGTTCAAATGTGGCCTCAGACACTTAATACAAAAACTAGTTGTGTGACTTTGGGCAATACACTTAACCCCAATTGCCCTACCTCCCCCCACCCCAGCAAAAAAAAAAAGAAAAGAAAAATAAAGGAAGTGAGGAAATTATACTTGAGTTTGCATTGAACTAAACAGTTTAGTGAATAAAAGGAGCAGAAAAAGTTGTATTAAAATTGTTTTAATATTAACTGCTAAAATTCATGTGTAAAGGAGTAGTTTTCAGATAAGATGAGCTTTTGCTTGCAAAAGGGGCAGAAGATAAACTTTGCATATGTAACACTTTGTAAAAGATTCAGATTCATGTCCCCTTTGTAAGTGAATCCTTTGGCTGAAATTTCAGAATAGAAAAAAACAAACATCATAGCAAGTTTGAAGAAACAGTTTCAGATTTTCTGAGTGTTAAAGAGGATCATCTGAGGGGAGATATGGTTGAGACTTTGTGTTTCTTTGGCTTATTTACAGGTAATTGTTTTAGGTGTAAGAGGTTAAATTCACAAAATGAAAAATAATTGAAGTTTCTGGGATATTCACTTAAGGACCCTTGGTTTTGTAGTTAACTGACAAGGGGAGTTCTTGAGCTTTCACCTCATAAAGGAAAAGAGAGAATATTTACAAAAATATAAACTGCCTAGATTAACATAAGAAGAAATAGACTATCTAAATAAGCCTATTTTAGAAAAAGAAATCAATTAGGCTATACATGAGCTTCCTAAGAAAAAGACATCAAGACCACATGGATTTACAACTGAATTCTACCAAATATTTAAAGATCAACTAATTGCACTGTTAACTTATTTGGAAGAGGAAGCAAATGAGTCCTACCAAACTCATTTTATATGAAACAAATATGGTCCTGATACCTAAATCCTGGAAAACAGAGAAAGAAAATTATAGATCATTTTAATTAATGTCTCTGCATGCAAAAATCATGAATAAAATACTAGCTAGGAGACGGCAAAAATATATTACAAAAATTATACATTGTGACCAAATGGGATTTATATCAGGAATGTAGGGATGGTTTAACAAACATAACTGATTATAACAATAACAAAAGTAACAAAAATCATATGATTATATCAATAGACATAGAAAAATCTTTTGATAAAATACAACCCTTATTCCTGTTAAAATACTTGAGAGCATAGGTATAAATGAATTTTTCCTTAAAATGATAAGAAGCATCTACCTAAAATCATCAACAACCATTATTTTTAATGGGGATAAGCTAGAAGCCTTCCCAGTAAGGAGTGAAACAAGGATGTCCATTGTTAACAGTATTATTCAGTAATAACTAGAAATGCTAGCAATAGCATTAAGAGAAGAAAAAGAAATTGGAGGAATCAGAATGGGCAATGAAGTTATGAAACTTTCTCTTTTTGCAGATGATATGATAATATACTCGGGAAAATCCTAAAGATTCAACTAAAAAGATAGTGCAACCATTTTTTTTAACAATGTAGCAGGTTATAAAATAAACCCTCATAAATCATCAGCATTTCTGTATTTCACTAACACATCTATGTATCACCATTCAAGAAGAGATAGTAGGAGATACTCAGTTGAAAATAACTGTGAGCCACCATAAGCACTCTTTTTTGTCCTGGAAGTGTGACCAGGGTTTTACAGCTCCCCTGTGACTGCAAGCTTTTGTGTGGTAGTACTCCTACTCTGGAACTCTCACCCAGGTATGTGACCCAGATCCAAGTATGTTTCATTGGTCGCAGTCCTGCCCCTGGTGCCAGCAAAGGGACTCCTATAATTTCCTTCTGACCAGTTGTCTGGCCATTCCTTACCATCTGTGGGTTGAGAGGTTCAGAAATGGCCACTGCTACCACTGATTCAGTTGCCCTCAAGGCTTGCTGTTGGTTTGCTGGGGTATAACCTGTGCTGGCCAGTGCTCCACTTTTACTCCAGTGCAACTGATCTTTCCTGCCGACCTTCAAAGTTGTTGTAAGCTGGAATATTGTTTCACCTTGTCCTTTTGTGGGTTCTGCCACTTCACAATTTTTTTTAAATTTAAATTTATTTATTTACTTTTAGTTTACAAATTCAGTTCCACAGTCACTTGAGTTTCAAATTTTCTCCTCCTCCCTCTTCTTCCCCCTTCTTCCTTCCCCTCCATGGTGGTATGTAATCAAATATAGGTTCTACAAGTACCTTCACATTGAACAAGTGGTAAAGAAGGATTATAACCAGTGGAGTGAACAATGAGAAAGAAAGGACAAAAATAAAACAATACATAAAAGAGAGAGCAAGTAGTTAGCTTCAGTCTGCATTCAGATTCTGTAGTTCTTTCTCTGGATGTGGATATCCCTTTTCATCATGAGTCTTTTGTAGTTGTCTTCTAACCTTGTATTACTGAGAGGAGCCCAGTCTATCAAAGTTGATCATTGCACATATGATGTATCTGTAATTTGCACAGTTCTTTTTGAGGCATTATTTAAAGTTTTTTTTGGAGAAGTTTTAGAAAGAGCTCGGCTGAGTCCCTGCCTTTTCTCTACCATCTTGGCTCTGCCACCATATAATTTATAAAGAACTTTGTCAAATTTTCAAGAACACAAGTCATTCCTTGAATGATAAATGGACAAAGGATATGAACAGGCAGTTTTTCTATGAAGAAATGAAAACTATATGTAGTTATATGAAAAAACACTCTAAATCATTATTGATTAGAGAAATACAAATCCACATAACTCTGATATATCTTACACCTATTAGATTGTTTAAAATGATAGAAGGGGAACATGATAAATATTGGAGGGGGTGTGGAAAAATTGGGACACTAATTCACTGTTAGTAGAATTGTGAACTCATCCACTTATTTTGGAGAACAATCTGAAATTATGTCCATGAGGTATAAAACTGTGTATACTCTTTGACCTAGCAATTAAGTCTGTTTCCCAAGGTGATTAGGGAAAAAGGAAAAGAATTTATGTGTTATAAAATATTTATAGCAACTCTCTTTTGTTGTGGCAGAGAACTGCAAATTGTTGGGATGTTTGTCAGTTCGACTGGCTAAACAAATTATGGTATGTGATTGTGATGGAATAGTACTGTGTGCAAGAAATAATGAATTGGTTGATTTTAGAAAAATGTGGGAAGACTCATGAAATAATGAAGGGTAAAATGAGCAGAACCAAGAGAATGTTGTACACAGTTATAGCAATAATGTTCCAAGAACAACTTTGAATCACTGTCATTTTGAGTATTATAAATAGTCAAATCAATAACAAGGGGTCTATGAAGGAAGATGCTAACCACATTCAAAGAAAGAACTGATAAGTATAAGGATGTATTGTGTAGTTTTACACACACACACATGCACACACACACACACATGCACACTCACAGATGTGTTTAATGGTAGCCTAATGGTGGTGGGGGGAAGTACAGCTGAGAATAAAAGAAGACTTAGAGGGAAGCACAAAAAAGCAGGGTAGCTTTAAAAATGACTTACAGCATTTATTACATAGTTTATTAAAAAAGTAAATTGTGAAATGGAAGTTGATAATTCTATATCGAATCCTTTTTTCTGTTGTACTGTGTACATGGAAATATTATTTTTTTTGTAATTTAGTTTGAAATGAAGAAAAAAAGGAAAAGAGAGTCATTGAGTACCTGGAAGCTTTGATTTGAGTGACAGTTGCTAGAATGATGAAGAAATAGGTTAAAATAAAGAACTGAGGAGGAGAGAGACCTAAGAGAGACCTAAAAGCAGCTCTGAGGGAAAACACTCTAGGAGACTCAGATGATAAGAAAACTTCCGTTTCCAGTTGTTGATTGGTGCCCCTTTATTTTCATCTACAATAGGAGAAAGGTAAAACCTCTCCTAGGTGCTTGTTGCCTTCTTGTGTACAGCTCTGGTGAGAGAGGAAAAAATAGAGGCAATAGAGGCGTTGGAGCTGATTTGCTGTTGGATTGACTTACTGATGTCTGATTGGACCACCTAAGAATCCTGATTAATGAGGAGGTGACTGGGCTTGTCTGCTTGAGGAGTGTTGTCATTTTCTGGTTTAAGGGAATAACTAGCCTAGGCAGGACATATCCTAACGCTTCCTCAGTGCCCTTCTAGTGGGGATTAGGAGTTAAAGGAGTTTGTCAGTTCTTGGGTTAGAGCCAAAAGAATTTGCCCAACAAGTATGTGCGGATTAGAAAGACATTAGTTCAAAGAGAAGCAGTGTTGTGGCATTGGTGTTTGCAGAATGGACCAGTGATATCAAGGCCTGCAGTCCAGAGTTGTGAGTTAGCCCAAGTACCTGGGTTTTCTTTAACATGTACCTTCCTTCTGGATATCTTTAAGTATGTGCTCACTCTCTCCACAGTTACTTAGTGCATTGATAGGAGAATGTGAACTAGGTTTATGTGTGGGCTATGATGTATTGATTATTCTGAATTTACTTTATATCGAGTACTTGTGATGCCTTTGTTATTATTGCTTTTCCTTTATTGTTACATAAATGGTTACATTTCAGATCTAATGGTGTCATGGTGAGTAGCTGGTTATACATAACCGAAAAGTAAACCATTGCTCAAGGTGTGTGGTCTTGGATAGAGGGAGTATAACAGACTCCCCTGGGATTCTGAGGGAGTTTAAATGGTAACCACGTTGTGGTAGTTCTCTAGGAATCTAGAACTGCCAGTGTGAGAACAGCTCCCTACTAAAAGTCAGCATAGGAAATTAGGATCTAATTGAATGCTAGGTTTAGAGTAAGAAAGACAAATTCAAATCCTGCCTCAGATACTTAGTAGCTTAAGTGTATGATCCTAGACAATGCACTTAACCTTGATACCCTTCAAGATTCCCCTTCCAGTTCTAATCTGTGATTCTGTGATCCTGAATTTACTGGGTAGGTTGGTTGACTTGAGTCTTCTCTCAAAACCTTTTCAGGGTAGAATTGTTTTTGGTTATGCTGGAAGGTGCTACCATTTCCCATCATTTGACACCTGAGAAATGAGGGTCTCATTTGCTTCTGACTTCTATATATCTCCTCAGAATGGCCTTTGTCATACTTCTCTTTTCTGATGCCCATTCACTGATACTTGCCCAGACATCACCCTTCTCAGAAGCTTATACTTCCTAGAGATGAAGTTTTGATTCGTGGGTATTGTCAGTCTCCATTGTACACAGCAGAGGGTTGAGTATGTACGATTTTATAAGAGAGTAAGCATTTAGGGAGAATTTAGGTATTACTCCTTTGAAAATGATTGCTTAAGTATAGACTGGCAGAAATGTTAGTTTTTAGAAAAATATTCCTTTCTCCAGATAAATGTAAACAAACAAACCACAAAATATTACCTAGATATGTATATTTTGCTCTTTGTGCAAAATGAAGTGTGGTGTACTAATGGATATTATAGACGTTCTACAACTGCAGACTGGTATATGCTGTGTTTATTTTAATATGAGAACATTCCAGGTAGAAGGTTGATATCAGTTTAAGTCACAAGTGAAAACTTGTTAGGACATGGTGGGTGGAGCATGGAAGTTAAAAAGCCACTTGTTGAAAAGGGGAAAGGAGAACAATAAAAGTGCCAGGGCTCTTAAAGTACTGCCTCCAAGGACTTCCTTGGCTGAATTTAATAGACTGCAGAACCCTGTAGCTGTTTTGTCAGTTCTCCTTAGATCAGCCTTCAAGATTCCTCTTCACACTACTCTGCAGTTAGCTTCTCGGGGAAAGGTATTCAGAGGCTTCTGCTCGAATTTGATAAAGTATTTTATTACAGTATAAATAAAACACAATATCTATGTGCCTTCAGCTCTAAATCCTATAATTCTGAGAAATCACATTGAGAAGTTTCTTTCCTTCTATAACAATATTTTGGAACGGTTTTTTTTTTCCACTCCTTTATGAAGAAGATGAAAGTTATGTCTGGCAGCTCTCTATCTGGCACAAGTTAGTTCTGATATCTATCCTTTGTAGTTTTTTGGAAACAGATTAATTAAGGTGAAGAAGAGGTGAAGGTTTAGATTCATAGGTTGTTGGTACTATATTTATCTTGTATAAAGATTCAGTATATTTTACATAAACATATTTAGTATATACATTACATATACATCTTGTTCCTTCTAAAAGAATGCCAGTTCTTGAGGACAGAGACTATTTATTTACTTATGTTCCCAGCAACACATTTAATGATATTTCTCCATACTCTACAGATTAAATCTGTGTAACATAATCATCTTTGTCAGTTATAGTTCATAGTTGTAGCAGCTAAGAGTGTGATTCAGAGTCAAGGCATAGGCTTAAGTGCCACTTCTGGAAAAAAAAACCCAACTAGTTCTTATGATTTCAAAGAAGT
The DNA here is from genome assembly GCA_028646575.1 of Pseudocheirus occidentalis. Classification (NCBI taxonomy): domain Eukaryota; kingdom Metazoa; phylum Chordata; class Mammalia; order Diprotodontia; family Pseudocheiridae; genus Pseudocheirus; species Pseudocheirus occidentalis. The sequence continues at coordinate 85,993,886 of CM053599.1, forward strand.
CACTTAATCCATCAGTGCCCTAAATAACTTTTAAGTCTGTAAATTGCAGAACAATCATCTACATTGTAGAGGGACTTTTCAGTACTGTTGAAACCTGTAAGTTCTGATCAGAAAAGAGAAAAATGTTTTTATTGATTTCAATCTTGGAGGGCATGCCTCTTGCTTTTTATGAATTCCTTGTTTCTTAGAAACATGAGGATAAAATTCTGCTCCCCTTCTTCTTCTCTGCCTTTTGGAGTCCCTGGCATCCTTTCAGACTTAGCTCAAATGTCATTTTTTTTTTGCATTAGGCAGATCTACATTAGACCTTTCCTGTCCCCCCAATTCTGAGCCTCTTCCTTTACTATTAACATCTGTTGACTTTGTGTGTATCTTATATGTACTTCTTTGTTTACATGATGTCTCCCCACAAGAGGATTAGGGGATCTGAGGGCCAGCCTTGGAGCCAGGTAGATCTGGGTCCAAGTTCTACTCTGACACTATCGGCTTTGTGACCCTGAGCAAGTCACTTGCCTAACCTGTCTGTGCCCTAGGTAGCTCTCTCTCAGACTAGATGGCAGAGAAGGCGCTGACCTCCAGTATTCTCTGGGTAGTTTTTGGAGTTCAGGGACTGTTTTTCTTTTCTTGTGTCCAGGGCTTAGCACAGCTGCTGGCACATAGTAGATGTTCCGTAAATGCTTCTTGATTGATAGGAGTCCAATTACTTTCTGTCAGTCTAATTAAGAACTCTTGTTGTTCAGCAGGTGTTTTAAGAGAGATGCTTTGGTATTAGAACTCTTTGAGTGTGTGAAAAATTTATTGTAGGTTACTTGAAGAGAATAATTGTTATTGTTTGATTTCTGAGTCATTTCTCCTCTTTCCTCTTTTTTTTAAAATAAAACTTTTATGGAATACAGGTTCCCAGATGCAAAAGTTTTTTTTTTAATGAATTTGTATAAAGGAAAAAAAAGGTCAAACTGTCAGGAAGCATATAACTGAGTGTTCTGTTCCAGTGCCATTGGAGGTGACTGACTGTAATACACTCTGAGCAAGATGGTGCAGCAGATTGCTGACCAAGAGGTTCTTTTTGAATGTAGGAACCATGCTGTGGAAGGTATTTGAGCTAGTTAATAACAACAGTATGCACTTGTTACCTCATTCTCTGAGACTGGCAAACATAAGAATTGATGAGACAGAAGAACAAGGTGTGGAACAGCAATGACCCAGTATGGAAATACTGTTTCTTCATAGGTTTGTAAGGTAGAGAGCTGGGAGGGATCTCATCATTCTTCTAGCCCAAACCCTTCATCATTTAATTCAGGGGGAATCTGAGGCTCAGAGAGGTTCCATAAATGAGGATGAGACAGGTCACATGGATGCCACTTTAAAACTTGTATCATGGTGGAATTTACGAGCGAGGTCCAGAGAGATTCGAAGGCTCTCAGGTTTCATGGGGGTGTGGTAACAGTTAGCAGATGCTGTGGAGAGATCAAAGAGGACGAGGTGTGAGAAAGTGGAGGAATAACCGGGATTGGGAGCAAGTAGGAATAGGAAGTGAAGATTCTTTCTAGAAGACTGGCACCAAAGAGGAGATGGGAGAGAGTAACAGGAAAGATGGAGGGGGAAGGCGGGAAGGCAGTGGCGGCAGGCATTTATATAGTAACTTCTATGTGCTAGGTACTATGCTAAACACATTTGATAAAGACTGTCTCCTTTGTAGCAGATAGAGTGGGACTCAGAGTATTTAAACATATAAATATTATTTCTTTTGATTTGATCCTCACAAAGACACTGTGAGGTAGGTGCTATTATTATTCTCACTTGACAGTTGAGGAAACTGAGGGAGTTTAAGTGCTTTGCCCAGGATCACATAATTAGTAAGTATCTGAGGCTGGATTTGAACTCAGGACTTCTTGGCTGCAGGCCCAATGCTCTATCCACTGTATCACTTGGGTCACAAGAAGGCTTTTGTATTTGATGAAAGGCAGCTAGGTGGCACAGTGGAAAGAGTGATGGCCCTGAAGTCAGGAAGACTCATTTTCCTGAATTCAAATCTGGCTTCAGACATTTACTGGCTCTGTGACTCTTGCCAAATCACTCAACCCTGTTTGCCCCAATTTCTCATTGGTAAAATGAGCTGGTGAAGGAAATGTCAAACCACTGTAGGATCTTTGCCAAGAAAACTCCAAATGGGGTCATGAAGAGTTGTACACAACTGAAACAACTGAACAACAACAATACAGATGATTGTGATGATCAGAACTTTTTTCAAGTAACTTATATTTATATAACATTTTAAGGCACATCAGTGCAAAACACACAAATGTCTTAACTACATACTCTTTCTTCTAGGTTATGTGGTTCTTAACCTGGGGCTTATGGACATATTTCAAAAGGTCTATGAACTTGGATAGAAAAAAAATGACATCTTTATTGCAATATAATTGGTCTCCTTTGCAGTCCTATATATTTTATTCATTTAAAAATATTATTCAAAAAAGATGTCCTTTAGTTTTTCCAACTGCCAAAGGGATCTGTGACACAAAAAATGTTAAGAACTCCTAAAGGAAGGGGCGTCTAGGTGGCGCAGTGAATAGAGCACCGGCCTGGAGTCGGGACGACTTGTTCAAATCCAGCCTCAGACACTAAACGCAAAAAACTAGCAAATCACTTAACTCCAGTTGCTTTCCAAAAAGCAAAAACAACACAAAATAAAAGCAAGAACTCCTAAAGGATAAAATGTAAACTCCTTTTTTTTTTTAGCATAAAAAGAACTCTACCACCTGACTCCTACTTACCTTTCCAAATTTATTGGATGTTAACACCTCCAACCCCAACCCTGCCCTCACTCATGCCTGGTACTTGGTAATCTGCTCAAGCTGGTTTTCTGTCTTATCCTCCCAAAGAATACTCCGTGAAGAGGATGTTCCATCTTAGTCCCTCTTGCTCCTGCTTCTGAATCTGAGGGTCTCTCTTCCCTGAAGGTCATCTTCTGCATGAATCCTTTCCTGAGCCCCTCAACTACTGGTGGCCTTCTTTCCAAACTACCTTATATTTGAATGATATATTATTCACTTTATCTTTATATATTTGTATATGTTATTGGTGTTTCCCTCATTAAAGTTTAGGCTCCTTGCAACTAGGAATCGTTTCATTCTTTGTGCTTTTATTTCTGGGTTGTAGGATAGGGCCTGGCACATCATAGACACTTACTTAGTTGATTGATGGGGACTGGTAAAGGATGGCTTTCCTTGGTAAAAGGAACTGTCAGATGAGGTACTTTACTAGGACAAGCAGATGCCTTCTTTACCACTTATGATTTGAGAGGTGATTGGAGCACTGAGAGGCTAAGTGACTCAGCTAGTACTTGTCAAAGACCAGGATTGAAGCCAGGATGGCAGAATATATCTCTGTAGTGATGAGGTACAGACTCTGGGAGCCCTCTTCAGGAGGCTCTTCTAGGCTGCTTCTCGGGAATTCATGCTGCTTTTAATTCTGAGAGAAGTGATAGGATGTCCTCTGACTGTCTTCTTGACCAAAAAGTAGATCAGTTTAGTTCTAGTATAGTTCAAATGTGGCCTAATGCAGAAGTGACCAATGGACTCTGTGACCTTTCAACATTCTTTACAGTCTTAGAATTCTTTGATTCTATTATTCTAAGGCCACAGCTTCATTGGTGAAGAGGCAAATGGAATGTTTAGTGAAGGCTGGAGTGGAAAGACAGAGGGAGATTAGAATAGGGATAACTTAGTCAAGTGAAAATATCTGTTAGCACATCTTCTAGTTGATTGATTTCATAAAATGGACAACTGTAAAGACCCACGTGGCAACTTATTACAAGACTTTATGGAGTTAGCTACTGAGGAGAATAATATGGTAGAGGTGAGTTATAGAGGACAAGGTCGTAAATAATCACTTCCTGAGGGAAATGCTCGTATTTGGGATTTGTGGCTTGTATTTAACTTTTGTACCACATGTTCCTTCCTTCCTTCCTTCCTTCCTT
>CM053599.1:85998367-86015806 GCA_028646575.1 Pseudocheirus occidentalis
AAAATATTGTTTTTTTTGCAAATATACATTCCTCGATGTCACCCAATTCATATAAGTCTAATATCATTATAATACGTTACTTGGTTCCAAAATTATACTAAATAATACAAGGGTCTGTAAATGCACGTTTTCGCTGCAAGGTAGCGTCGAGTAGCTGGTAGCCAATGTCCAGAATGATTTGGAGTGCAAAGGGTTAAAGTATATCTGCTTCTTAATTTTTGCTAAAATTCAATCTGTTTTCATGATTTATACTCTCCGTATTTTGATTTCTGAAATGCAAGCAAGATAAACAAACAAAACCCTGAACAGTCAAAATAAATGTTCCAGTTCATGTATTTTTCTTATAATTGAAGTTCTCACTTAGATCTTGTGCTCTTAGTTTGAACACAATTCTGTTAGTGCTAGTAATTTTTTTTCAGGTTATACAGCAGATTAGGTATGGCAAATTAAAGGGTTGAGGACTACTAGAGGCAAATGCTCTGATAAGCAGAAAGAAGTGATGGTTGAGAACAAGAGATCACAGATCTAGAGCTGTATGGCACTTCAGAGGTCATCCAGTCCAAACCCTTCATTTGACAGATAAGGTAAACTGAGTGTGACTTGCCTAATGTAGTAAGTGGCAGAGATGAGATTTAGACTCAAGTCCTTTACGTCTCAAGCCAACCTTCTTTCCACCTTCTCATTTTATATCATTTGTAGTGATAGAGAAAATAGATCTAAGAAGGCTCCTATTTAACAGATCTTTTATGCCTAACATGTAACGTATTATTTTGAATCTTCATTTTTTCTATTGAAGAATCAGATTGTTTTGGTCCTTAACACCCCATCTTGGCTGATGTTTCTGAACAGCCAGCTAATTTTAGCCTTAGCCCATTCTAGATTTGAGCTATAACAAACCCACTTAGTATGCTTTTGAGTAGGTTCTGATTTTTAGGGTAGAGTTTGGGAGGGAGTATAAGATTTGTCTTGGCATGAATTGCCTCTTATGCCTCGATTCCCTGTGCCTTCAGTTTGGTAGTCCATGGTGAAGGTGGTTAATAAAGATGGGAGGATATGTGAATGTCAGTGGTAGAGTACTCCTAGTATAGTGGTATTCTTGAAAAGTTTTGGAAAAAAGGAAGATTATGAGCCTCCTAAGACCTGGGTGTCTTGATGAGAAAGGGGGAAGAATTATTATAAAAAGAGCCTTAAAAAATCACAGTAGTTTGGTAAATTCAGTGTAGGCACAACCTTCCCTACCTCAGGAACCCTTGAAGTCATCATAGTGTTGCAGTCCATTTTGATAATTGATGTTTTTTCATGATGCCCTTGAATCAACAAGGAAAAGACAATTACTTTCAGTATGCTGTGCTGCAGAAGAGAGGAAAGCATGCCACATTTTATAAGAATTTACATCCAAAAAGATCTTTAAAAATGTTAATACTTAAAAGGCATAAATTCTTTAGATAGAATATAATGCATCTTGTGATATTGCAGATATTTTTGAAATTGCATGATTGTTAAATGTGGATTTAGTTTAATGTTGTAATTTGTATGGGTGGTTTAAAGTAAATTTTCAGTTAAGTTAATATAGCCTGTTTCCTAAAGTAGACATTTCAAGGGATGGAACAGTTGATATTTTGGGGAGTGCGTGTGTGTGTGTGTGTGTGTGTGTGTGTGTGTGTGTGTGTGTGCATGCAGTTTTAGGAGATAAGGAGAGAAGAGACTGGATGTCAGTTTGAATTACTCTATTTTCTGGGTTCTGGGGACAGTTTTAATTGTACACGATAGTTCTTTTTATCCCCTTTCAGATTTTGGTACTATAATAGAGTATGCTTTAGGCTGGGGATCATGAAAGCTGAGCTGGGTTTGGGAAAATCGAATTAAAGATGAGGTTTGAAAGTTTAAGCACTCCCTAAATAAGCTTAAGTAATTTTATTTTATACACACTTCTAGTTTGTATTCCCTGGTGTGTTATTTCTGAATTTATATGTATTCTGTATTCCTTATGAATAAATTCAAGAAAACATCTTTTTGTAGTCCAGCACGTGTAAGAAAGGAATGAATGACAGAATTGGCATCCATTTATGGTGGCAGTAGTAGAAGAGGAAAAGATGAGTAGAAATTAGATGTGGTAGGTCTTTGTACTGAGACGGGGTGAAAATGACCCAGAGACCAAGGTAAAGATTTTTGATTCCTTGATTTGGGGTTCTGAGATCAGAGAAGTTTAGAGACAACTGTATGGAAAATACTCTGGGGCCAAGTGCAAAGAGGCTTCAGGACTAGTTTCAAGGAGGAGTTGGAATTCATCATAGTTTAGTTTAGTTCAGCACTTCTTAAACTGTGAGTTGCATCCCACAGCACTTGTGGGTTATGACCCATAGTTTAAGAACAGCAGAAGGGGTTGTGAGTGGAAAAAGTTTAAGAAGGGCTGGTTTAGTTGATCAAGGAAGTAAGAACCCTCAATTTGGAGTTAGGATCTGGGTTTGAATTCTTTTTGTTCTGCTTACCTAACCCTTACATGTCACTTCCTTCCTAAGAGTTCCTTCTAGCTCTCTAGATCAGTGGTTCTCAACTTTCCTAATGAGTCTTTAATATTCGTATGTGGGAATATCTGCATGTGGGCTGCCCTGCCTGGAGACATAGAGGAGCGGTGTCTCGGTTCCTAAGACCATGCAGATGTTTTTCCCATGGTCTTAGGCAACCCCTCTGACCCCTGTGAAAGGGTCATTCGACCCCCAAAGGGGTCACAACCCCCAGTTGAGAAGTGCTGCTCTAGATCATTATAGGATCTTAGCTTATACCTGTTTTCTCTAGTCTCAAACTGTAAACCAGTTGTGTCAAACTCAAATAAAAATGGGGCCACTAATATGCATTACTGACTTAGTTTTAAAATGCCAGTGTTTTCTAAATTTTATTGTATTTGTATTTATTTTGTTACTTATTTCCCAATTACATTTTAATCTGGTTTGGTCCTCACTGGAGTGTTTACAGCAGACACCTCTGCTGTAAACCATTTCTAAGTATTCATCTTCATGGGCTGTGGTTATGGTAAGTAGAATCAGCTGTCTGCTGATGTCCCACAAGCAGGAAGTACATCTGTAGGGCCGTGTGGGAAGAAGCAGTGGGTCTTGATTGTTATTCTTTGCAATGAATTCTTTAAGGACCAGAAGCTTAGACCCCTGTAGGAAAGTGCTAAGAACCAGTGCTAAGAACCAGAACCATCAAAAGAGCAGCCCTAGAGAACAGGATCATTACCTGTGATTCTAAGTCAGATCCTGTTTATTCTCTGTTCTAGTTTTATGCTTCATGCTCTGTGAGCACCAGTAAAAGTTGACAGGTACATACTAAGGGATAGCTAGGGAGAAGGAAAACCCTATAGGCTCTGGTAGAGCTTGTTCTACAGCAGGAATGAAAGGCACTAGACTTCTAGGATTTTTTACATCAAAAGGGCTGAATTAAAAGATTTAATATGTGATGAGAACTCAACCTAAGATGTTTTCCCTTAACCCTACTATATCTCTCATTCTTATATGATAACTAATATAAATATGATAAATGTGATTTGATATTCAACTTTTGGCTAATCTTTCCTGAATATAGCCTTCATATCTAAAGATAAAAATCCCAAGTAGAAATGCTCTCAGTATTCTGTTTGCCATAATGATAAAATAATGAAATTTTATTTTACATTTAAAATGAAATTGTAATATTTATAACTGATATGACATGGTGATCTATATATGATGTTAACCTAGTGCTTCTGGTCAAAAACTGTTTAAAGTACCAACTGTTGTTGTACTTGTTGTTTTTTCTTTTTTGAGGGCAGTCAGGGTTAAGTGACTTGCCCAAGGTCACACGCCTAGTTTTGTGTGTGTGTGTGTGTGTGTGTGTGTGTATTAAGTGTCTGAGGCCGGATTTGAACTCAGGTACTCCTGGCTCCAGGGCCAGTGCTCTATTCACTGCGCCACCTAGCCGCCCCCATTGTATTTGTTTTGAAACACGGATTTTAAGACCTCAGTGAATGTGAGAGGAAGTAGAAACCTAACTGAGAATATGAATTTCAGACATTGAATGTTGTTGCATAAAAGCAAGCTTTTTAATACTTTGTCAGTAAAGGCAATTTTGCTGCAAAAAATTAAGAGAAAAGATAGCGAAAGTTTTACTTTGATCCTTTATTAAAATTGATAATCTTTTTTATTAAAGTTCAAATTATGTTAATTCCTGGAGACCCTTCATCCTCCTAGGAAATAATGTTGCAGTATAGGTTGTGGAAGATTTAGATTATCTTTAGATAAGTTATAGTCATTAGGTTTTTAAGCATCCTGTAAAAACTTTACAGTCTGATAGGAAGAAATAAGACTTGTATATAAGATAGATGCAAAAATGTAATACTGCTTCGAATGTAGCAAACATGTAAAAAAGGTATAAAGTAATAGGAGAGAAGATAAGGAAGAAATCACTTTCAGATGGGGAGGATCTGGGAATGCCTTTATGGGGAGGTAGCATGTTCCAAAAGTATTTCTGAAGGTTTTTGACTTATTTGTGATGTTCTCTGAGAATGTTAATGAATCTTTTAACTTGTTTCTGACAAAGAAGTGTTCATTTTTTTATTGCTTTCTTAAGGTAATAAGTATGCATGTTGTTAATATTGTATGGATTTTGGTTAAGATATTTTCCAAATTGGAACAGTTTGGAACTATACCCAAAGGGGTATAAAATGCGTATACCCTTTGACCTAACAATACCCCTGTGTCACAGAGAGATCATACAAATGAGAAAAGGGCACACACATACAAAAATATTTATAGCAGTTCTTTTTGTGGTGGCCAAGAATTGGAGATTGAGGGAATACCCATCAATTGGGGAATGACTGAACAAGTTGTGGTATATGAATGCAATGGAATACTAATGTGTTATAAGAAAGGATGAGCAGGCCGACTTCAGAAAAACCAGGAAAGGCTCATGTGAACTGATACTAAGTGAGGGAAGCAGAACCAGGAGAACATTGTACACAGTTACAGCCACATTGTGCAGTGACTGACTTTGATAGACTTGGCTCTTCTCAGCAATGCAAGGTTCTAAGACAACTCCAAAATGCTAATGATGGAAATACCATCTACTTCCAGAGGATTATGGAGTCTGAATGCAGATTGAAGCATACAAACAGTATGCTTTTTTGTTTTGTTTCTTCTTTCTCATTGTTCATTCCATTGGTTATAATCCTTTACAACATGACTAAAGTAAAAATATTTAATGTGAAGGTATATACAGAACTTGCATCTAATTACATGCAATGGGAGGGGGAAGGAGGAGGAGGACGGGAAAAATTTGGAACTCAAAAGCTTGTGAAACTGAATGTTGAAAACTAAAAATAAGTGATTTAAAAAATAAAATAAAATGCTAAAAATATATATATATTTTCCAATTCTGTTATTGTTCAGAAAGTGTACATTGAGATTGGTATTATATAGTTATTAATTACTTTAAATGTGTTCCTATTTAGCTTTGATTTCAGGATACTAGTTAATTTTTTTAACATTTGGCCATGGTTTTCTCCTTGATAGTTTTGTTCTTGAGAAGTGTGGAGACCAAGGTTTTTGTAAACATCACCTTTGTCACTGGTTCAGTTTAAGGTCTGCATTCAAACTTGAAGCCTTCAGTTTCTATCTTTCCTTGATTTATGTTAAACATTTTATATTTACTGAGTCCAAATAATGATAATTTTATATCAGTGGATAAAGAATTTGTGAGTTGAAAGAACTGTTGCTGTTGTTGTTGTTATTCAGTAGTTCTCAACCTGTGGGTCGCGCCCACTTTGGGGGTTGAACGACCCTTTCATAGGGATCACAGGAGTTGCCTAAGACCATCAGAAAACACATATTTCCGATGGTCTTAGGAACTGAGATACTGCGCTCCTCTATTCGTCTCCAGGCGGGTCTGCCCACATGCAGATACACCCACATAGGAGTATTAAAGGGTCGCAGCATTAGGAAGGTTGAGAATCACTGTTGTTATTTTTAATTATTATTAATAACAAACTTCCTAACTTTGTCCCTAAAATGATCTAATTTTATAGTTTCTTTGACTTTGTATATAAATGGTTCCTCCTCAATTAGAGTGTTACCATATTGCTGCAAAGATTTTTTTCCTAGCTAACTTTTTTCTAATTCCATTGATTTTGTTTGTGTAGAAACTTTAAAACTTTATGTAAACTTTATGTAATTGGGATTGCCTTTTTTATCTCCTGTGATTTTCCTTGTTCGGTCATGGACTTTTCACATATGAAAGACTTCTTCCTTGCTTCTCAAATTTGTTTATAATATTACCTGTTATTTCCTATGACATGTTTGGAGCTCATTGTGGTTCATTTTGTGAGATGTTGAGCTAAATTTAACTTTGGCCAGACTGCTTTACAACTTTTCCAGGAGTTTTTGTCAAATGTTTAGTTTTTACCAACAGTTCTTGTAGTTTGCAGGTTTGACTAACACTATGCTGTTACTTTGGCAGTTGTGTAAAGGATGTGGTTGAGTGGGGAGAGACTTGAAGCAGGTCTTCTAATAATAAGTAATAGCTCACAATGCTTTCTAGTTTACAAAGTCCTTTCTCCATAATAACCCAACAAGAGAGGGAATGCAAGTATTATTAAACCCATTTTATAGATAGGAAACTGTGATTCTGTGAAGCGAGTTAACTATGGACACAGAGAAGCGTTGGAGTCTGTTTAAACCCAGGTCTCCTGACTCAAATTCATTTCTTTGAACCATGAAAGATGGGAAGAGGGTCTGATCTAGGATGGTGATGGAGACAGTGGAAATGCTTTAGAGAGAGAATCTAATGGCTAAGGCAACTCATTTGGATGTGAAAGGTAGGGAAAAATCAAAGATGACTTGGAGGATCCAAGCTGGGATTAGGAAATTGGTGGAATCATCTGCAAGATTTAGAAAGTTAGGAGAAAATACGTAGTTCTTTGTGGGGGAGGAGGAAAAGATGAGTTAAATTTTGGAAATATTGAATTTAAAGTGTTTCTGGGACATTCAGGTATAGGACATACATGGAAATCCTATCAATGTGTAAGATTTTGTTCTTGAAGTGGCTGGAACTAAGAATAAGAATGTGTTTCCCTCTTTCCATTTGTGGCATTTTCCTGACATTTTCCTTAATTCTAGAGGTTAGGAGGAATTTGCCAGGTGATGTCAAACTAAAAGAGTGAATTTTAAAAGTTTTGTACCATAGATCTATAATGTTTTCCCTTCTTGTGGGGGAAAAAAGGAAAAGCTATATAAACAAAGGTGCTTATAGCAGCTTTATTTTTTGTTGTGGATCCTCCTTCCCCACCAGGGAAGAAAACAACTGGGGACTGGCTCATCCAATTAAATTTAATAAATTCTCAAAATAAAATATGATATGAAACAAAGTATAAATAAATCAGTATATGCTAATTCAAACTGTACTGAAGGGAATATAAATATATAGAGGTGAATAGAACAAAAGAAAATTAAAGGGGACACAAAAATAATTTTAAAAATTTACCCATCTTTTATACAGTTCAGCTGTTCAGTCATAAAGTTGTAAAAAACTGGTTTTGTTTAAAGCTAAGTTTAATATAAAAAAATAAGCATAAAGGGGCAGTTAGGTGGCACAGTGAGTAGAGCACCAGCTCTGGAATCAGGAGGACCTGAGTTCAAATCCTACCTCAGACACTTGACACACTTACTTTACTAACTGTGTGACCTTGGGCAAATCATTTAACCCCAGTTGCCCTGCCTTGCCCCTTCCAAAAATAATTAAAGTGATAAAATTATAATAAATGATTAGCAGTGAAGTCCTGAGTTTCGTATTTATTTCTACTGCTTCCATTTTAACCTCGTTTTGCATTTTGGGGTAGATGCATGGAATTTGGGTCTGGAAGTGTAGTTTTTGCCAGATTTTTGCACCTGGTATTGGTATCTGAATTCTGGAAGTGTTAGTCAAGTTACAAAACTCATTGAAAAGCTCAAAGTAAACAGGGTAGAGAAAAATCAATCTATTTTCAAAATACAAAAAGAAGAAATGTAGCACCTTCACTGGAGGTTGGTCTGCTCTTTACACCGGAGGGTGCTTGTTGCTTGTCTCCTACCTTCTTTCCATACTTTTGTAAGGTGGGAAAATCCCAGCGTCATTGTTAGTCCTTGGTATAACTCACATGAGCATGTCTTGGTCAGACATCCTGTCTATGACTGCTAAGCCAGCACACTTTGTAGCCTTAAGAATCCTCTTACTCTGATCTGACTCTTCTGACCCCATTTGGGGTTTTCTTGGCTAAGATACTGGAGTGCTTTGTCATGTCCTTCTCTAGCTCAGTTTACCATCAAGGAACCAGATTACGTGGCTTGCCTAGAGTCACACAGCTATTAAGTGTCTGAGTCTGGATTTGAACTCCCTGGTCCTCCTGACTCCAGAGTTAACTCTCTATCGACTGCTCTACTTAGCAATCTTTTATTTTAACTGTTATTTTAGCTTTTGTTTTGTTTCCCACTGTCCCTTACCCCCACCTTTGGGAAGTATATACATAGATCTGTTCAAAGAATTTTTGTTGTAGTTGATTAAATGCATGCAAAAATCTACTAGCTTATATATATATATAATCACATAATATAATATAATATAATATAATGTTATATATAAATATGTAAAGATACTTTGTATACCTTAAAGCACTATGTATATTCCATTACTGTTATTAAAGTCTACAAAAGTTAAGTGACCTGTCTAAAGTCACATAGATAGTTAATGCCAAAGCTCAGATTTGGACCCATGTCCTGATCTTCAACTCTAGCTGTATGGTTTGTGTTCTGGAGCAAAATTTTATTTTTAAACCACTTTTGAAAGAGTAATACGTATTTCAACACACACACATTTTTGACTGGTTTTGATGTTAGTAAAACTAAAATACATGTTTTTAAGATCCTAAGATATTGTGGCTTAGATTTGCAGAATCTTAGAATTCTTCTAGTCCAGTATTTAAGGACTAGACACCAATCTAAAGGTGAAGGAACTGAGACCCAGAGGAGTTAATTGGAAGTTCACATTATCATGGGAAAGATTTATGTGTGTAGGTGGTATTTTAGGCCTCATAGGGCATCAAAGATTTTGCATATGTGCTTTCTTTTCTTTTATCACATTCAGCTATCTTGCTCTCTTAAGGTCAGCATAATCTATATGCTAAAGTACTTCACTGGAGCATAGGATTGTAGAGAAGGACACTGACTTTCTTTTCAGAAGACCTCAAGTTCACCACTAAATATCTGTGTAGTCTTTGAATCTACTTGGCCTCAGTCATTTTATTTATCTATAAAATGAGCATGTTAGACTGGATGATCTCTAAAGGAACCTTCTGGCTCCAAACCCTTTACTTAACGGTCGGTCCATGTCCTGTGTCTTTTCTGTTGGCACTGGCTCAAGTGTTCTCTCACTGCACTGTTTTTGTAATGTGACCCACTACCCACTAGTCTAAAAGCCTCTTCAGTCAGTTAACATGTATTTTTTGTGGCATTTGCTTATTTAGATTTTAAACAAAGATAACTGTCATTGTATAAATTATAATATAAACCATCATATCTACCTAGATAGTTACCTATTTTGCTTTCTAATTTTCTAAAAAATTGATAGCTAATTCCATTTTCCCCCTTAAGAGCTTTTTCACTCCTCCCCCTTCCTTTATGGTAATTTCTAATTAGTTACTTGAAAATGCTTAATTGAACTTTAGCTTTAAAATCCAAGGCATTCATATTTTTCTCGTCTGTATTTTCCTCTTAGTAGTTAAGCAGTGATGGATTAGAATTAGGCTGCAGTACAGATTGGAAAAAAATCTCCCAGCATCCTCTTCCTGCTGAGGCATCAGCTATACAGCAGGAACGGTAGCTTCCCCTACAGCTGACATTTCTTTAAATTTTGATACGGAGAGTCCTGTGATGCTGCAAGCTGCTTCTGCCTTATAAACTCTTTATTTTTATTTTGTTATTTTGTTTGATAATCATTCAGCTTCATGGACATCAATGAACAAAGCAGAAACTGAATTTTCTTTGTCTTTTTTGCTGACTGGAAAATATCTGCTAGGTCAGAGGGGAAGAAAGACTTATCTTCATAGTGGGACTGTATTCATTCCTTTTAAGTTATTGCTGCTGCAAATCTGTAAGTATATTTTAGCACATTCTGAAGTCATACTATAGTGTCTTCATTGTGACAAACTCTTTAAAAATTATTGAATATCCTTTTATATCTTTGGTTTTAGGTTTGCATTTTAATTTAGAACATACATCTGGATTCTTTTCCTTGTTCACTTATTTTTATTTTTTACTAAGGGCAAGCCTTGAGCTCTGAGCTAACAGAATTTCTTGCTACTTGCTGTCTGTGACTTAATCCTCCCGGATGCTGAGACTGGGTTTCAGCAACTGCAAGGTATGCATTTAGGGATGCTGAGACTTTGGCCATAGAACAATAGCAGCATAAGGATGGCTCACTTCACATTTCCTGTGACTAGCTCAGGTATTTTGTTATTTATATTGTTAGAGTTTTGTGTTTGTGTAATTAAAACCTTCATGAAAGAAAAAGTAAGCAAAAGTAGTGTGCCCTTTTAAAAGAGCATTACTAGTAATAGAGCTTAATTTCAGACAATGCAGTGTTAGTTGCTTTTCTCCTTTGTAGTGGATTGCAGTGAATTTGAGTTTCAAAAAAAAGTGGTCTTTGCATTACTACTCATTTCTAATTGTGTCTCTGAATTAGTGCCAGCTTTCTGTGGCGCATTCTTACAATCATAAACATTTGGCCTGATTCATTGTGTCCTCCTTGCTGATTCTGTGTATATACCCATTTTTTTTACTTTAGAGGAATTTGAGGAAAAATAGATACAATTATAATTAAGTTACTATTTAATTGTTAACATTTTATAGGAAATTGAGACATCATGTAGTAGAAAGATTTTAAATCTGAGGACCTAGGTTCAACTCATGCTTCTTAGTTGCTACTGTATGACCTTGGGAAAGTCAGTTCCTTTCCCTGTGTCTCTGTTTCATCATTTTTAGCATGTGAGATTTGAACTAAATGATCTTTAGGGAGTGCCTTCTAGCCCTGAGCCCTGTCATTTGATATTGACCTTTTCCCCCTATGTTATTTGTCTTTGTTAAATTGTCTTTGCCCTAGCTTCTCTTTTTGTGCCATATGTAGAAAACCAGCTGTATGTTTTTATGACTGATCTTATTTAGTCTTTTATATTTTAAAAAAATGTCAGTTGAAATTGTTTACAAAAGTTGCCCTGTTGAAATTTCAGTGGTCAAAATACTTAAAAATACCACCTGGTAGCAGTCAGTGCCAGTTTGACTTGCACTGAAATATTTTGCTGGTTATTTGGTGCCAGTATTTTGTTTGGTTTCCTTAAGTGTAAATTTTTTGGGGGGAGGGTTCTGTTATCCCCCAGAGTTAGAGTAGCTTTTGCTTTTATTTTTAAAACAATTTTGTCATACCTTAAATACTGCTACTTTGAATTTAGCATTGAAGAATTCAGGAATAGAAACACAGACCCCGACCTTTAATCACTCAAATTACTGATGATCCACTGATATAAATGATTGCCACCCACCGAGCTTTATATATAGCTTCCCTATATATTAATCCAGGTTTCCTCTCCCTCCACATGTCCTTTGCAAACATCAGAAACTTCGACAGGATGTGTGGGCTCAGAAGCAGAGGAAGAGGAACCAAACTTTTCAGCACGGTGCAGATTAGGGGAACTGACCCTGTGGTAGAGATCCTGGACAGGGAGATTACTCCTTCAGATTTTCTGAGGACTGTTTGAATTCCCCCTCCCCCCCCTTTTTTTTTGGTGATAGTGGTAAAATTTAGTTCATTAGAGATTCTTTGGGGTTAAAGAGTATTCTCTTTTACAAATTCAAGTGGCCTCGCAAGTTTAAGGAGCTAAAATGAATTAGTCCAAGGAGATTATTTTGTCCAGCATCTAGTGATCGACTGTCCTGTGGTGAATGGGGGTTAAGAGTGGCTAATTTTGAAAACTGTGGAACACCTTAAGAGGATGTACCTGAGTAGGATTTGTTAGAGTGTGATGAACAAAAAGGTTCTGGGCCTCAGGAAAGGGCCAAGCAGCACATGCCAAAGATAGGAAATTTCCTAGGGCCACTCAGCCCAGGAAATGGGGACAAGCCTCTTTTTTTTGGGGTTGGGGTTGTTACCAGCTCCCAGATCTCAGACTGGTGTTATCTAGTTCAGCTGTATTTTGGGTTAAATTGATCTTTTACAGTCTGTTCTTTTAAATTACCTCTTAAAACATTACTTCTGTGGGAAAATTTGTTCTGATGTTCCAAAAAACTCATTTGTGTTGGAAGATACGCTTCTTGAAGATACGGGTTGATTTTTGCCCCCCTTTTTTATATCCTCTTTGTTTAACACAGAGCTTGACACTTGGTAAATGTCTAATGGAAACCTTTCCCGATCCCTCTTAATTCTGGTGCTTTCCCTCTATTGATTATTTCTTACTCATCCTGTGTATAGCTTGTTTGTACGTGGTGGTTTACATGTTTTCTCCCCCATTAGATTGTGAGCCTCTCCAGGGCAGGAGGAATCTTGCTTTTTTTGTCCCCTGTGCTTAGCACAATGCCTGGTGCATAGTAGTTGTTTGATAAATATTCGTTGACTGAGTGACTGAAAAGCTTTAACACGGGCCTATAATTAAGTGGATTGCTGTAGTTTCCATACATTATTTTTGCACTCTACCTCTCCTTTGCTTGGTGAAAGGTGGTATGGTATCTGTAAAGAATTTGTACTTTGCCATAAACTATGGAATCTTGATCTACTGGATTTAATTTTCCTGAATAAAGTAGCGATATGATGTTTACTATAAATTATATATAGAACTAGGTGAAGGTATTTCTGAATCCGTGACAAAGTTTAAAAACTGAACCTTCAATATTACTGTACCCAGGACTCTTAGCTGTCACTATAACATGTTGCTGCCTGACTTGTGTCTCTCCCACTCTCTCCTTCCCCTAAAGAAAAAAAGAATACTGTGTACTATGGAAAAGTATTTTCTGGTTTTCAAAATTATTTTTGTATTTATTAAAAATATTCCTCTTTCATTGTGTTGTAGTAGAAAGAACATGGGATTTGAGTTCAAACCCTTCTCTTGGGAAAATCTTTAAAAAGGAGTTGAACTATATGACTTCTACCTTCCAGCTCTAAATTTTTGATCCCCTTTCCCTAACTTACTGGTAACAATACCTTAGGTGCTGCTTATTTTGCCTACCCTTTATCCTGCACCAACTTTTGCATATTTTTATATATTTACATCTCAACAGATTCCTGTGGGGATGATGCTGAAAACTTTATGTTTGAAAACATCATAGCATCCACCTTAGGTGTAGCTTTAAGCATAAATAATGTCTTAAAATCACTGTGGAATTTAGAATAGGGATTTATTAAGCATATGAGAATTTACTAAGAAAGGCAAAAAACAACCCTAGTATATACATAAAAATTGGAGATAGTCAACAGAGGGAAGGCACTGACATTAAAGGGAATCAGGAAAGGCTTCTTTTACAAAGTGGGACTTTAGTAAGACTGGGAGGACCTCAGGGAAGCTAGGAGGCAGAGATAAGGATTCTGGGAGAGAGTTCTGTGCATGGGGGACAGCCAAAGAATACACTTACAGTAGGGAGATAGATTGTCTTGTACAAGGAATACTAAGGAAGCCAGTAGCTTGGATAACAGAGTACATCAGGGGGAGTAAGGTGTAAAAAGATTGGAAAGTTATGAAAGAGCCACATCATTGAAAGATTTTAAAAGCTAAACAGGAATCAAGGATGACACCACTGTTGCAAGCCCGGGTGACTGGATGGTGGTACTTTACCACCAGTAATAGTGAAGTTAGGAAGAGGGAAGGGTTTAGAGCAGTGGTTCTCAACCTGTGGGTCATGGCCCCTGTGGGGGTCAAACGACCCTTTCACAGAGGTCACCTAAGACCATCGTAAAACACATTTTTGATGGTCTTAGGAACTGAGACACAGCTCCTCTGTCTCCAGGCGGGTCTGCCCACATGCAGATACACCCACATATGAGTATTAAAGGGTCGCGGCATTAGGAAGGTTAAGAACCACTGGTTTGGGGGGAAATATATTGAGTCTAGTTTTGGGCCATGGTGAACTTAAGATGTCTAATATACATTGTCCAATAGGCAATAGGAGATGTGAATGTAGAGTTCAGGAAAGAGGTTGTTAGGACTCGACAAATACATTTGAGAATCATGTATATATGATAATTGTGTCCATGGAAACTGATGAGATCATCAGGTGAAATAATATAGAGTAGTGGTTCTCAACCTTCCTAATGCCGCAACCCCTTAATACTCATATGTGGACCTATCTGCATATGGGAGGACCCACCTGGAGATGGATAGAGGAGTGGTGTCTTGGTTCCTAAGACCACTGGAAATATGTGTTTTCTGATGGTCTTAGGTGACCCCTGTGAAAGGGTCCTTTGATCCCAAAGGGATCGCGACCCATAGGTTGAGAAATGCTGGTATAGAGGGAAAAAAGAGGAGGGCCTGGGGCAGAGACTTGGGTTAATGGCCTCATATGACCTGGATGAAGATTCAGCAAAGGAAAAAGAGAAAAAATGGTCAGACAGCAAGGAGGAGAACTGGGAGAGATTGTTGTCACAAAAACAGAGATAATAGAATGTCAGAGATAATAGAGTTAAAGGCTTTAGAGAGATCAAGAAAGATGAAGATTGAGAAAAGACCATTAGATTTGGCAATTAAGAGATCATTGGTAACTTTGGACAGAACAGTTTGATGAAGAGGTTAGAAGTCAGAATGCAAAAAATGAAGAGACTGAGTGGAAAGGAAGCAGAGGCATCACTTGTAGATGAACCTTTAGCTTAGTGCTTAGCCTGCTCCTTGGCTTTGTCAGGTCTGTCCAAGCAGGGGAATTTTTGGGAGGAGGAGAAGAGGCTGTAGAAGGTCAGGGAGTAAGTGGAAGCAGCTGAGAGAAATTGCCAGAGAACACAGGTTAGTGTGGGCAGTGGTAGCTTTGTCTTTCATGGGGGATGGCACCGCATGATCTGATTCTCATGATCTAATTACAAATCACATATATGAGTCTGCTATTTCTGGTGATTTTTATATACATTTGCCAGAGAGATAATAGGTTATATTCTGAGTTTTAGGCATGCCTGCCAAAGACAATCTAATTTAAAATTTTTCTAATATCTAAGCACTTCTAGCTTAAAGATATTTCTAAACTGTGAAAGTTCCCCTATACCTACCCTCCGATATATTTATTTTTCTTTTCTTTTTGAGGGGGAAGGTAGGGCAATTGGGGTTAAGTGACTTGCCCAAGATCACACGTCTAGTTTTTTTGTATGTGTGTATATTAAGTGTCTAAGGCCAGATTTGGACTCAGGTCGGTGTTCAATTTGTTGTGCCACCTAGCTGCCCTGCCTCTGATATATTTCTACCTGAAGACAATTTGAAGTAACGTTTATAGGAATCTTGAACAAGGAAAAGAGATCATAAAATGTTAAAATATTGTTTTGGGTTAACAATCCAAAACAGTAATTACTACTCAGTTCCTTCCTGGACGGTTTCCTTCAAGGACTGAAAAAGGTCTCTTCCTTACAGATCAATATCTGTATCATCCTTCTTGAATGTAGAAAGAAAGGTGAATATTGTTGCTGTCACCAGGGATGGGAAAAGAAGAAACTATCCTTTGATAAATCTGTAGCTCAACACTTAGAGATGGTGGTAATAGAGTGGTGAGCACAATGATATGAACCAGACAAGAAGTAATCTTTCTTCAAAGTTTACCCTTTATCCATTTCCTGAAGAAAGGCCCTTTGTTCTTGGCCTATTAACTAAGTTTCTAAAGGGGCCTGGGTATGTATAGGGAGGTATCAGTAAAGGGCCTCTAGACCAGAGAAAATATTTCTTAATATTTGCCTTTTACTAAAAAGGAAGCTTTTATTGTATTTTTACACATTGAAGGTTTTTCCAGGTAAACTTTTAGAATTGATAATATGAATGGTTTATATCTCTAAGGGTATTTTTAAAGTTTTAGGGAATTACTATCTTATTCCAAATAATTATAAACCACTTAAAGGGTTTAGAAAGTGCTTTTCTTACAATAACGTCCTTGTGTTACATGTAGCCCCTCCCTCTGTTCAATAGATGAGGAAGCTGAGGCCCAGAGAAGTGAAAGTATTTGCCCGTTCAGCTCCATTCCCTTCTCTGAGCTTCAGCTTCACATCACCACCTAACTACCTAGTGGACATTTCTAAGTAGACGTCTCAGACTCAACTTATCTAAAATAAAATTTCTTATTTTTATCCCCCCAAACACTCTTCGAAACTGATCTCTTTCCATAGCAGGTACTGCAAGTCTACCAGTCTCCCTGGTTTATTATTCTTGATTCCTCTTTCCTTAAGTTCACATCGAGCCAGCTGTAATATCTTGCCATATCTCAAATCCATCCTTTTTCTTTCCACAGAGCTACCACCTTAGTTCAGGCTCCCCTCATCACTCTTCATCTAGATTATTTATTGTAAGAACCTCCCGGTTGCTGCCCCTGCAAACCTTTCTCTACTTCCATCTTTCCTCCACACAACTTCCAAAGTGTTTTATTTAAACACAGATCTGACCATGTCACTTCCCAACTCAGTGAACTCCAGTGGTTCTCTATGGCTTCCGGGATAGAATAGGTAGAAATTCCTCTTTTTAGCACTTAAAGCCCTTTATAACTTTGTTTGTACAGCATTTCCTCCCCTGCACTGTGTGATTTAGACAAAATGACCTTCTCTTTGCTCCTCAGAGGGTACTGTATCTTTGTGCCTTTGCACCTTTGCTTTGGCCTTCCTCAAGCCATTGAGCCTTTGCATTGGCCTTCCCCAATGCTTGGAATGCATTCTTTCCTCACTTCTACCTCAGAGACTAATTTTTTTTAAAGATGTGCAGTTCCAGGGTCATCTTCTGTCTGAAATTTTTCTTGATGATCCCCAACTCCTAGTGCTTCTCTTCCTTAGCTCTCCTACTCAGATGAATCCAGGATCTCATTTATTTGGAAGTTCCCACCAGTGATGCAAGTTGCAATTCATTTATGTCTGTCCATTCTATATGACTCTTGTCCAAGTTTCCCCACAAGTTGGCTGTAAGATTTCCACAAAATCTTATGGAGGCCTTCCTCTCCAAAAATTTTGCAAAGGGACCAGTGGAGCCCTTTGGCTGTCTACCTATAATTTCCTTTGTTCTTGTAGTGTGATTTCCGTCTTTTCTTCCTATCATACAGTTCCCTGATGTTGTCCTTTATTTTTGTTGCTCTTCGGAGTTCACCATTGGTTATGTGTTGCAACCTCCTCACATGTAACGTTTGTTGCCAGTGGTTAAAAAACAAATAAAACCAAAACACTATTACCAGGTGG
>CM053599.1:86025860-86089388 GCA_028646575.1 Pseudocheirus occidentalis
TGTGTGTGTGTGTGTGTGTGTATTGTGTATCTTTCTCCAAGTATTCTTTTGACCATGTCAATAGCTGTAGGTAAACATCTGTTGTTTCTCCTTTGAAATGAAGCTCTTTACGTTTGGCAATTCTTTAAACAGTTCTTTTAAAATCACAGATACAGTATTTGAAAAAGTTGGTTTTTGCATATTAAAAGCATCTAACTTGTCTTGCCAACATATTCAACATAATACACATTTGAGATATTTTTATACATGAAGTTTCATGATATCTGTAGCTAAAACATTTGTATAAAGCAACCTGTGGGTGGTGATGATGTGGTAGGTGGTGATTGTTATTAGTGTCTCCATTAATTATAATACTTGTGAATCCCAAGATAAATACAGTGAATTGTATCTTTTGTATATATTTATATGTATATATATATGCATGTTTGTATATCTATGTACACAATACATACATACACATACATATGTATTTTTGTTACATTTGAGTTTTAAGCTGTTTCCATCCCTCCTTCCCAATCCTGACACTAGAGAAGGCCAACATTTGACACAAAATGTGAAACATACAATACATAGTTCCATATATCAGTGCTTTCTTTGGAGGTAGATAGCATCTTCCTTCATAGCTCCTTTGTGGTTAATTTGAATATTCATTTTAGTCGTTCACATTTACTCTTCAAACAATATTGTTGTTTCTTTATACTGCGTTCATTTTACTCTTCATTATTTCATGCAGGTCTTTGCATGTTTTCCTGAAATCAGTTTGCTCATAATTGTGTACAGTACAGTAATATTCCATCACAATCATATATGACAACTTATTCAGCCATTACCCATTTTCTAGTTCCTTGCCACCACAAAGAGAGCTCCTATGATTTTGAATCATCTAGGTTCTTTTCCCCTGATCACTTTGGGAAACAGACCTCATAATAGTATTGCTGAATCAAAGGGGGTGTGTGTGTGTGTGAGTGTGTGTGTGTGTGTGTGTGTGTGTTTATACACTTTGGGCATGATTCCAGATTGTTCTCCAAAATAGTTGTGTGTGTGTGTGTGTGTGTGTGTGTGTGTGTGTGCATGTGTGTGTTTATACACTTTGGGCATGATTCCAGATTGTTCTCCAGAATAGTTGGATCGGTTTACACTTCCACTAACACTGTATTAGTGTCTCAATTTTTTCACATCCTCTCCAACATTTGTCATTTTTGCCTTCTATCATTTTAACCCATAGTATGACATGGTACCTCAAAGTTACTTTAATTTGCATTTCTCTAAACAATAATAGTTTAGAGCATTTTCTCATGTGATTGTATATAGCTTGACTTCTTCCTCCAAAAACTGCTGCTCATAATCTATGACCATTTCTTAATTGGGGAATGGCTCGTATTTTTATAAATTTGAAAAAGTTCTACATATATTTGAGATACAAGGCCTTTTTTGCAAGAAACTGTCTATAAAAAATTTCCCCTAATTTTCTGCTTTCCTTTTAATCATAGCTATGTTGGTTTTATTTGTATAAAAACTTTCAAGTTAACTGATAAAAATTATCCATTTATAGCTCACAGTATTCTCTATTTCTTCTTTATTTCTCCTATCCATAAGCCTGTTAGGTAATTTGTTCCATGTTTTTCTAATTTACCTATATCTCCTGTTATATCTAGGTCATGTATCTCTTTTGACATTCTCTTGATAAAAATGGTGTAAGTTACTAGTCTACACCTAGTGTCTGCCACACTGCTTTCCACTTTTACCAATCATTTTTATCGGGTAATGAGTTCTTATCCCCAAAATTTAGTTTTTACATTCATCAACACAAGGTTACTCTAATAATTTACTACTGCTTGTCGTGTAACTACTCTGTTCCACTGATCCACCATTCAATTCCTTAGTCAATACCAGATGATTTTGATAATTGCCACCTTATAATACAGTTTAAGACCTGGTCCTGCTAGACCTCCTTCCTTCAGTATTTTAATTTTCATTAGTTCTTTTAATATTCTTGACCTTTTGTTTTTCCAAATGAATTTTAAATTTTTTTTTCTAGCTCAGTAAATTAATTTTTGTTAAGTTAGCTGGGATGGCAGGGAATAAGTTGTTTAATTTAGGTAGAATTGTCATTTTTATTATGTTGCTTTGGCCCACCTATCAAGTGAACTGTGTCTTAATTTAGGCTTTTTGCTTTGTTTTTCTGTATTTCTACTATTTGAATTCTTTTATCTTTGCTTGTACTAATTTGAGCTACTCAGTTAGATGTTCTTTTCCTAGCTGTATGTTATGAAGGGATGTTATTTAATATTATTTCATTTATAAAAATTAGATAAAAATTTAAGACAAATTAAACTTAATTGCTAAAAAAGCAGTTATCTGTTTGCTATTCTCATTATTTCAACTATTAAAAGACTGCAAAATCTTAATAAATCAGCATATTGTATTGGACTTGCCAAAATCAGTAACATCGATAAATGTAATAGATGTTATAATACTTTAAATGTACATACAAGAATTGCTTGACTTTGAATCTGCACACTTCATGAATAAATGTAGCAAGGAGCACGATGATGCAATCCACGTCATGAGCCTAAAGCTACTGATGCGATGGTCCCCTCATTTGCACAGACTGCATTAAATAATCACTGAGCAGTATTAATTGCCAGTTGTAGAGGAATTGTTATGTTGAGTATAATTTTGTTAACTTGGATATGAACTTTATTTTAATTGGGGAAAAAAGAATGTATTTATGTGGAACTTATATTTGAAAATAACCAGTAATTTTGGCTATTGCCTCATGCCACACAAGAGAGGATCTCTCTTCTCTTCACCCTCTCCCTTGTGGCATACCCCACAACTTTGAAAACTCCAGACAAGATTACCAGTAAGATTCTTTCCTGTTCTAAATCCTGTGAATTATGGAGGTACTTAGGCACTATATCATTGTACTAGCTTTTCAGATGTATAGTTTGGTGTAATTTGTAAGTTTCTGTCTTAGAGGTTCTATCTAAAATTATTTCTAGTGTTGATTATTAAAGTTGTAGCATATTCTCAGTAGCAGCTTTGTTTGTCAAATTAACCAGTTTGCCCATCTGTTTATTGAAATATTTATCTATTATAAAGCATCATGCAAAACCAAAGTTCTGCAGGTGGTTTCTTCTTTTTTAAAACCATGTAATTTAAAAACTGATGTAATTGATGAGAGGGACTAATTGGTGCAGATTTTGTGTTCAAAAGTGTAAGTAAAAACCATGAGATAATGTAAATAGTAAATGCTATGTTATGTATCTTGATTTTTAGGGCAAACAAAATGGATCTTAGGTGTTCGCTAGAAGAGTGCACAATGGCATTAAACTTATTTCTAAATAATAGATTCTCAGAAGCCTTGGAATTACTTCGTCCATGGTAAGTTCAACTTCGTTCCTTTCAATTATAGGTAATGCAGATAGCTGTCATGCAGAGTTTTCTGAACATTCTGCCTTTTAATCCATTTATATTCCTGCATAAAGGTTTATTTGTTTACTTTCTTGATGGAATGCTGCACTTCTTACTCCTTGATAACTGAATTGCTTTTTTGTATATGGCTCTTGATTTACTTTATTTTGCAAAATGAATAACTATTCCTTGATATAAAAAACCCCACAATTCTCTCTCTATATATATTGGACGGTGCAGTTGCATTTTTGGAATAGAGGAATAATTATAACAGGGCCCAGTGTTCCTATAATGACAATTTCCTGTTGCTATAATGACAATATAAGCCCCTCCCTATTTAAATGGCTTGCAGAATAACCAGTTGGGAAGAATATTTTTTTTGTTTTTCTCCCTCCCTCCACCCCTCATTCCCAATATTCCTTTTTGCAATATTCTGAGGGGTCTCCACTGTCACAGTGTCATTCCTAAAAAACAGACTTATTTCAGTGCATTTTGACTTTTTGAAATATGTTTCCTGTTTGACTTATCACTGCACTTCTTTTTCTTAGTCATTCCTAAAATGCCATTATAATACTTCAGTACTCTGTAAAGATATCACTGCACTATAGGACTACTCCAGTTTTAGGAATGGCAGTAGGTGGGTGAGGGCGGTATTGCGGCTAAGCTAAACAATGATTAGTTATTATAACTACAAAAACAATGGCAATGTTTGTTTTCTAACTGGAAAAAAAAGTATTTTTACCTGGAAAAACTATAATAACAATTTTCTACTAAGTAGTTTTGTGGGTCACAAATTTGAGGTTTTGAAGCCACAGTTAATGTTCTGTAAAGCCTTACCTTGAATGCTGCTTTTTTTTGACCCTGGCAGTGCCTTTGAACAACCTGTGCTTTATACACATAGAGCAAAGAGTCAGTTTGGCTGTTCCCATTCAGGAAAAGAGTGATGTGTTTTGGATTTGTTTTCCATGGAAACTTGATTTGGGTGTTAATTTTTAAACGGGAGATAAAATGAAAAGTGTTCCTAAAACTTGCTCATAGCTAAGAAATGCTGTTACAGAGTCATAGGATTCATGTGGAGCTTAAAGGTGCTTAAGAGGATGAAGTCAAGTGACTTGCTGTCGGTCAGATAACTGGGTCTCATTGAGAGTAGATGAAAGGCTCTTTCTGGGAGGCCTTTGGGTAACTACCCTATTTCTGCACCTCATATCTGCTCTAGGCAGCTGCCATTGCAGCTGCAGGCCCAGGCCACCTTGCTTTTCTGCTGAGCCACCATGCTAATGCCTGTTTGCTTTCCCAGCTCTGGGGTAAGTAGTCTTCCTGATTGATGGCAAGCCCCTTACTTGAAGAACATTGTGATTCCCCATCTCTTAGCCCTGGCCTTTTTCTCACCAAGAGAGATAAATTGCTGGCTTGTCATGTCCGCATTATTTAAAAGACATCAAAGATTACTCTGCCTCTGTATATATTCTGGGTTATGGTTGACTCACCTTCGCTACCATAACTTTTCCCCTTTCTGTCTTTATGATAGATACACTTGTGGGTTGGTGTGGCCCTGGATTCTCACTGCCTGATCATTTGATCTGTGGGCATTTTTGGGGTAATCTCGTGAACTAGGGTAAAGGAGGACAGCAGTATTCATATGACCCAGCTGTAGAAGCCAGTGAGTGGGCACTTAACCCTTTGCAGATTTGAACTCTCAAGCCCCTTCCACCTGGAATCAACTGTTTTTTTTAAAACAAATATGTTAATTCTCTTATGTAGTCAGGGAAACATTATTTTCCTACAATAGCAAGAAAATTTTAAAATTATGAACTTGACATTAACAAAAATAAACATTTATCTATAAAGAACAGAAAAAGATGATCGTGAGTGTGTGTATGCACATCTATCCCATAAACAAACAAATAAATAAATGAAAAAATTTCTCATCCTTTACTTAAAATCCATCAACTCTCCTAAGAAATGGGAAGCCTGCTTCATCATTTTCCTGAATTCATAATTAATTATGATGTTGATTAGAGTATTTTGAAATTTTTTTGTGGTATTATCATTTTGAAATTGCTCTCCTGGTTCTGCTTACTTCATATCAATTCATATAATCTTCCTTGGGTTTCTCTCAATTCATTCCTTTTGTCTTTTTAAAAAAAACTTTATTACATTACATTCCATTAATATGCAGTTTTTATTTTTTAAATTCAATTACTTTTCCAAACAAAAAAAAAGCTGTTTTCTCTCTCCATCTCCCCTCTTTGGGGAATGCCCTGTTCCCCCCGCCCCCCAGCTTTGTAACAAGTACACTACATTTATATACTGCAATTTCTTTAGCCTCTTCCCAGCACCCATTTTGTTTCCAGTTCTTATCTGAAAAAAAAGTGCTGCTATAAATATTTTTATTTACATGGGTCCTTCCTCTTTGTCTTTCATTTCATTTTCTTAGGTATGAGGGAAGCAAAAAGGAAAGGAAGCAAGGGGAGAAAGAGAGAGAGAGAGAGAGAGAGAGAGAGAGAGAGAGAGAGAGAGAGAGAGAATGTGTAGTGATTATGTTTTTAACAAAAAGGAAATTTGTGCTTAATTATTTTTCAAGACTTGAACCCATTGAACTGTTTAATCTTCTTTGATTGATGAAAGGTAAAGATGTAGGGGAAAATGCATTGCTAGACACCTTTTTAAATATAAGTTCCTAATGAATATGCCCCCTTGTGGTGAAGGAAAGATCAGATTGTGCAAAGTGAAGCAGAGATTTAAGACACTTATTGTATGTCTGAATATAAAAGTCTTCAAAATAGTTTTTAGGTGACAGAGTTTTTAGAATACAGAGGACCTAGTCCTCAGTACTCCGAAAATCAGTGATCCAGATGATGGGTTAAATACTATTGCATTTTGAGAAGTAGTACTAAATTTATAATTTTGTGTCCCATTGTGATGTTTTTTAAAAGTTCCGGAGTCTAACTTAAATGCTCTTTTTATGTCTTTTTCAGGTCGAAAGAGAGTATGTACCATGCTCTGGGCTATAGCACTATTTTAGTAATGCAGGCAGCAATGACCTTTGAACACCAGGACATCCAAAATGGCATTTCCACTATGAAGGAAGCTTTACAAACCTGTCAAAAGTAGGCCTGAGTAATTTAACTATGGGAGAAGAGTGAATACCAGCCTTAAATTCTGTGTGATTAAACTGATGGTCACTGTAAAATCAGAGAGCTATATTCTTTACTGTAGTGGGTTACTTTAGATAGGAAAAGAAAGGGAGATCTTAACTCCTGAGCTCTCTCTCTGTATGATCAGTGTTGAGATTTGTAAAAAATGACAGGTCGGCTAAAGGGCAGGTAGATTTGGTTAAATGATGTTTTGATCCACAGTTCTGACGACTTACTGGGTTGAGCAACCAAGTCTCTCTCCATTTTTGTTTTATTGTTGAGGAAGCACAGTTAAGCCTGACCAATAATGTGGTATTCTTGTTTTATGTTTTACATGCATTTGTAGCATTCTGCATCTTAAAAATTTATTTTGAACATCTTTGAACCTTTTTGATAGCTGAAAATTAAATGGATTTAAAAATCATACTTCTGTCTTTGATGTACAAAGACAGAAGAAATATCTCAGTAGAAGTTTTTCTTTTAGTATCAAAAATTCATAAGAAATAGTCCGATCTCAGTGTTTCAAGCATTCTTCCTTCCCTCCCGCGATTGTCCCCTCCAGATTCAGAGAACTTTCAAGTATTTGACTTTTTCTAAGCTTCTGAGCCTTTTGAGATTTTTGGTTGCTTGTTTATATATATTTACCACAGAAATATTGACTTTTGGTCTGTGAGATTAAGGAAAACAACCTGAAAGATTTCAGGTCCTAGCTTGACAGTTCTTTAATATAGTTTAGTGGGAATACTATTTGTGTTTCTAGGGATTATATCTGAGATGAATACTAAATGGCAATGAAATGAATTCAACTCAGTTTCTCATTTTGTATGCTTTTGTTCCTTTTTTCACATGCTTGATGTAGATTCAGAAAAAGAAACACAGTGGTAGAATCTCTGTCAAGTCTTGTTTCCAAATCATCAGTGGATCAGCTGAGTGAAGGTGAGTCAGAGGACCGTAAGATATAAAATTAGAAGGTACCTGAGAGGTCATTAGACCCACCTTTATGTGATTTATTCAGGCTCACCTAGCTAGTGCTAGTAAGTAAAGCAGGACCGGTACCCAGCTATTTGTGACTTTTAGGCCTAACACAAGATCTGCTTCACTAGGTTAACTCTCAAGCATTTTGAGATCTCTTGAGAATGTTGGTCAGGTTGGGCCTTCGGTGTGGTAATTGGAATGTGGATATTTGTGAATATTTGAAAATCTATATATTTTTACATAACATTTATTAAGACTGGTGATGGGCAAGAGCCCCACAATTTTTAGCTTATATTGCCGTAGCTTGTGGTGCTACCACGGTGGGAGATGTTTCAAGCATATAAATAGGTGAGTTTTTCTAGCATTATGCTCAGAGAACAATAGCTTATAAGTGGTGGCAGTGATAGATAGTTAACTAAAGTGACCCAGTCAGAGGATAAATCATGCCATCTGAAAGGACTTCTCAGAGACTAGTCCAGACCCCTCATTTTATAGTTGAAGAAACAAGCCAGGGGGCTTAAGTGATTTGTTTGAAGTCACGCAGGTAATAAGCATCAACAGTGGGAGTTGAACCCATATCCTTTTGCTCAGGGCAAGTACTCTTTTTACTCTGCCATCCTGTCTTGTATAGCTTTTAAAAAGGAAAATGAGCAATACCATGTTTACTGTATGAACAAAGGATTTGTTATTAAGGGACAGTTGTGCTAATCCCCACCTATCTGGAGAATCCTGTTGTCTCTGATAGGATACAGTGAGGACCAGCAGCCGTGGTAGGTAAGTGAGAAGAGCTCAGTCATTCCCAGTGGTTAGGTTCACATGGGACAATTTTGAAGCAGAATCTCAGAAGGAAACTTAAAAACCATCTGGTCAGAAGTGCCCGAGATAATATCCCTTTTCTCATTCATTCTTTATTTGAAAGACTTCAGTGATAGAGAGCTCAGTATTTCCCCAGGCAGCCCGTATCATCTTTGTACAACTCAGAATGTTTGGGTATTTTTTTTCTCACTTCTCACTTAAAGTCTAAATCAATATCTTTTTGCATGTTTCTCCCATCCTTAATTCTTCTTTATGGAGCCAAGCAGAACAAATCTGATACCTCTTCTATCTCACAATCCTTCAAATACTTGAAGAAAGTTATTGTATATCTCTACCCCACTCTCAAATTTTCCTTTCTATAGACTAAATATCACTTATTTCTTCAAATAATTTTCTTATGGCATGTTTTCTAGCCATCTTAGTTGCCATGGCATTAGGACCAAGACAGATATGTTGTTGTCCTATTCTATTTTCTATTGTTGTCCTTATTCCATCTTGCTTTCCCGTTTTTGTTAGAAATTTGTCCTCTAGAGATACTCTTCCTGTGGTGTAGAATGACTCAGATTTTTTAACCGTAGTGATATATTGAGAAATCATGAGTAATTTGGGGGATAATAGTAGAAAGGAAAGAAGAAAAGAATAAGCATTTATTAAGCACCTCTTGTGTGCTTATATCTGAGATGTACCTATAACTATTGTATAGACACTGTGCTAAGCACTTTACAAGTATAATCTTATTTGAATCTCACAGCAACCCTGAGTGGTAAGTGCTGTCATTAGCTGCCCTTTACATTTGAGGAAACTGAATCAGACAGAGGTTCAGTGATTTGTTCAGGGTCACACAGTAAGGGGATTGTGAGCATGAGCACATAGATGTAGGTGGTTTGTGTATCTTGTGTTGTTGTTATTATCTTGGGAGTTGTTATTTTAGCAAACCAAAACAAACGGACCAGTAAGCACCAATCTACTGAGTACTGTTTTTTAATGAAATTTTTTTGGTCACTTATTCAATGAAAAGTAGAATTCAGATTAGTTTAGGATCAGAGCCCTGATCTTGGAGTCAGGAGGCCTGGATTTGGTTTTCAGGTCTGGCACTGACTGTATGACTTTGATCCAGTCATTAACCTTTTCAGTTTCCTTAAGTATAAAATGGAGATACTATTTTTAATATGCAGCATTGTGAAGAAAGCACTTTAAAGCCACTTGTGGTTTTAAGTGCTACATAACAATGAATTATCTACGGCTCGTTTGTTTACAAGAGACAGCCTGTTGTGCGGTGGGTAGAATGCTAGACCTACTGTTTGGTCCCTGCTCTGACGCTTTCCTTCTGTGTGATCTTGGTTAAGTCATTTGTGTACTCCTGCCTCTGGAAGTACCTGGGTCTCGCACATGGCGCCTGCCATTTCTAGAATGTCTTAAGCACTTTCCTGAGAACGGTCCTTTGAAACTGCTGGTGTAAAAGCCCAGACCCTTCTAATATCTGCCTGATTTTTGCCTTCAGAAGTGAAGGCTCTGGAAAAGTAATAGGATTTATCCTTCTGTTGATCCTGGTCTGCACAATAAAGCAGTGCAAACTGTACATGAACTGAAGGCTTTAGTCCGGGCTCTTTTTATGAATTGTTACACTTTATTTCCAGTGTATGTGTTTGGCTGCCACTACAACCCAAACAGACTTTCTTTTTCCAACAGAATGAGTCAAAACATTGTAGCATTTGTATGTGATTTATTTTTCCACTTGGTAATTTTCATTTACATTCTTGAATGGCTGGTGGTTTGCAGCAGAGCATACATTTAATTAAAGTTTCCATGGGCTTAACACGTCATACACCCACTCATCGTTTCTACATTTGATAAAAGTTTCCACCTAATACTTTAGCTGGTTGGCATATTGCCCTGAACTGGTTTTAATTAGGTGTTAAAATTAGACATTTAATATAAAGAATTCTTATGTTTTGATTCTCATGGTCTTGATTTCTGATTATTTTTAGTTAAAGCATTAAAAATTTTTTTCTCCTTGTATTTAAATAGTGGCAGTATAGTACTTAAATGAAGAAGGGAGGTAAAAGATTTTCATTTTTCAAAGAATCAATCAACAACCAAATATATGTTAATTGTTTTATTTTATGAGCCCAGGACTGTTTCAGTTGGGGAGTAGTTAGACAAAGAAGTCCATGTGGGCTAGAAGTCAAGAAAAGAGGGAGGATTTAAACTGGGCCTTTAGAAATGATCAAGCTTTGAGAGTAGGTAACAAAGAGTTGAGTAAGAGGGGAGAGAGAGAAAAAGAGAGAGGGGGTGAACAAAAAGGATCATAAACATAGAAGAAGGAGTGAGAAAATTGTTTGTACTGTTAGAATAACTAAATGAGTAGCACATTATGTTGGAGAGTAGTGTGGACCATAAGGGTGGGTGAATAGATTGCAGCCAGATTATAAGAGCCAAAGCTGGGCACGAAGAAACTTTTTGGAACGTGTTAAAATTTTCTTCCTTTCAGTTTTTACATCAAAGATGCAGATGAAAATACCGGCAGATTGCAATGAACTCATGTAGCTAGACTCAGGTGGTTCTTCTGTCAAAAGCTCCTAGGATTGTAATCTAGTTAGTTTTGTCTCCAAATGCCCTCTCACCTAGAATCGAGAAAGAATAAACACAAGAGATTAGAGAAATAGAAATATATTCAGGGATACTGACTGCTGCTGAATTTTACCTCCCAGCATTTCTTCTTTCTCACATTTCTTTTTTCTTTGTCACTTCTTTTTTTTTAACTTTTTTCCTGGGAAGAGAGAGAATGATCTTCCTCACAAACCTTTGTAAGTCTTTTCAGTGTAGCCCATTAGTTAAAAGACTTATGTTGCCATGCTGAGGATATGAGTATTTTCTGTGGGAGGTTGGGAGGGGGTGCTTGTTCCTGAAAGCAGGTACACTGATCTTCCAAGTGGGTTTATAGGAGACAGAGCAAATTGTGCATTCTCTAAGTTATTGATCAGTCTCCTCATTGTAAATAGATGAGCAAGCTGATCTTTAAAGAGATTAAATGATTTGCCCTTGGTCCCATAGTTTCCAAGAGCCCCAAGTGATGTTTAAGCTCCAGTCTTCCCAGGCAGCGCTGCTTCTCAAGATTTTAGAGACTTACTTGGGATCATGTATTATTGTAGATCTCATTTGAGCTCCTTAAGACAAAAACATGTGATGTTTCAAGGCTTTTCTTTAATATATTTTGTTTATTATTAATAGAGGAAATGCACGCAGAAATCTGTTATGCGGAATGTCTACTACAGAAAGCAGCACTGACATTTTTACAGGTAATGAATATTGTGGGATTCAGCGTCCATTTGTTACTTTTCATTTGAACAGCAAAATGTAGCTAGAACTATCTTAAAGCTGTTTGAACCAACATTTTGTAGGGCCATTTGACAATTTTAAGAGGTGATGTGAAGAAAAGTATTGCTAGAACCAGTGGTATTCTCATTTTTGTTGAGTTACCACCTCTCCTACCTTCCTTTGCTCCCCAGATACCCAGAGGTAGTGTTCTTATTTACATTCATTGTTTTAAGTCTGATTTTTTCTTTTTCTTTTTTTCTTTTTGGAGGGGGCAATTGGAGTTAAGTGACTTGCCCAAAGTCACAAGGCTAGTTTTGTGTTAAATGTCTGAGGTCACATTTGAACTCAGATCCTCCTGACTCCAGTGCCGGTGCTCTATTCACTACACCACTTAGCCACCCTTTAGTCTGATTTTAAACTCCATATGGTGTTACTCATTTCTTTTAAAATGAAAACCCTTATAACTACCCCAATTTTTAGGCTCTTCCATGCATGAAAATAGTGGAGTAGTTGCTCTGACACATTATTAAAATCTTTTTCAATATTTTCTGTACTTGTAAGAGTCTAGAAGCGCTCTGGTTAAGTCTTCCTTATTTTAAGTTATTTGCTCCTTTGTCTGATGGAGAATGATTGTGATAATTAGAAGTGAGCCATCCTTGTTTTTAGAAGTTCTTTAGGGTCCCTTTTAAGTGGAATGGGAATTAGTCATTGTTATTTTAAGCCTAGAGTGCTGCCTAGAAACCCTTTTTAGATTGACTAATTAGCAAGTTACCCACATCGGGGAAACTTTTAAATGATATTTCTTCTCAGCTTATTTAAAGAAAAGATTAGACATAAATAATTGTTTAGACTTAGCACCATTTGAATTTACTCTTACCCAGATTCCTTTAAATTTCTTTTGCATGTATTCGCATAAGCTGGTAGTTTTAATTTTTGCGCTTCTCATAATATTTATTTTCATGTTTATGTTTCATTTTCTTCATACTTGTTTTATTCCTATCTTGGGAGAATATGATTTAATTGTAGAGAACTCCCTGTAAAGCAACTCCTTTTGCTAATACAAACTGGCAGTTTGCCCGGGGATACTAAAGCACTGAATCACTTGCTCAGGGTCACATAGCAGGTGGTGCCAGGAGTAGGACTTGAACTGAGGTCCTCTTAAGTTTCAGGTGGGTTCACTGTCCACTATGACTAGATGCTTCTCTTTTGGAGAGAGGATTTGAATTAAATTGTACAGCACACTTTGGTGTCTTGGATCAAGAGAAAGAATGTATACTCCAGGGCCTGGTACTTCTGCTCTAGGACCAGCTGTAGCTGCAGTCACCAGCCCCATCACTTCCTTCCTGCTCTTTTAAAAACCAAATCTTTGAGATATTGGAGAATTGTGGCAGGTACAATGAGATGAGAAAGATGAGAAGAGGTAGAGGAAAGAGGGTGGAAGTCAATTGGATAGATAGCAAATTTTCCTAATGTAAACAAAAGGAGCCTTAGCCCAGGAGCCTTGAATGGAGACATGAAACTATTTCATATCTACCCTGAAAATGTTCATTTTTTTTCTAACTTCACTAGTTGTATTTCTGTGTTTAGTGAAGATATTCTTAAATGTGACTCAGTGGTCTAAATAACTAGGTCTGTGACTTCTTAGGGGAAATCTCTAAACCTCGGTAACAGTATGTTATCATGTTGTTTAAAATAACTGGGGGTTATTGACTGAACAGTGCTGACATGGCAATTACCATGCAGTCCTTAAAGTTGTTCTTAATGTATTATTTTCAAAATTGGAGGTTCAAGACTCATATTTGTATAATTAGGTGTTGCTACCTATTTGGGGATTTATAAGCTAAATTGTAAAGTGAAATGTGGGTATTACTTAAAAGAAATTCTCATATAGTTTAGAAAATTCTTTCCTGGCCAAAAAATGCATTTGTTTACTTGAAACTCTCAGATTTTTAACTGAGCAGTAATCCTTTTGTATATGATTATTGTGCAGAAAGTGGCAGACTCTGTGTCTGTTGGTACTGTAGTTTGAAATGTTACTCATTTAAATGAAGATGGTAGAATTAAATTGGATGCTTTTAACTTTAGAGGGACTCTCAGGTATACAAGAAATTAAATGCTGGAGTCTTCCCAACATTATTATGAAATAAAATTACTGGTTTTTAGAGAATTATAATGAAAAGATAAAGGTTTAAGAGTCAGAAGACTTGAATTTCAGTTCTATTAGGTCTTTACTTATTTTTTTTTTATTGGCAGTGGTGTGCTGGTACATGTGGCTTTAACTGGCTTTCCAAGAAAACAATGTATGCATGACACACTTTTAAAATTTAATCTGCATTATTAACATTTTCTCCATCACTTCCAAGAATCAAGATAATCAAGAAGATAATAAATCAAGCTCTGATTTGTAGCTTTCTGAAATTTTGTAAATTCAGTGTGATTATGTAAATAATTGCACTAAACATTTAACAGTTGGCTTGTTTATAGGTGGGGGGTGTACTACATGATTTCTAAGGTCCTTTCCAATTTTGACCATCTGATTCTAACAGTGTGAAACACTGTAGAAAAAAAATCACCGATAGCACCATCTACTGGTGATGAACTTCCTCAAGCAATTAACTGTTAAAATTTACTTAAAGGCTCTAATAGGATCATAGAAATTTGCATCTAAAAGGGACCTTAGAGAAACTTCTAATGCAACACTCTACTTTTATAGAAATGAAGCCCAGGGATATTTAAGTGAATTGCTCAAAGAGGATCATGCAGAGCTCACACTAGAGAAATGAAGCCCAGGGATATTTAAGTGAATTGCTCAAAGAGGATCATGCAGAGCTCACACTAGAGCTTAAGACTGGAAAGGATATTAAATAGAAGTCACTTGCTAATAAGAGTCTTCTTGAAGGAGAAATATGTACAGCTAAAAAGTAAATGCTGTTTATTGGTGAGAAAGGGAAAAAGGTTGACCTGTCAGCATTTCCTTTAAACTTGTTAGGATGCTGTTTGAATACCAAAGATAAAGGCATTTTGCAATTTTAAATTTGTTCTCCTGACTAGAAACATTTACAATCCCTAATAGAGATCACTGTTTAATAATTTAAAAGGGACTAATTTGTGAGTAATTAATGCTGAAATGCACCTATAAAAATCAGTTCCTTCCCTTTTCCTTCCTAGCTTAGGGAAAAATAGTGAAGAAACTATTTCAAAAGGTACATGGAAAAGATGCTTTCTTGAAAAACTTTGTCTCCAAAGTTAAACATTTGTTGTGCTAGGCACAACAGTGGGTACCAGTGCAAGGATTTCTTTTTTGTGTAATGACCTAATTATTCATTAAATGGTTTTCAGGATGAAAACATGATCAACTTCATCAAAGGTGGACTCAAAATTAGAACAAGTTACCAAATATATAAGTAAGTTAATAATTCAAATATTTTGAATAAACTGGTGTGATTCAGGCTATTAAAAATATAGTCCCTCTAGCCGTCATAATCTGAATATAGTCAGATTTTAATTTTTAAAAATTAATTTTTCTTCCATAAAAGCCTTGAGATATTTAAGTGGTACTGGGTGGTGTGTGTGTGTGTGTGTTGTGTGTGTGTGTGTGTGTGTGTGTTTTGATAGCTAGGCTAGTAGACAAAAGCATTGCTTGTTTTTGTGAAACTGGAAAGGCTGTGAGTATTGGCTCAGCAAACCAACTGAATGTTTGCTGTCTGTCTCATGATTAGATGAGGTTATAAAGGCTTATCATCAGGTGGGCTTTAGGGCGATGATTTTTTGGCCACGTAGCTTTTACTACCATCTAACAAGTTGTAGAGGGTTTATATCTATATCAGTGGAAGGAATACTCATATGGAAATCATGGATCCTTGAAAAGCAATGAAGTAATAATGCATCTTGCCTGATATTTGGTGATTCAGGATTGATAACCTAACTGCCTGATGGTACTGAGCCAATGTGTCAACACTGTGCAGAAGGACATTATATCAATTGAAGTATTGTTATGAGGAGATCCCAAAATTAGGTAATTTAACTTGGTAACTGACAGCATTATTATTGATGAATAACTGCTATTTTTTATTCAGTCCTAAAACAATGTTAAGAACTTAGGAAATCAAGTTTGGGCTGAAGCATACAATGTAGGTTAGTCACAATTGCCCATGTACCCACACAATATGGTAGCCTTACTCATAAGATTTGTGTATTCATTACTTGAAATTGCCCTGGTGGTAATAATTGTATTCTGTCAGTCTCCAGGTTGGTCACTACTGCCCTGGATCTTAAGCTAAACTTCTTGGAGGTCAGTGTTAATGAAGCCATGGTCTTAGACTCATTATCTACATGGACCAGTTATCTTTGCTTCATTTTGTAGCTACAGATTCCACCTCTAATCTTGATTGGTTGTCTAGACAGTGATGGTCCAGGAGGACCAGACTAGAGGAGAAGCGTAGTACTGTGATAATTCAAAATGCCTTTCTTCCTGGTGGTTTGTTAGCATCACTTTGAGTATGTGAAGTACATTA
Source organism: Pseudocheirus occidentalis (assembly GCA_028646575.1). Lineage (NCBI taxonomy): Eukaryota > Metazoa > Chordata > Mammalia > Diprotodontia > Pseudocheiridae > Pseudocheirus > Pseudocheirus occidentalis. The sequence continues at coordinate 86,042,038 of CM053599.1, forward strand.
ATCTAGAATCAGCTGACGTAGGTCATCCAACCACTCAAACATCAGTAATTACATCCTTTTAGACCTTCTCAGAGATTGTTCATGATATTTCAGTTCAACAGACATTTTGTGTGCAAGGTATAGTATTAAGTACTGGATATCTACAAAGACCAAAAATAGAATACTCTGTCTTCAAGGCACTTACATTCTCCAGGGGATTGGAGAGTGGATGGGAAAATAACATATACATAAGAAAAAAAAATTTTTAATGGTAAAGTAATTGCAAGACAGAGAGACTAATAATTGGTAGGGTGGGAGGGGGAAGGATAAGAAAAAGCCTGATGCTGCAGGTGACATCTAAACCTTTAAAGGAAGCCAGGGATTTTTTAAGGTAGAATCTGTGTTTCTCCCTTCCCTTATCCTTTTAATGTCAGATCATAAGAGCTTTGCAAAATCTTGCATTTAAGGTGTTTTTTTTAAGGTTTGAAAACAGAAAATAAGAAAATATGTAAAAATGGAAAGGAAAAGTTAGGGAACTATGCCTTATGGAAAAGAGCAAAATGAAAGCATAGACAAAAGATAATCGTGGAAATAACCACTTTTCTTCCATTTATAATCTCTCTCAACCAAATCAAACCAAAATAACTTGATTGCGTCACTCTAGGGCCAAAGTGATTAGAGCACATTTATATACTGAAATTCAGACCTTACTGATGGTGTCTTTCCTGGCCACTCTTGAGAGCAATATAATTTCAGGTCACTATAGTAATTTTGTGAGACTCTGTATCTGAAGAAATCAAAAACCTTTTTCTGTCTACCTCACATAAAACTTCCTGTTAGTGATAGTGGTGCCTCCTAGGTCAATGATACATGGAACTCTCATAATTAACACTCTGCTCACCTATTTACAACTACAATGTCACATTTGTTAAAGGGTGCTGCTAGGGTCATATCTTGAACAGATGGTATAAAGGTGTCTGCTGTTTTAAAAAGTAGAAGCTCACCTTCTTTGGTGATTAGAGCTTAGCAATAGTAGAAGTAGTTTCAGTATAGCTTCAGCAGTTTTAAAATTTCTTTATTTTGGAGGGTAGTCTTTATGTCATATAAAAATACAAAATTTGATTTGAAATTAGGTTTGTTTTAAAATGTCCCACAAATGGAATATTTTCTATTTCTTTTCTTCAATCTAGGGAGTGTTATTCTGTTCTGCAGATGACTCAGGGCAACAAAAAACAGAAGGAAACCTATTTTCAATTTGAAGGGGGAGTGAAGCTTGGAATAGGAGCATTTAACTTGGTAGGATATATTTGTATCTAAACCAGAACCTTACTGTACAAAATGATGCTTATTATCACATTCATGTCACCCTTTCTTTTTGATTCTGCCTGGGCTGCTGTGCACAGATAGGGCCAAGTGAGCTCACAGGGCTGTCCTGAAAGCTTTGCATCATCAGGCTTTTCACAGACTTTCACTGCATTGGTTGTTGTCATTGCAAGGTTCAAAACCAAAAAAGCCTATCAGATATCAGTGTAGAATTTCAAGACTGGGAATTAGAGTTCTTTTTATTTTTATTTTTTTGCTTTTTGGAGGGCAATTGGGGTTAAGTGACTTGCCCAAAGTCACATGACTAATAAATGTGTCAAGTGTCTGAGGCTGGATTTGAACTCAGGTCCTCCTGTCTCCAGGGCCAGTCCTCTATTCACTGCACCACCTAGTCGCTTCTCAGAGCTCTTTCTTAACAAAAAATAACTGTTGCTTTGCTAATGAGTGGTTGAGAGAGTAAAGAGAGTTAAAGAAGGTGTGAAGAACTTAGGAAAGGTTAATGAGACTGATGGTCTGAATAGACAGGGTGTCCCAAAAGTTTTAGTGCAGTTCAAAACTATATTAAAGCATTAAAACTGCACTAAGACTTTTGGGAAACCCTGTCTGTATCTTTGGACAGCTCTGAGAGTGTTAAAGAAGAATGCAGAGACTGCTTACTATTTGGTTAAGTCTTTGCATCAACCCAGGAAAGTCAGTTTTAAAGAAACCTGTTGGAAGTGGGCTTAGAATGAGAGGGCAGGGAATTAATATTCAGGTTAGTTAGAGAATAAACATCTCCTGAGAAAGGTTATGATCTTATATATTTTTTTCCTGGTTGTACCTCTGCTGCAGTGAAAAAATTACTTATGTTATCGATTGTGCTTTTTCTCTTGGTGGCATTCATGAATCTTCACTTAATTTTATTTTTCATATTAATAAAAAGGCTTTGAAACCTGTTTGGCATTTCATAGTTATCTAACCCTTCTTTATCCACTTTGTTTTTCTTTCAGATGTTATCACTTTTGCCAGCAAGAGTTCTCCGGCTACTAGAATTTATTGGGTTTTCTGGCAACAGGGTATACATTTGACTTTTAAGTATTCTCAAAGGGAAGATAAATCATAAGACTTATCAACTTAGCAATTTGTTTTTAAGATCAGTCAAAGGGATGTTAGTTATTGATCATATTTTCAGTAGTTACACATGGTTGTCAATATGACATCTGGTGTAGTGCCTGGTACATAGTAGGTGACTGAAAAGTATTTTTTGATTGCTTAAATATATGAACTAATCTTTTACACTTTTAAAGCTAAACTTCTACATAAAAATAATATTTGTTACTATGACGATAGGCTGATTTCAGAGTATTCTAGGTGGTAAATAATTTCAAAAATACTTCTCAGGTTCAAGCAATATATAATATACATGGCAACAGTACTTAACATACGCTTGGGTTTTTTTTTTTGTTTGCATGTTTTGGTAAGAATTTTTGTTTTAAAACTCAGATTCCAGAACATAAATGCATAGTAGAGAAAAGAAACAAAAACTTAGCCATAAACTTAAATATTGGAACTTAAATACAGAGTTAGAAAGAAAAAAAAAGCATGTCGTGCCTCACAGAACAAAAGAAAGGATTCAAAATATGTAACAATAGATTTTCATTTCAGGAAAGCCTGTGTGATAAATAATCTAGTTGTGGTTGAGAATTGTCCATCTTTTCTTCCTTGTGAGTTTTCTTTTGTTCTCTCTTGTGCACTTTTTTACTTTGTTTTTTTTCCCCCTCCCTCCAGCACCCCACAGAAGGGATAAAGTTTAGATATGTTTCCATGTCGTTGTTCTTATATGTTGTATTGCAGCACTAATTGGGAGAGCCCCTTTACCCTTGAATTTTATTAATTTTAGTGATGTTTATTGTGTTTTTTCTACTGTAGGTGCAGCTATTATAGGGTATAATTGGTTTATGCAACATATCTCTCATCCAAATGTTAAAAACAGTTGCCTCATTACAAAGTATTTCAAGAAAGCAAGAACAGAGAAACTAAGTCTTAAATTAAATAAGTCTTAATTTCTTCATCGCTTTATTTGTATTGTTTGTCATCTGTGTGGTGGTGATGGTGGTGGGGGACACACGCTCCGAAAATCTTAGATCATTTTAGTATTCATGTTGTTTGTATCTGCCTGGGAAACAGTATTTTTTTGAGATGTCTCCCCTGAAACTGCTAAATCAATTAGTATAAAATACTTATTAGACTCCCTTTATGCTTTCAAAAACAAACAAAACATAGAATATTTTCTTTGTGTCAGAAAATGGCAAAAAATACACCATCATCATATAAAACAGCCATGGAAGCTATAAACAATATTGATGCAAACTATAAAAGTGGTAGAAAAGAAGGGATTGGTGTTTCTAAATTTTTAAAAATAGAGACAACTTGTAATTTATAATGGTGATCCTCTATAAAGCTGATAATTAGATTTTTGTTCTCTGCAGGAACTGGGCCTCATACAATTGCGAGAAGGTGCTTCTGGATCCAGTTTGCGGTCTACGCTATGCAGTTTGACTTTACTCTTGTTTCATACTTATGTCTCACTAGTCCTTGGTAAGGATTAAAATGCATTTTGACTTTACTGAAGGTCAGTTATTTTTTATGAATAGTGTAAATCATTGAGAAAAGTCAGGAAGGAGAAATAGTAGTGGATAAATATATCTTGTTAGATCTATGTGTGTACTAAGACTGAGAAAACATCAAGGGAGTAAGCAGTTAAGTTTGAATAAGATGCACATGTACCCACTTGCAGTCTGAGAATAGGGGCTGTTTTGTGTCCCCAGTGCCTGGCATAGTACTTGGCACAGAGTAGGTGTTTAATATGTGTTGATTGATTGATTTATTGGATTGGTTGACTCTTATTTGTAGTACTACATGCCAGGTTTTTCTTGTAAGGGATTCTACAAGGTGTTTGCTTCTAATCACTTCATTTCTGGTTGTAGTTTTTTTAAACTAGAGCTGCAAGTATGAAGTTGAAGGTGTGATGGTATGATTGCCATTAAAACAACAGGGAATTAGATTTAGAATTTAAGAACAGCTTCCTGCGTTACTCTTAGTCATTCTGCCCTCAGAAAATCTTGAGCTAAAAGTAATGATATTTCTTATTTCCCAAATAGAAACTAATATGACACAGTAATAAAGGTTTTCTCCTTTCGTATGAAATTGCCAGTTCATTAGGCATATGTCTTTGCAGGAATGAAGTTTGAGGGGTAGGTTGTAATCACAGACTGTGTTCTTTGGAGACTGAGGGTGTGTTGTGTGTTGCATTTCTAGGCACAGGAGAAGCCAATATCGAGGAAGCCGAGACTCTCCTTGAACCCTATCTTGAGAAGTTTCCAAATGTATGCTTGGTACTTTTAGTGAACTTTCCAGTCACAATTAGTGAACCAGCCCTGGGATTATTGAACAGGAGGTTTTTTTTTTTCTTTCTCTCCAGGGCTCTCTAATTTTGTTTTATTCTGCAAGAATAGAGCTACTCAAAGGGAATTTTGAAAAGGTAATTAATTCTTATTCATATTCTGTTTCATTACTTTTGATGTTAGTTTTTCCTTGATTTTTTTTTTTTTGCCACTCTGTAAGGAGTATATGTTTGATGAGCAGCCCAGGGTTAGAAGTATAGGAGTGTGTGTGCCCAGGTATAGAAATAGATTTCTCTCAACAGAGACACAGGAGGCAAATAGGAAAAGGGAGGAGGGGGAATAAGAGGGAGGGTAGATTAAGAAGAGATTAGTCCTAAGCAGAAGAAACTCTTTACTAAAGATGTACCAAAACATTTGCTACTCTTTTTATGGTGAATTGGAAACTGAGAGAGTGCCCATCAATTGGGGAATGACTGAAAAAGTCACGCTGTATGATTGTGATGGAATCCAGTGTGCTGTAAGAAGTAGTGAAAGAGTTGGTTTCTGAGAAACTTAGAAAGACATATATGAATTGGTTCAGAGTTAAGTGAGCCCAACTAGGAGAACAATTTATACAGTAACAGTAATGTTATAAAGAAAAACAACTTTGAAAGAATTAGGGACTCTGATCGGTGTAGTGACCACCTGCAATTCCAGAGAGCTCATGATAAAACATGCTACCCAAGAATGCAGAATCAGACCTAGTATAAGGTTTATTTCAGACAGGGCCAATCTGGACGTTTATTTTGCTTGACTATATCCGTTTGTAGCAGGGATTTTGTTTTTCTTCCTTTTTCAATTGCGGGTGGAGGGTGAGAGAGAGAGAGAGAGAGAGAGAGAGAGAGAGAGAGAGAGAGAGACATGGCAGATTTTTGCAGATTGAAAAGATGAAGTGTAATTTAAAAAATAGTGCTTAGGGGCAGCTAGATAATGCAGTGAATAGAGCACAGGCCCTGGAGTCAGGAGGACCTGAGTTCAAATCCAGCCTCTGACACTTAGCACAAAACTAGTTGTGTGACCTTGGGCAAGTCACTTAACCCCAGTTGCCCTACCTTGCCCCTCCAGAAAGCCAAAAAAAAAAATAGTGCTTAGCTATTTCGACTTAAAAGTTTCACTTAAAGGAAGTTGTTGTATTATTGAATGATTAAATGAATGATAATCCTGTTCTTTTTGCACAAAGTGTTGTATGAATTTTCCCATTTATTATTTAAACCCTTGTATGCTATCTGTGTGATCATATTTATAACATTTAATTGTAGGCACAGGTGATATTCCAAAACTGTATTAAATCTCAGGAAGAATGGAAACAGATCCATCACCTCTGTTATTGGGAGCTGATGTGGTGTTATACATTCCAGCAAGAATGGCTTAAGGCATATCATTATGCAGATCTACTTTGCAAAGAGAGTAGATGGTCCAAGGTAAGAAGAGTGAGTGCATTTGGTTCTCAGGAGAATCACAGTGTGTCATTTTGTTTGCTTGAACATCATTTAGTTGAGTAGTGTGTAAAGTCCATAGTTTCACCACATGGAGTTGATAAAATCAGCAGATAATTATTGAGAATCAGCATGGAATGGTAGAGAGTACTTACTGGCCGTGGAGTCAAAATACCTGGGCATTTGTCCTTGCTCTACCTCCTGCATTTTCTCGTTAAAGAAAGAGTTGATTGTCTTTAAAAAAAAAAACACTTTATGCATGATTGGGAGCATTCATGTAATGAGAACTCATTAATCTCTGTTGTTCTTTCACTGAAGTGAACTATTATTTGTATTTTGGAACAATTATTGGTTTAGCAGAGTTTGTTGAAACTGGTCATATTTCTCATTTGGTGATATTTTTAAATTTACTGAGAATTTTATTATTTCTATGTAGCTTCTGGAAAATTTGCACATCATTCTTCAATTGCAGTATTGTAGAAATGCCAGGAATTTAGGGTTGCATTAAAATTGACTTATTTTTCTTTTTTTTTAAAGGCAATATATGTGTTTCAGAAAGCTGCAATTTTGAGTATGCTCCCAGATGAAGAGGTGAAGCCAACTGGAGAGAATATTGTGTCTCTGTTTAGGTAAAGAGGATATTGTCACTGCAACAGGAAGCCACTTGTAGGGGCAGGCCCTGTCTATCATTACACTGATGTATCCCCCTACTAGCGATTTTTCTCCTCTCTCCTAGGACAGTCCTTCATTTGGAGCAGGAACCCCTAACCTCTTTAGTGCAGTAAACAGCATCTTAATCAAAACCTTTAGCCTTGACTAAAGGAAAACCAAAGACGTCCAAAGAATCAAAATGTTTGTGCTCTGTCTCCTAATAGGGCTGCTGGATTCTCTCTCGCCTTTGGCCTGGTTTGCCTTTTTTCTTTTACATCGTGGTTATTAGCATGTATGTAGGTAGATCCAGTTAGACTGGTTTCACTTTGTATCACCTCATATACATCTTTCTATGTTTCCTTGTATGCTTCATGTTTATCATTTTAATTTTTTTGTTGAATCATTTCAGTCATATCTGACTCCTTGTGACTCCATTTGGGGTTTTCTTGACAAAGATACTGGAATTGTTTGCCATTCCCTTCTCCTGCTCATTTTACAGATAAGGAAACTGAGTCAAACAGAATTAAGTGACTTGCCCAGGTTCACATGGCTAGTAAGTTATAGCACCATAACATTCCATTACATTATTTAGCTATTTTTGCTATTACAGAGTACATACTCATATTTTTGTACACATGGGTCCCTTTTTTTCTTTTTTGATCCAGTTTTTGCAGTAGAATCCTAGTAATGTAATTGCTAGGTCCAGTCCCATCAGTTTTGTGATTCTTACTACAATTCCTCTAATAGTACATTATGGGACTATAGATTTAGAACTGACAAGTCATGTTGTCCAAACCCTTCATTTTATAGATGGTAAGTTGAGTACCTTGCTCAAAGTTGCATAGGCAGTAAATTACAGAGCTAGAACTGAAATGATGCTCTTTCCTTATACTAATTCTGGGATCCATTTACCTGCAGTCCTGCCAGCGATAGCATTGATCATTTCATTATTCTTTTTGCTATTCTCACATGTATGATGATATCCTAAGGTTGTCTTGAGATGCATTTCTTAGATTATGGGCAAATTGGGGATTTGTTATTTCATTAGTGTGGGTCTTCCTTCTGCTTATACAGATCACATTCTTAGTCATCATCCTCTGTCTAAACTGGTGATGAGCCTCTCCAAACTTAGCCTAGGCTGGTCTTCTATACAACATACACATGAAATCCAATACTGGGTCCTTTCTCAAATTCTTTCCAACTTGTAGGAACTGTGAGCTTACCTATATAGCTTGTACACACAGCCGCCAGTGACTCAGAATCAGATCAGTAGAGGGAAATTGATTCTCATATTGGGCTTTAAGTTGTTCCAGGTAAAGTATTGAAACAGGTTTTTGTGGTTATTTCTTAAAACCATGGGATACTCTTCTCTATACTGTCTTCCTCTAGTGCCATATCATAGCACTGAGCTTAGCTTTGCATTTTCTTTATTTAAAAAAAATTAAATAACTTTTCACCCAGTTATCTAGTATTTATTTATTTCCACCTCCCATTTCCCCTCCATTCTACTGAAGAGGAGAGAAATAGAAAACGTTTTTAACATTGGTTATTGTCCTTTGTTCTCAAAGAGGACCAAAATGACGTCACTATGTTGGGATTAAGGAACAGTGTATCCAGCTGTGGCTGATCAAACCAACATGATCTTGAAAGGCTCTACCACAGGTCAGGCACAAATGATCCACATGAACATCTGGAGTGGAGATGTCTCCAAATTTGTGTATCTCATATTTCTTTTGAGCAACTGCAATTCTGCTTTGCTTTTGTCTTCCTTATGTGGGCATGCCATGTTGGACAGTCCTTTGCCAGTGTCTCTCATGTCACACAACCATTTTCAGAGTTCTTCAGAGAGACCTTGTAAGTATCCTCGTATTGCTTCTGACCTCCATGTGAGAGCTCACCTTGTGTTAGTCCTCCATAAAAATCTTTTGTACCATATAAGTACAGCATAGTCAAGGAAAAATAAATGATAAAGTTAATAAAAAATAAATTGGCCACATCTGAAAACGTGTCTCATTCTGCATGACAGATTAATATCTGTCACTTCTCTGTTATGAGACGAACAGCATTCTTCATCTTTATTCCTCAGGAATCATGGTAAATCATTGTATTGTTAAGAGTTCTTAAAGGCAGTCTTGCAGAATTACTCATTTTTATAATATTCTTGTTATAGTATTAATTGTTTTCCTGATTTCTGCTCACTTCACTCTGTATCATGCAAGTCTTCTTAGGTTTCTCTGAAATTCTCTTTCTTAATTTCTTGAAGCATAGTAGTATTCCATTATATTCATATACCCAAGTTTGTTCAGCATTTCAATATATGGGTACTCCTTTCCTCCCATCACTCCCCTATCCCCCTTAGTTTTAAGGTCTTTGCTACTGCAAGATAGTTGTTATAAATATTTTTGTAATATAGAACATTCTTTCTTTGATCTCCTTGGGGTATAGGTCTAGTAGTGGTATCTCAGGGTCAAAGAGCATGCATCTAACGTTTTGGGTATAATTCCAAACCACTCTCTGGAATAAGTGGACAAATTCCCTCTATCAGCAATGCATTGTCAGACCTGTTTCCCTTCAGTCCCTCCACTCTGCATCTGTGTTTTCCAAGGCCTTTTCCCTGAAGTTAAGTTCTGGCCAGACTCACCACCAGACTGGCTTGAGGGTTGATGGATCTTGTAGCCACAGCAGCTCTCACTGCAGATACTAAGCTAGAGAGAAATTGCAACAGTGGAGGGAGTATTGAAGCCAATCAAGTAGCCAGTCCATTCTTCCTCTGTGCCAGATCATCTTCTGAGCACTGGCAAGGTATGGAGGACACCAGAAAGCAGCCCCTACCCTCCAGGAGTGTGCTTTTTCATGGGGAAGGCAGCAGGTAAATCACTAGGTATGTGCAAAGTATGTGCTGAGGAGATGAAGGTAATGTGAAAGAGAAACTACAAAGGAAAGAAGAGTCCTATCTGTCTTCATTTGAGTGATTCTCTTAATTCTGTGACATCTTTTATAACATGAGAAAATGATTTGTCACTTTGAGAGGCTGAATGTGAACATTCTGCCTTTCCAGAGGCCCTCATTTCCTCAAGATTGATTGATGTGAATGAAGTAGATAACGACAGATAATAAATGACTTGGGGTTAAATTAGTTGACAGATACTCTTTTGAGCTGCCTTATTCTACAAATCTTTATCAGTCTTGCTGGTGAATACAGAAAATCTTGTAGTATGCTAATTCCCTCTCCTTTCATGACACATATGTGGTCAAATAAAGAAAATTTGGAATCATTTTGAGCCTTGTAGAAATTGCTGCTGTTTAATAGAGTTATAAGCAGATTGCTAACTGTAAAACTGCTTTTAAGAGATCTTAACACATGAAGTAAAATAATAGCACACACACTTGCAGATATCTGTTTTTTAATTGTCCTTTCTTTTTTTGTTTTGTTTGTGCACTGGAAATTATTACAGGCAGGTGGAAGGCTTGAAGCAGAGAATTGCTGGGAAATCTATCCCAACAGAGAAGTTTGCAGTGAGGAAGTCCCGCCGTTATTCCAGTACGGCCTTTCCTGTAAAGCTGATCTTACCTGCTTTGGTAAACTTTCTCTGTTTCTTTTTGCTTGTGTGTGAAGCCTAGAATAAATGTGTATCTTAGTGGTAGCAAAACTCGCTTTTTGTCTAATTTTTGTCTAGCAATTCTATTCAGTTTCATACATTTATAAAGGATTTCTATAACTTGCACATTTACATTCAGATTTTTTTTTTCTGTTAAGAAAAAATTCAGAAATGTTCTTAATGGAAGCTATTCCTTAAAAGAAACTTCTTTTCACACAATTATCACTTGTAGCTTTAAAGCTTTAGTTTTTGTAAGGAGTTAAATAGCTCACACAAAAAATGGAGAAATGGCAGCCATCAGCAGTAGGGCTGAGTTTAGGCCCTGTGGTTTTATTTTTATCCTGGGAGTTGTAATGGGAAATCTTTTCTTCCTGAGCTTCATTTTAAGTGTCTGGATTATGTCTTGTAAATTTTAATGTATACAGTTTATCTGACTGGTAGAATTTTGTAAGAAAGTGGTATCTGATCTGTATTTATTTTCCCTTTTTTTATTTACTCTGTCCTTTGTGAATTATTTTGGCAGCTATTTGAGCTGTATAAATTAAATTGCATAGAATTGAGTATCCCTCTTAATTTTTAACATCTGTAAAGATGATCATAAGTTACTATATAGGTGTGAATTAAGTTTCACAAAGGACTTTCTCACAGCTTTTGGCCAGTATTGTAGGTGTGAGTATTGTTGCTTTACAGATAAGGATATTGATGATGTTTAGTGACTTGCCCAAGACTATACAGGAAGTAGCTGAATGGAAGATTCAGCCCCTGGTTCTCTAATTTCAGAAGATCAGTAACACAGATGAGTAGTTTTTCTTAATGCTGGTTAGATTTTTGGTGTGGCCTTCTCAGGAACAGCATAGTATTAGAGTGTCTCATCATTCGACATGTGATTTTCCTGATTCCTGGAGTACAGGATGCCTGAGATTTTTAGCTAAGTCATTTCCATGTAATCAGTTAACACAAATTAGTCTATGCATGATATAGTTGAAAGCTAGAGTGCTAGACCTGGAGATAGAAAGACCAGGTTCCAGTCCCACCTCTAACGACCTATGTAGAATCTTGGTTTAACCAAATCATCTCTTTTTTATAATCTCATTAGTCTTTCAGTTTCTTTATCTATAAGATACTAATTTCAGTGATCTGTAACTTCATTTGTGTGGGTTCTCTTTCCACTGACAGACTGAAGCACTTTTATGACTTAGTTGATGGTCCTAGAGAGTTGCTATAATGAAAAAAATTCATTATTCTACAAGCATCTTGATGGTGAGCCTCTTTGAACTTACGCTGGCCCTCAGATGACAGACACATTGTTCATCACTGAGGCCCAACTTTAACCTTTTCCAGATTGACTGGACCTTTCAGAACTTGTGTTCCATTAGCACTTGAGGACTAGGTGAGGATTTGAGACCTAGGTTACCTCCTAGGTTTTACTGCCTTCATTCACCATTGTGGAAGAAGGGTGAGATTTACACCACACTCTTCACACAGCTGTTGAGAGAAACATGCTTTATATTCCTTAAAACAGTAAATAGTCTTTTGGTGGGGGAGGGCCATTAGGATCTACTCACCTCTGCTGTGTGTGTGTGTGTGTGTGTGTGTGTGTGTGTGTGTGTGTGTGTGTGTGTGTGTGAGAGAGAGAGAGAGAGAGAGAGAGTGTGAGAATTACTTGTTCCTATTGTACTCTGAAGGGGTGTTAAAAAGATTAACTGGGATGGCACATGCCACCCTCTCTGGAGCTTTTAAAAACAGTACTATTAAAATAGGCTGGTATGATAAGGTGGTATGATAAGATTTCAGGATGGTTGGTATTTGGTGTTGTGTACTTCTGTCAGGAGTTGAATATAAAGTAATATCATTGTTCAGTTAATTTCTTTCCTTTCACAAGAAGGTTTTCCCCCCAACCTCTAACTGACTTTTTCATATTCAATTTTTTTTTTAAATAGATGAGGCAAAGGTTACAATGTGAGATTTATGGGATCATATGTTTAGAGTTGGAATTACTCCTAGAGGTGATCTAGTTCTCCAACCCCCTTATTTTATAAATGTGGAAACTAAGAGCTAAGAAAGGTTAGTGGACTTGTTGAGGAAGATAAGTAGCAGGGATGGGATTCAAACCCAGATCTTTACATTCTAAATCTCACCCACTTTTCGTTGTAATACAGTGTAAGAAGATAAATGTGGAGTGATGAGCACAGCCCTGGCTTTGAAACCAGCATCTTTCCTACTTAATGTCTCTGTGGCCCCAGGCAACTCTCAAACAGTAAAATGCAGAGGTGCTATACCCAGGCCCAAATTTGAAATTTAAAATGAACCAGAATGCTCAGAGTTTTGTACATGGTGGTTCAAAATCTGTATTCAAATCCTGGCTTTGCCTAGATGACTTGGGAAAGTCAGATGGCCTCTGGGTCCCAGGTTTTCATTCTAGAGTGGGGGACTGGGGGTGGGATTGTTAAACTACATGACCTCAGAAGTCCCTGCCAGCCTGAATTCTGTGATCCTCATCCAGTCAGTCCTCAAGTTAAGTTATTTTTGTTCCATTTGTACTTTCCTTCCTTTTTTAGCTCCTCTTAGTGGCCATTCTGCGCCAAACCTGGGGGTACCTCTGTCCTTCCACTAGATCTCTTCTGCTCTTTCTTTAGCTGTTGTAACCCCTGGGGCTGCTCGCAGTTGCCAGACATAAAGAGTTTTTTCCCTCTTGATCTTGCATAACTGAATTGAGGGTATGAACACATCCAAAAAATTTTGACTTTTGACATTTAAAAAATCACTTGCTTGTTGTTTTCATATTCTCCTATGTATACATAGCTTGATCACAGATTATGACTAGAAAGTAACTACAGAAAACCCTCAGTTATTCCTAATGCTTGAGGACTGGGCCGGAAGATCACAGAATTCAAACATGAAGGGCCTTCAGAGGTCATCTAGTATAATCCCCTTTATTGTACGATGAGAACATGAGACCCACAGGTAACATGTACAGAACTCTGGGCATTTTGCTTAATTTAAAATTCAGATTTAGCCCTGGAGTGTAGCACCCCTAGCAAATTTATGGTCTAAGTGCCTCTGGGCACAGAGAGAGGTTAATTAATTTGTGCAGAATATGCTGTTTATACCTGTATGTTAATTACCAACCTGTACGTTTATTTCAGTGTTATTTTGTGTACAATCTTTCTACTGTGTCCCTGTTTAGGTAAGGATCTAGTGGATGCTTGTTGCTTGGTTGGTTGATATAATTGAATCTGCTTAGATGAAATACCCCAGATATCCTAGCTCAGATTTAGAGAGGAAATAGTGTAGGAGATTGGAATGAATGCATGCTGACTCTAGGGCATTCCCTGGAAGATGTTAGTCTTTATTCAGTTTCTGATGAAAGCTATTTATTTGTAACTTTTCCCATTTTATAAAATTATAGTGCATGAACCATAGCATACGAGGTATTACTTGCTGTATTAGATATGCATAATTATTGTCTCTAACATAATTTTTTTAGTTGAATTCAGTTTAGTTTTCAGTGTTGTAAGTGAAGACGATTTTTTTGCCTTGCTGTTTTCCTCAAAAGTCTCTTTTCCAATTTATTGCTTCTCAATTTTAAGTCTTTTCAGAGAATATGTTATATATTTTCTTTTCTTTAGTTTTTTTCCTGCTTATTATTTATGTCCATCAAGTATTCTCAGATAAAAAAAGGAAATGTTTCCAGGAGTAAACTCATTTGTTTTTTGTCAGAAAAAATTCTCATCTCTTGGCCTATTAAATGTAACCTGCAGTGAGAGAGCCATTAGTTTACATTTTCAGGAGCTGTCATTTAGCCATATGGTCTTTAAATAAACTAGTTTTCCACATATTGGATTACATTACTGGGCTGCAACATGTTTTAATGATATAAAAGAACACGAGCCCAATAAAATATTCCTAATGTTCACTTTAGTGAATTTCTTGGAAACATTTTATATAAACAACAGGCATACATTTTAAAAATGTGTTAAAAATCATCAACACAAATCCAGATTATACAGAATCATTTATTATATGAGACAGTTAAATAATATTTTTGTCTTTTTTCCTTCTTCCCCTTTCTAGGAAATGATGTACATCTGGAATGGTTTTACAGTAGTGGGCAAAAGACCTGACCTCACAGAAAATCTCCTGATTACCATTGAAAAAGCAGAAACAACTTTACAAAATGAAACAAGTAAGTATGAAAGGTAAGAACGTGAAAGCTGTACCTCTTTCTTTCTCTTTCCCACTTGTCCTTCTATCTCATTTCCCAGTAGTTTTATTCATGTGTCATAGACAAACATTAGGAGAGAAGAGAAAAAATTGAAGTGAGGTTCTCCACAAGATGCTGCTTCGTGTGAATTGCATGGAGCAATTGTTACTGTGTTAGAGCAGCACCAGAGAAACTTGCTTTAACCTAACTTCTTATTGTATGTGATTTCCATGAAACATTGTTGGGTCCTGTTAGAGAATCTTGGATTTATGAAACGCAAAGGGGAAATGTTTGTTTCCAAATTGAGATCTTATCAAAAATTTAAATGTTTCTCCACTTTTGAAGGAGAGTTACCTATTCTAAACTAATTTCATGTCTTAAGGAGTTATCTTTGATAGATCCCATGGGTTATTACCTTCACATTCCAGAAGCCTCCAGATCATTTTGGTAATGCTAGGAAGGGGTTACCATAAATACTAAGGCTATTTTAGTAGCATCACTACTTAGGTAGGTGGCTATATATCACTTGGAAATAAGATTTTATTGAAATGGTAAGTATTAAAGGGAGTAAAAACCACAAGATTCAAGAAATTATTGGGGAAAAAAGGCTTGATTTATGTAGATTAGACCTGAATCGTAATCTGTCAAATGCAGCTTCTTAGACGGTAAAGAATAAAGGCACTCAGGGATCTCTGAGGTGACATTTTGGTTTGGTCTGAATTTCATTTTATAATTTCCTTGAATGGCAAAATTATCAACTGACTAGAAACAGGTTTTATTTTGATAGACAGTGCTTAATTTGGTTTTTTGATTGATGGATGAGAATTCATTTTTATCATTTTCTCAATTCAGATACTTTTCTCAATCTTAAACTGCATGAACTAAATCGAAATGGAAAGCTAGTATATTTTCTTACTCTTATCTCTCCTCTGATACTTAGTATGAAACTAAGAGCCCCAGCCCCTCTGATTTTGTTGTGCTTTTGGAAAGCCTGACATCACTGCAGAAGTCCCTGGGTAGACTAGGCATTGTTAACGTGAAGGAACTGTGAGTAAATGTGTTTCCATGGGAGACAATGCTGCTTCTAGGCAGGACATGGATGGACAACATCTGCTCTATTTGTAGAGCTTTTTCCTAGAATGTTATAGTCACAAAACAGTCACTCTTCGACTGTCTGTACTTCCAAGTCCTAGTACTGTACTGTGCCCCATTCTTCTTATAATTCTGTACCTTCCCCAGTTTATTGTTTGTCTTCTCAACCCAGTTGTAAGACTGAATTGATTAGCCAGACTCTGTTTGGGGAAGAGCATATCTCTGAGACCTACTTGAATGTCAGTATTCCAATTTCTCTCCTTGTGCCTTGGCTAAGCCAAGAAAATGTAGAGGACTAAATTAATTCTTCAACATGAGGCATATTTAAAAAAATTATAATCAGTCACTAAGCATTTTTTAACACCTACTATGTGCCAGGTGCCGTGCTTTAGTGCTGGGAGACAAAGAAAGAGAAAAGAGAGTTCTTGCTCAGTGATAGGGGAAACGGCATGCAGACAGACAGACAGACAGACAAATACACACACACACACTCTACATTAGAGATAATCTCAGGGGAAGGAGAAGTGGGAAAATCTTCTTGCTTTTGTGGGACATCAGCTGAGACTTAAAGGAAATCAGGGAAGCCAAGAGTGGAGGGTGAGGAAGAAGAACATTCCAGGTTTGGGGGTCAGGCAGTGAAAATGCCTGGAATTGAGATGGAGCCTATTGTCTGAGCTACTTGAAAGAGGTCAGTGTCACCAGGTCACAGTGTGGGTTGGGATGAGTAAGGTGTAAATACTAGAAAGCTGAGGAGGGGATGGGGTCAGATTAGCTTTTATCACTCTTAAAATTAACTTCTACTTAGTCATAAATTTTGTTCTCCTTTCATCGATGATAAAATAACTATAGACAAATCATTTACCTTGGTTAATATATACTGTTAGTAAATTTAAGATTATGGAACAGATTGGTGAAGTTAATGTTGATGCTTGGCAAAATTATAGAGTGGATTATTAGACTGTAACACTTAGAAAAGAAAAAAAAGCAGTGATGATGAGAATCAACATGAGTTCACTAGGAACATTAAACCAAAATGTCATTTTCTTTTCTTATAGTATCGTATGATTGGTGGATCAGAGGACCTTTATAGAGATGTATATTATTTAATTTCAGCAAGGTACTTGGTAGTGGCTTTCATGGTATCCTTGTGAACAAGATGAATAAATGCAGACTACATTCAGTTTGGTGGATTTGAAGCTAGCTGAATAACAGTGCTGAAAAAAAATGCTGATTAATGTATTAATCATTAATCTGGAGTGAAATTCCTAATTATTCTAAATTTTCTAGCGATATGGTTCCAAAGCTCTATATTTAGCTCTCTGCTAGTCAACATATATATATATATATTTTTTTTTTTTTCTTTTTGGAGGGAGGAAGGTAGAGCAGTTGGGATTAAGTAACTTGCCTAAGGTCACAGGGCTAATAAGTGTTAAGTGTCTGAGGCCACATTTTAACTCAGGTACTCCCGACTCCAGGACCAGTGCTCTCTATTCACTGTACCATCTAGCTGTTCCTCTAGTCAACATTTTTAAAAAATCAGTGACTTGGATAAAGACAATCTGGCTGGGTTATCAAATTTATAGATGTAGAAGATAGCTAGCATGTTGGATGACAGAATCGAAGTTCAGAAGGCTATTAACTGACTAGAATGCTAGGTTGAAACAAACAAAATTGAATTTAGCAGGGATAAATATAAGGTCCTGCATTTAATTTTAAAAAGTAAATTGAACAGCTATAGGATAGGGGAAGAGTCTTGAATAGAAGTTAATGATAAAAAGATATGCAGGTTTTAGTTCATTGCAAAATGAGCCATCAGTGTGATACAACAGCTAATAAAAACTAGTGCAGACTTAGTTTTCATTAAAAGACATCAAGAGAGGAGGACCTTGTCCCACTGTATTTTTCACTGTAGCTTGGTACCAGTGAGTGAAAACAACAGTGAATCTTATGAATCATTTAAATATGTACTGCATATTTCTGTTGGACTGGAACTACTCACCGTATTTACACAATTAAAACTTCCAGTAGTGTGAATTTGAATACCTGGGACCATTCAAGGGATTCATTGTTCATACTAATTAGGACCTAGTCAGAACCAATCTGGAATACTCTGGTTAATTCTGGGAACCACATTTTTAGAGGTCTTGTTAAAGTAGAGAGTATCAATTTAATGGTAACCAGAGGGTTGAGTTATCTGGAAATCATGTTAAATGAAAAATGTTTGATGAATCTGGGCATTTTTAACCTGAAAAAGAAAAGACAGGGTTGATATGATAGCAGTCTTTTAATTATTTGGAAGTATATAATGGGAAAGTGGGAGTATAGTAATTCATTGTCACACCCCGCCCCTCTACACATGTCCCTCCGCAAAAGCAGAGGTAAAATTGAAAGGAAGACAGATAATGGTTCATCATAAGGATTTTTCTAGTATTTGGAGCTGTTCAACAATAGATCAGACTGTCTTACAAATTAGGGAGCACATTATCACTGGAGTTATTCAAGTGGAATCTAAACCAGTTGTTAAGGAAATTGCAGAAGGGCTTCCTTTACTGGGTGGAAAGGTGTACAATATCAGGGGTTCTTAACCTTTTTTGCCATGGACCTCTTTGGCAGTCTGTTGAAGCCTATGGACATAATTTAGATATATAAGATAAAATACATATTATTACAACAGAAACCAGTTATATTCAAATAAAAATGAATTTTTCCCTTCCAAGTTCATGCACTTCATTATGTCTGTCCCCAGACCCTTTATATAGTTCCATGGACCCCAGATGAAGAACCCTTGGTTTAGATGTAATCTAAAGTCCCCATCTCCTTTAAGATTATATGATTCTATAGACCCCAGATAGGCCACTGAACTTTGGAATCACAGGGGGAAGATGGCCACTTCTGAGTTTTTAGCCCCATTCAGTCATTTCACATCTAGCTAGGATCATTGGTCACAGGGAAGACCAGGTAAGAGATAATGGACAGCCCTGTTGTTTTACTGAAAAAATTAAAAATAACCCTACTCATAAATAGATCATTAACATCACCTCATATATGAAGGACAGTAAATTTACAAAAGAATAACTATACAACTAAAAGAAGTTCCTTTTTTTCTTTTTCCTCACCCCCTTTTCACAGAAAAGTTATAAAACTTTAGTGCCATCGGTAGGCTGGAGCTTAGGTAGAATAGCCAAACAAATTGAATTGTTCATCTGCAGGGATTGGGCAGTGGACATAAAAACAATCCCTTTGAATTCTGGGCTACAGGAAAGCACGAAGAAGAGAATGCAACAAGGTGGGAGCACACAAAGAGGAGGGAAAGATTTTCACGGTTCGGAAAAGAGTCATGTGAAAGTATGTATAAGAGCATATTACACTCTTTGAAGACAAAATAGTCTTCCTCTGTGTTGTCTTCATCTGCACAGCCCTGTAACCTTACTAATCTGACAGACCTGACACGTTGATGTGAAACTGCCAATTTAAAAATTTCACCTTCACGTTAATGCAAAATGAATCCAAATGCAAGACATTGGAAAGAACAAATAAATGGCCATATCAACTTAAAGTTAAGATTTTAAAAAATAGGCTTTATACAATCTGTGCAGTCTCTTGAATAAATTTGCTTTTTATTCACCTAATTTGGTCACATTTATTAATTTGTGAATATGCAGTTTTAAAGAGCAGAAACAAATCACATAGAAAAGGCATTTGTTCCTGTCCTTGGAATTACAGACTAATTATTCAGATAAAACCACATTTGTCTAATATATATGTGCAGGTATCACTGCTACTAATATTTCTGCTAACAACTATTCACATTTCTATTGTTGTTTAAGGTTTATAAAATGCTCTATTCACAATAATCCCCTGAGGTACTGGTATTATCTTCCTTTTTTAGACAGAACTGAGGCTAGAGACATTAAATAAAACTCATAACTTTTTCTTCAGGTCCTGTTCCCATGTCCCCTCATTCTTCAGTGTTTTACACAGCGTGGCCTGGATTGACTTCCTACCACCTAGAGTAACTGACATTTATGTACTATAGTACTTTAAGGGTCTGCAGGGTATTTTACACGTCCAGTTTTATTCGATCTTCTCCACAACCTTACCAGGTGGGTGCAGTCAGTGTCACCATTGAAACTGAGGGAGAGAGAGGTTGACAGAATTGGAGATTGGATTCAAATTCAAGTCTTCTTGACCGCAAGCCCAACACTTTTTTTACTGTCCTACCTAGCTACCTCTAAGGTACTGAATCATGATAAATTTGCTGAATGAATGAGTGTCTGTGGGGAGTGAAGAAATTATTTTTCACTGAGTAAAAAATGTCCTTTAACGTAATTTTCCTTCCATAAAATTTAGGTTGCTAATTTTTCTGGAAATACAGCAACAACTAATGTTGTTTTTTTTCATTCTTTTTACAAGTTAGTTCAGTAAAATAAATTTCTAATTGTGGATTTTCTATAGTATGTATTTTCTGTTCAAGGCCTAGGAGCATTCCTCCTTTCTTTCAGTGGATCTACTGCCCAGCTAATTGAGAGCAACTCAAACTTTGGGCAGTAGGAACTCCTGCCAGAGAAGATCATGACCCTTACCAAATCAAACAGGTTTTCTCTGTAGCATGTGATGTAAAAAGAGTTAACTAGAGACAAGAGGCAAAGTGTTGAGTGAAAGCACTGACCTTTTGCTAAAGGTCACTTTCCACATACTGTATAATAATTCCTCTTATTTATGGTAGGGCTTCAAGGTTTACAAAATACCTTCCTGAAAAACAGTCCTGGAAAGATGCAAATATTAATAATTATTATCAATGCCAGTATTATTATCCCCATTTTGGAGGAATAAGTCGAGGCTCAGAATTTGTCTCTTGCTCAATTAACCATTCAGTAAATGGCAGTTCTGACTGGAACCTAGATTTCCTAACTCCAGATATGTTCTTTTCACTGTTCCTTACTGACCAGGATGATAGTGGCTTCTTGTTCACTCTCTACATGTAGGAAGATTTTTTCCCCTCTAGTTTTCAAGAGACAACATTGACCTTTTAGCCATATTGCTGACCTTAGAGGGAGAAATCAGTTTTTGTAAAATAGGAATAGAATTGTGAACCTGGCTAGTTCAGCCTCACCATTTCTTGCTTTTGGTGGGTGAATTGTTTATTGGGTCTCTGGCCTTTGAAAGAAATAAAACATGATAGTGGAAGCATTTGGTGTTCTCTCTTGTCAGCGTTCTCCATGGGAGATATGAAGACCAATTTTCCAGGTCTTTCATAAAAATTGGGATTTTAACCAGCTTGGAATCAGTAGCTTATAATAATTTCCAGTGAAGGCCTATTTTAAATTTTTAATTAAATATTACATGGTCTTGGGAGCTGTCAGTTAACTTATGGTTTATTGAACTTAATTGGCTTCATGAAAAAATATGTAATAAACATTGTATGGGGTTGTAGCTGTGATTTTGTTAGTGTAGGGAACTCCCAGTGTGGAAACTCCATCCACTGATGTACCTTGACAACTTTCCTGTAACTTGTAGTCTTTGCTAGTTGTTTGGGAGCACTGAAGGGTTAAGTGATTTGCCTGCCCCTAGTCACACATTTAGTGTGCATCAGAGGTAAGCCAGGAACCTAAGTCTTTCTGACGTTAAAGCTCACTCAGTTTGGCACATTGCCACATGTCACAAAGATCACCTCAGTTACAGAAAAGGAAGTCTTCTGTTTTCCATTGTTGCTTCTCGTACTTTTCACTTGCTACACCTATTTTATGTTTTTAAAAATGAATTTTATATACAAATTACAATCCCATATTGTGACTCTGTGATTCACTGATAGAGACCTAATAACTTCTTGTAAAGTGTCCTTTAGGAACAGCTTGGTGGCCTTGGGCAAGTCACATAACCCTGTTTTCCTCAATTTCCTCACTTGTAAAATAATCCAGAAAAGAAAATGGCAAACCATTTCAAGTATCTTTGCCGAGACAACCCTAAGTGGGGTCACAAAGAGTCAGACATGACTGAAAATGACTGGACAACAAAAAAAAAAATGCCCTTTAGTTTAACATAATATAAACGGCAGTCATCTCATGGGATGAAAATGTAGGACTGAGCATTACTATTTAACTGACTCCCAAAGTGTGACTTGACTACAAGACCTGGTATGTTAGCAGTTTGTTCTTCAGCATCAGAAGTAAATGTTTTCTAATCTCCGAGGTTATTTGGTATGATGGGGGGGAAAAAGTTAGATGACCTGGGTTTAAACCTTGACTGCTAATGTGAATGAACAAATCACTCCCTTTCCCTGGACTTGGGTTCTTCACCTGTAAAATCTCTAAGGGTCTTTCTAGCTCTGAGTTCCATAATCTCATGAGTTATATTTTGAATTAAATTACTATCATGTTTCTCACAAAGCTGTGCAACCTGAAAAAAGACAATTATTTTAGTTAAGAATTTTGGAGAAATAGGGCAACTTTGAGCCATCTGTTTTATTTCTGCTCTTATCTTACAAATGAAAGGAAGGCCCATGTGTCCTGATGACATGCTTAAATTGTCTCTGCTACTCATTCATTCATTGAAATCCATCCTATAATGTTCAAACCCACTTTGATAGCACCATTGACAAAATGTTACCACAACCCTTGACAGCATGAAATGATGCAGAGGCAGTATAATTGAGGGGAGAAAACATTGGATTTGAGGTTCGAGGACATCAGAAAGAATCTTGGCTATGCTGATTATTTTGTATGACCAACCTTGAGCACAAGTCATTTCCATTCTCTCTGGGCCTAAGTTTTCTTATCTGTAAAATGTGTGAGTTAAACTAGATGAATTCTAGAATCTCTTCCAGCTCTTAATTCAGGGCACTCAAATTTGTTCTAGGTGAAGGTTCCTTAATCCTAACAATAATAGATATTTATATATCACTTTTATACTTTACCTTTTTACAACTTCTTTAGAGATGGATTCTCCACTATGGAACTGAGAGGCTACCTGAGTGTCTGGAAATATCATTGCAAATTATTCCATTGTTCCTGATAGAGGAATTGTATTATCCTTTGTGGCTCCCCAAAGTTTTTCTTTCTTCAGCATTCCTTCCTCCCTTCCCTCCCTCCGTTCCCTTCCTCCCTTCCCTCCCCTCCCTCCCTTCCTTCCCTTCCTCCCTCCCTCCCTCTCTCTCTCCCTCTCTCCCTCCCTCCCTCCCTCCCTTCCTTCCTTCCTTCCTTCCTTCCTTCCTTCCTTCCTTCCTTCCTTCCTTCCTTCCTTCTTTCCTTCTTTCCTTCCTTTCCTCCCATCCTCCCTCCCTCTCTTCCTCCCTCCTCTCCCTCTCTCCCTCCCTTCCTCTTCTTTTTCTCCCTCCCTCCTCTCTTTTCTTCCTCCTCAGATGTAACTAGAAATTCTTACCTAGTCTTTGAATTTCCACTTTAACATTGTTCTGTGATTGGAATGACTCTTTCTCCTGTCCCTTATCCCCTGCACCCCCTCCGTCCATAATCTCATTTAATCTGAATTTGTAGCTTATAAAAAGTTCAGTTGTGCACGCTTGCATCCCCCAGTCCTCTTCTGTACACATCATGTGAAAAAACATTTTGAAATGGTTCACAAAATTAAACACATCAAAGAGATCATATCCAAGGCTATCTTAATTGAATGAACATTACAAATGGTTCCCCATCTTAAATAGTAAAATCAGTTTTCACTTTGTATGGTATAAGTATGAGGTAAAGATAAATCTTCTTTAAAGGAGAAAGAAAAGTCTTTCTTAATATTTTTAGTCAGGTAGTCAGGAGTTTGATCAAATCCTAAAATGCCTTTCATCTGCCTTAGCACTGTTTTGTCTAATTTTATTTGGTAGTTCTTTTTCAAAAAGAATGGAACCTAGGAGAATTGATAATGAGTTGTAAACATAATGATCTGAAGAGGGTATTTTACTTCCTGAATTTTTAATGGGTATGAAGCCATCTGTCTCTCCATATGTGTGTGCTACCCTCTCCTCCCATTGCAGCCAACACTGTTATGAGGCACAACAACAAGCTAAGACAGCCCCCTTGTTATTGCTTTGCTTCTGATAGACTTCCGGGAGCCTTCTCTTGGGTCTCTAGGCTTTTTTAGCCTTTCAGATTCTCCAGCATTGCATTTGGGCCCTTGAAATTTGGCCTGCAGCTGTCTCAAGTTCCTCATTCAGTAGGTAGAGTTTAAATTCTTGGTAAATAAAGATAACATCCTTTAAAAACAAACATTTGTTTTTAAAATATGATTGATATTTTCCCGGAGAATCATAAATACTATCTTGAGAGAAAGAGCATAAGTTTTCATAATTTGAAATGACAAAATTCCCATAGCTTTAAGCAGTCCTTTTGTTAGAAATTTCATAAATGACAGCTCTTGATTTTGATTTTAAATTTAATTTTAAAATACTTTTCTTTCCATTTCTGTTTTAAGAGTGCAATGATTACTTCACGGATGACCAATGTTTGGTGCAGTTACTGAAAGGTCTCTGTCTGAAGCACTTAGGACGACTTTTACAAGCTGAACTGTGTTTCAATCAGGTTATTCAAAGGTAAAAATAAAAAGTCATACAAGGACATCCTGTTACTGGTTTTTTGAGTGCTTCTCTGAGAGATGGATGCAGAGTACTCTGACCTCTTGTTGTTACTACCTTTTTGCTTTTGGATAATACAGTGTGGTGGTCTATTGTGTTCATTTAATTTTCCTGAAAACTTTGATGTTGGTTGGATTCAAGTTTGAATTTTTCTTAATGCCTTGAATTTACTTGAAAAGATACATGATACAAGATACTTCAGCGTAGGTCTGATGCCAGTTGCAACCCAATTCTAATATGCTTTAATAGACACTTTCACAAATTAATGTGCCCCTTTTCCCCTCAAAAAAAAAGAAAAAGAAAAAAAGGAAAGGCTACACAAGAACGATTCAGCACTCAGGGAATATATATTTCCCAATTTAGCTAGGGTTGTTTCTTGGACCACTTAAGTGGAGGTACCTTGCTTTTGATATTTAAGGTTTATATATAAAGAATTTATTTCTGACCTACTTAAGTAATATATTTCTAGACTAGGTAAGAATTCCAGGTGACAAGTTTTGAAAGCATCCACTCATTTCTCTGTAGAACGTTTCCATCTCCTTGGAAATGGGAATACTCTTTCCATTAGTATGAATAAGCATGTTGGTAATTCTGTTCATATTAAATTCATTTTTGGTAGGAGTGGGGCATTATGATGGAAAAGTACTTTGTGAGGAATAATAGGCAAATATTGCTCTTTTTTTCTTTGCCTTGAATTTAACCAACATTACTTCCTATATACTAGAGAATGGGCAGGTAGGTGTGCAATGGGTAGAGTGCCAGGCTTGGTATTAGGAAGGCTCATCTTTATCATTTCAGATTTGGCCTCAGACTTTATTAACTATGTGACCCTGGGCAAGTCATTTCATCCTGTTTGCCAGTTTCCTCATCTGTAAAATGAGCTAGAGAAGGCAATGGCAAACCACTCCAATATCTTTGCCAGGAAATCCCAAATTGTGTCATGAAGAGTCAGATACAACTAAAAATGTCTCAGTACCACTACCATTACCACTTCTAGACAAATGTCACTGTGCTCAGTCCTGGAGATACAAAGACAGGAATAAAAGCAGTTCTTGCTCTCCAGGAGCTCCTTTATACAGGGAGATATAACACTTACATGGATAAGTAAAAGCAAGATATAAGAAGGGAACAAGCGCTTCTATTTTGGAGATTGAGAATCATAGAAGGATTCCTATAGGAGGTGTTAAGGATTTGAAGAGGCCAAAATGAAGGAGGGAGTGTGTCCCAGATACGGAGAATGGCCTTTGCAAAGGCAAAGAAATGGGAGATGGAATTGCAAGGTCAGGGAATAGCTTGTGAGTTAGTTTGGCAGGAAATGGACTATGTGAAGGTAGTAATGTGCAGTGTGTCAGGCGGGATAGAAGTTGGGATCAGATGGCTGATGGCTTTACACGCTAAGTGGAAGAGTTTACATTTTACTCCAGAGGCATCAGGAAGCTACTGAAGATTTTTGAGTAGGAGCAAAGCCTTACAAATATTATTTTGGTATTTGTGTGAAGGACGGATTAGAGAGGAGAAAGCCTGGAGTCACGGTACTCATTTAGAGGTTTTTGCAGTTGTCTTAGTGAGTGAGGAGAATCTGAACTAAGATAAATATCAGTGTCAGTGGAAAGAAAAAGATGAATACAAGAGATAGTGTAGCAAGTGATAGAAAAATAAAATTTGCCCCTTGATTATGAATATAGAGTTCCATTTTAGGCTTATTGATTTTGAGATGCTAATAGAACATCCATTCAATAAGAGCTATCCATTAAGACATTGGCAATGGGAGAGTGTAATTTATAGGAATGATATTGGAGAAGGAGCCATTAGGTAAGGAGAGCATGACAATAAGTGAGAGAGGGAATGATTGAAAGGGAAAACTTGAAGAGATAATGGGGTGGGGGGAAGGGAGGAAATGAATTCAAATAGGAGAGATTGACCTTGGCAAGGAAAAAAGGTGGTCTTCAAAGACTGAAGCAAAGAAAGAGAGAATGAGGAATTATTTTGAGAAGTTTTAGATATAGAATAGGAAAGAAGAGGGAGCTCATAGCAAACTGTCTGCTAAGAGGCATGAATCAGGGAATAATCTTGGGGGGGGGTGAGTTAAGGGAAGGGTTGGAGTAGTTGATGTGAGTCATGTGGTAATCAGAGAAGAACATACAAAAATAATGCTATGTAGCCATGAGCATGTAGTGAAGAGCATATGGCATAAATCTGTAGTGGATGCATTGGCTCAGTTATATAACGTACTTGACCAAAGGCATGACTAGCAATAGGACAGCAGAGCAAAGGCATGACTGAACTGGTTAACTGTGGAGCCAAAGCAAAGAGTGAGTCCAGAAGAATGATAATGTATTGGAAAGAATAGAGAGGTTGTGATGAAGAGGGTGAATCGGTTTAGGAAAGATTGTGGGAAGGAGACAGGTGACTAGGAAGATATGATCAGAGAAAGGAACTTCAGAATTTAGGATTGTGGAGTCTGTATAGTTATTGTCAACAAAGATGAGAACTGAGGTATGTGGCTGGGGCAGAGTGAAGATGCAGGTCCCAGGAGCTGATAAGGTTGAGGAATAGGGGGGTATCAGCAAGTATATTGAAGTCCCTGAGTGTAAGATTAGGGGAGGGAATAGAGAGGAAAACTGAGCTAGCTTCTGAATACTGACCTCAAGAAAGAGGGGAGAATGATTTGGGCTATTCAGGGTCCTTCAAGACAGTGCCTGTTTTATTTTTGTACTTGTGTCCCCAGCAGTTAAGTTATCTAACACATTGACATTCCATAAATGTTCACCGAATTGAACTTGTAGCTAACTACAGTCAGGTTCTGGATAGGGAGATGCAGTGGAATGTGATGGACTGCGAAGGAGGGGTTATTGGGTGGTGGCCGTAGGAGGTTCTCACAGTCACAGTGAGAAGCAAGGCATCTGTCTCTTCTTTTTCTCTTGCACTGTCTAAGTGCATTAGAGGAGCCGCATCTAGTACTAGACAAGGCGTTTTCCAGGTTTGAGAACACACAGTGGGAGAGCAGAGAAGAGAGCCAGATGGGAACTAGAGAGCGATAGAGGTGACACCTGTGAGAAGGAGAAAGCAAGGAGAAGTCACAGAAAGGCGTTTTGTTTTTTCCCACCTCGGTATACAGTGATTCACAGAGACATGAGAGGCAAGTAGAGAGTGGGAGTTTGCTAACCATAGGCCAGAATAAGTGCCTGTTTCCTGGTGTTCCTGCACTCAGCTCCTGGGATGACCAGAGGTGGCTTCAATTTGTTTTTTTCCCCAAACTAGGGCAGAAGGGGTTGAGCCAGTAAAAACAAGAGCCTTGGCAGTACTGGTGGATGAATGCTTGATTTTCTTTCTCTCATGCTGAGATACTGGGGGATGGAACATATCCAAAAGATACCTACATGTGCAACATGTAATTGGCTCCTGGTTGAGCCTGGTGTTAGGGCGTGTTCTGGTCCTGTACAGGGTTCTGTACAAGTTCTGTAAAAGGTCCTGCTCTTGTGTCTGGGTCCTTTATGATTCCTGAGGCCTAAGGTAGTATTGCTTTTCTCACACATTTTGGTGAGACTGGAAAACTAAGAGCATCCTCCATTGTCTCAGTAGGTTCCAGGGTAGGGAGACCAAACTTACTCCCTTAGGGGATAGTCAGGATCTGTTGATGAGGATACAGGTAGGATGAGGTATTGGGACAAGAATCTTGGTACCAGTGATGGCCCTTGATGGTAATCCTAGTCGTTTTCTTGCCACTATTTTATATTTTGATGCCATTTCTCATAATGTGGGTAATATGCTATGCTTTGCATTTTAAAGTTAATTCCCTGCCCATCGGTTAGGGAATGGCTGAACAAGTTATGGTATATGAGTATGATGGAATATTGTTGAGTTATAAGAAATATTGAAAAAGATAGTTTCAGAAAAATCTGGGAAGACTTATATGAACTGATATAAAGTGAAGTGATCCAGAACCAAGAGAATAATTTATACAGTAATAGCAGTAGAAGAATTTAGGAACTTAGAGCCTTAATCCTATGCTTGGGGCCCTGAAAGGTTACATATTCCTCCTAGGGCCACACAGCCACTATCAGAGGTATGTCGACTCCAGAGCCAACTCTATCCACTGTACCACACTGTGTCTCACTTTTGTACCTACCAGTTAAATGAACAAGGTTGTAGACTAGAGTGTTCTTGTCTAAAAGTCATAGTGCAGTTTGAAACTATTACATCTTAAAACTGCACCAAGACTATATAAGCTGACTCCCAGGAGGAGTAAACTTGACTTTGAGTGCGAGAGAGCCATATTCTCATGAACTAACAAGAAGAGGCAGCAAGTGGAATGGAAAAGGCTCCAGCACCTTATCAGCTTTCTCTGACTGTGCACAAGTCACAGTTGCTCAGAGCTCTGTTCCCTCTCATGAAGAATAATCATGTGACCCTAGTCAGTGCTCTGCAGGGTTGTAAGGAGAGTGCTTTATAAACCCTCAAAAGCTTTAGAAACAGGAGCTGATTTTTAATGTATGACATGTGGCTTAAAACAAATTCCGGCTCTAGCACAGTCCTTGAATTACTGTTGACTCTCATTCTGCTTCCCTGTTAAAGAGAAGTTTCAAAAAGGAAATTTTTGTTGGAAATGGAAAAAATTATAAAGTAGCTCAAGAAAAATGTAAAAGCAGGATTTTGAGGGGTTTTTTGGTTACTTAATGGCAAATTGGATCATCATTTATTATGGATAAAGTCACTTATAGTGAATTACTTTTAGGGAAAAAAGCTTCAGTATTAAAACACAAGATGTGATTTCAGATGTCTTCTTTGGGTGGCAGTAGTGCTTTTTCTATTAGAGAATGTGAAGCACTTGTTAAAATTGTTTCTGAAGTGACAAAAAGCTTTAGGTTTAAAAAAAAAACTTAATATGTATGTGTGGATTGTTTGTAAGAATGACAATGTAAAACAGTTAAGCTCTGAGAGAGGTGCTTAAAAATGAGTTCTGGCATCTGTATAAAGATAAGATAACATAAGAAGTGTGAGCCTACATTAGGTATTATTATTAGATGCTATAGTAAAAGTGAATGTTAGAATTGGGGATTTTAGGATCAAAATGTTTTAGAGAAAGATTGAAATGTTCATTCCCTTTTTGACTGCATGGTTTACTATCTGAAAGAAAGGAGCTTTTATTTGTAATCAGGGAATAGTCACTAGATTGTTGGCTTGAAAATAGATACTTGCATTTCTCAATTGCCATATTTTTGTCCAATAAAACAAAAATAGTTTTCAACTTTGAAATCATCTTTAGGAGTTAAAAGGAAGGCCTTTCCTGAATATCAGCTGTTTTTGTTCAAAATAGAGACTTTTATTTCTGGAATAAATCATGAGGCTACATATGTACATACCTGATCTGTCAGTGACAACATTTTGCTTAAAATAAAAACGCAATAAAAATTTTTTTCATTTGAAAAACTTCCTTTCTTTTATGTGTGGCATGACATGTCAACTTAAAAATAATTATATTTGTTCAGAAAATAGGCCTGTTTTTAGATCTCTTTTAATGAAGAATGCATAAAATGTTGTATGTGTACCCTCTTCCACTGTCAAAACTAACTGATTTTTTTTATTTCTAGTGAGAAACGACTAAAATTTGACCACTACCTTGTACCATTTACTCTGTATGAACTGGGACTTTTATACCAACTGCAAGGAGACACAGAGAAGGCCTTAAGGATAATAGAAACTGCAAAGTAAGTTGTTCCAGTAGCTTTTCACGTTATTTGTTGGAGAGTCAGTGGATGGGGGCTTGTTTAAAGTGTTCCCAAAGATTACCTCAGTTTAAAGTGATCTCTCTTTCTCTAAAAATGTCTCTAGGTATTCAGGTCTCTTTTTGTCTCATCACATTCTGCCTTAAGTTTTAGTTATTTGGATCTATGTTATATCCTCCTCTCTCCCCAGTCATTGCCAGCTGTTTTGTGGTTCTTGAAAATGAGGAACTATACTGTTTTTCAAGTGTGTTCTCTATCTTATGTGTAATAAATATTTGTAGAGTTGAATGGAGCTCTACTTCCTATCAACCACAAGTGCTTGAAGCCAACAAAATCCCAGACACATACAACGGTGGACTTGGTGCTACTGTTGGGCTTTCATCTGTGCTTCTGCTTTCTCTGGATCTCCCTGTCTGTATTAACACTTCTGTACACCCTGGCCTTGGGCATACTGAGGAAAATGATGGAGTGAATCAGGGACCCACACCCACGTTCCCTCTTTCTGTATCTCTGCCCACCCCCAACTACTCTTTGTTACCATGCTACTTGCACGGTTTTTTTTTTAAATCAAACTGATTTTTAGCATATCCTTACTAAATCTGATCATATAAAATCCCCCTCATTGTTCCAGGATATTAGGATCTTTTAAAATCCACATTCTGGCATCTACTGTATTTGCTATTCCGGTTTCCTGTCATTTACAGATTTGATAAGCAGGCCAGTTGTGTCTTTATCCAGGCATTGATAAAAATGTTGAAACAAACAACATAAATGAAGACAGAGTCTTGGTGGACTACCATTGAAGGTATGTCACCAGACAGTAGTCATCAGTCCAAATTAATGAACACTTTTTACATCCATTTAGCCAGCTATGAATCTACTGATTATACTAACATTCGACCTGGATAAATGTCTGGCTTAAATTCAGATGATTTGACAGCTACTGTAGTCACGTGGCATGTGTTGTCAAATGCTTTAACTCTGGATTCACCTGATTCACTAGTCAAGTTATTAGGGATTACAACTTGTCTGTAATTTAATAAATATGTCTTAGAAAGGTACCTGAAGCTTAGAAATGTTACGTGAATTGTCTGTGGTCACAATGCTAGTGTCAGAAATAGGATTTGAACCAACTTTAACTACAGGGCCTTTGTCCTTTCCCCCACACTGTCTAAAGGAAAAGTCATGAGTTGGTCTTATCAAACCTATGTTGATGCCTGATTATAATTACTCTACTTTTTCTAAGCAATTGTAATTCATTTTTTTAAACAATGCATTCTAGAATTTTGGTAGGAATAAATTTCCAGGCCACTAGTCCATAGTTTGGAAAATCTGTCTGTCCTTTTTAAAAAATTAGGAAATTTGGCCGTTTCAGAGTCTATAGTACTTTCAGACTTTATAATTCCTTAAAAATCACTAATGATATATTTAAAATATCGACAAATCATTTTAGTGCACTGGATTAGATTCATTTAGACTAGGATATTTGAAGTCATTTAAATGAATAAAATTTTCTTACTGTTGTAAAATCATTGAATCAGAATTTCTGATGTGGAAGAAGCCTTTGAGGTCATGTAGATAAAATTCACCTTTTTTATAGATGAGAAAACTGAAACCCAATTAAATCCAGTAGTCATTTGTTAAGTCCCTGCTACTTCCCAAAGACAAAAAGGAAATAGTCTTTTAAGTTTTAAATTCTTGTGGATGACCGTAACCCTGAAAGATTAAATAATTTTCTCCTGGTTTCCTAGCTAGTTAATGACAGCCTGGACCAAAGTCTAGCACTTCTGAATTGAGCTAAAGAGGTTCCCTCACATACGCCCCAATAATCTCCCCAGGTACACATCTCTTTTTTCCTTCAGTTTCTTCTTAATACTTTTGTTTAACTCTTCCCAGTTTGGAGGTTATTTTCCCTCAATTCAACCATACAGTACACATTTATCAAGTAGGTACTATATTTAGGGCACTGTGTTGCCTTGCTACTTAAATAGAAGTGAAGTAAGTCTTTGCTCTTTTCTTTGTTATTAATAGATCATCCCTCTCAAGTAGGGAGCCTGGATAATAAAGAGGGACACTTTTCCTTGCTTGACAAAGATTTTCCTGTGCTCAGAGTCCTGGGTTGGGGAGGAGTGGGAAGTACCAATGAGAGGTCCAAGGGTGGAGTGCTAGATGGCCATTACCAGTGGGGAGCAGTGACAGGGAAGATTTCTTGGATGAATTGGCTTTGGAGGTAGGTCTGAAAAGGAGGAATTCAATAAAGAAGAAAAGGGAAGGAGAACAATCCAAGGACACAACCAAGAGGATTCAGGGAATCTCCAATTTCCCTGGACAGTGTTTTGAGGACAGTAACATAAGACTGGAAAGGGAGGATGATATCAGATTGTGAAAGCTTTTAAACAACAGAGAAGATAGTCAAAGCTTTCCCCAGGGGGATGCCCATGAAGATGTTTTTGGCTGGAACTGTGTCAGTAAACGAGATATATCTGGCATGTAGGAAGGATAAATTGGTGAGAAGGGCTTGAGGTAGCAAAATCTTAGATGATCATGAATTAAGAGCAATCATGCCCTGGGTGGGAGTTGTACTAGGTAATTTCTAAGATCCCTTACAGTCTAGAGATATGGTCATTTTGAAGTAGGAGCCATTGTGATCAGGAACAATAGGATTATTGGCTGGAATGTTTGAAAATACTCCCTCTTCTTCCTGCCTCTTTTGATAGTACTGGCTCCAAACTCTTTTTTTGCTTTTTTTCATGACTGTTGGCTAGTGAAAAGTGGAAAAGTGAGAGCACCTAATTAATAACTGAGGTTTACTTGCTATATTCTAGGAGTTAGGGTAGAATTTTTTGATGACAGGAACTGTTCGATTATTTCCTTTGATGCTGAAGGACTACCACTGAGCATTTCCCATAGTAGGCACTTAGCAAAATTGTGCTGAATTTATATGAATTTGGAATTGTTTTTGTTACTCAGTTGTCTGACTCTTCATGACCCCATTTGGGATTTTCTTGGCAAAGATACTGGAGTGGTTTACCATTTCCTTCTCTAGCTCATTTTACAGGTGAGGAAATTGAGGCAAACAGGGTTAAGTGACCTACACAGAGTCACATAGCTGATCTGTCTAAGGACAGATTTGATCTATGGGAAATAAGTCTTCTTGACTCTAGGCCTGACACTATCCTCTTTGCCACCCAGCTGCCTGAATTTAGAATACAGCCTGTCATTTCTTAGAATACAGTTTTCTTAACTGTTACCATAATGACTTGTGCCAATTTAATGTTGGTTTGTTTCTTTTGATCCTGCAATATGTTTAAAGAACTAGTCTGCCCTAGATTTCTCCATCTAAATTAGGAAGTTGACACAGTTTAGGAATAGTTTATGTACTTAGTATTGTTCATGAAGTGAGCTTGGTAGAGAAAAGACAACCCAAGTTGAAAAAGAAGGCTAGTCCGAGGGTGAGGGGCTCTAATTTCCTGTTGACAGTTTGTTCTTATTGCCTTTTAGAACGAACTACAAAGATTACTCCATGGAGTCCAGACTGCACTTCAGGATCCACGCGGCACTCAGCAGTTTGAAAGGCTCTCCTGCTTCTACTCCTTGATGGAAGCCACAGGGGTCAAAGAGTTTTCTAAACTGGCAGGAGCTTCTGCTCAAGAGAAATCCTTGTACTAAAATAGAGAAGTGATCATGTATACAAGAGAGGGGAAAAAGCAAATTGATTTTATCAATATTTTCTTTCATCTGTCTCTGTTTTTATGTTATCTTCTTGTTTCCATGTTTTCCTGTGGAATTTTACCACAGATTTGGTCAGTCCGTTATTAGAAGAATCAGCTTAATGTTAGACTTGAATTGAGGTGTAAGGGTTTTATTTTAAGACTTGTGGGTGCAATAAAGTCTGCTTTAGGTAATTTTTTTCTATGTGCAGATTGATATTGTTGAGGTAGCAGGATGAAATCTTATGATCCTGGATCACAGCTAGAGAATTCAGGGGAGGCAGTATTTCTGTACTGTGCTATTTCACACCCTTTGAACTCCAAAGCTGAATCTCCTATCACCAGTTAGTCTCCATGAGCATTTCATAACCTGATATTTTACTTGTAATACAAAAGTAAAAATCACCATCATCCAGAAATATGAAATTGCTGATAGACATATCCTTCTGAAGAATATGGTACAAAAGCAGTGGACAGGAACAGTTGTTGCATTGATTTTATAGGCATTGCCTCACTTGAACTGAAACCAAAGTGTTGCCTTTTTCTTCCATCTGATAAGAGGAAGCAACCTTTTAATTTTTTTTTTGGAGAGAGAGAGATATGTTGGCCTCTCCTTGAATGTATTGAAATAATTTGTATTTCCCAGAATGTATGGGTCTCTCTGATGAGAAAAGGAAGACCATGTAGTTCGTGGGCATTCAGTAGTTAGGAACGCCTGAAAGTATAAGTCTGATTGTTGTTTTTTTTCCCTGCTCAGGAAGCAAAGCACAATTAATGTTGCTTGTATAGTAAAGTACTATCTTTATAGTTCATTATGCTTTGATGATCAGTGTCTTATTTTATGATCTCTCCTTGCTCTTAATTTTTTAAAAAGTTCTATTTGTACACATTAGTAATATGTTTGGTTCTTTATTTGAAAATTACAGTCTTGGTGCACTTAAATTAACATTCATTTTTAAAATACCTGATATCAAAATACATGGAATTTCAAATATTTGAAAATTACTTCTTTAAAGTACATCATTTTTCACAATTGCCGCCCCCCCTTTTTTTTTTGAAGGGAGGGATATTTCTGTCTTAGGACCAAATCCCAGTGGGTAATGGCTACAGCTGGGAAGGTCAGGTAGTTCATGTATGAAGCAGGGTTCTTTTATTTATATTATGAAGTATGATTTGTTATTTTAACTAAAAGACTATGCCCTTTTGGGGGATGGTATTGGCACGTGGTTATTGGCTGGTCCAAGTGGTCCTTTTGTGAATTACAAGAGGTGAAAATCCAAACATTTATATTGACTCATGGAACTTATCAAGTTAAAAAATATATTGTGCTTGGTACACAATTGATTGATATTTACTTGATATTTGATACACAATATGCTTGATATTTACCTTTTTTGTTCATTAAAAATATCTACTTAGCATCTCCAAATTGGAATAGACAATAAGACATATAGGGAACAGAAATTAATTCTCCTGTTCCTCGTTATTAAATCATGTTCAACAAGTATATGATATTAAATGGTGACACTTAAAATACTATGATGACAAATTTCCACTAGTCTGCTGATATGATGAGTACATTTATTATATCTAATTATAGAGGAAAGGAATTCAGAAAAAGAATTTTTAAAATTTAGCTGTGGCAATTAGCTTGGAAAAGTGTAGAAAGTCCAAAATTTTGCACGTTTATACTACTTTTCTTGGATGGCATAATTTAAAACAAAACTTTTTTATGGCCTTGCTTGGAATTGTTTTGGTTGCATCATTTTTTTTTTTTTTTTTGCTTTTTGGAGGGCAGTTGGGCTTAAGTGACTTGCCCAAGGTCACACGGCTAGTTTTTGTGTTAAGCGTCTGAGGCCGGATTTGAACTCAGGTCCTCCTGACTCCAGGGCCGGTGCTCTACTTACTGTGCCACCTAGCCGCCCCTGGTTGCATCATTTTTAACTGAGCACCCCTGTTCATTATTTACAGGCAGTATTCAAAACTGCGTAGTCAATAAAAATTCTCTTTAAAAAAGGCAAATGGCCTTTTAAAAAGCCAATGGTAAATCCTCTGCTGTTGTTTTTAGAAACTATTTTATTTTCAAATTGCCAACCACATTAAAAAAATCTGATAACTCCAAATAATTGATGTCCATATTTACCTTTAACTTTTCATTTCCTAAAATGCTAAGCAATATGGATAAATTTGCCAGAACTAATTTTAGAGGCCTTAATATGGTTCATTCAGTCAGTCTTCAAATAATTGTTAAGCGCCAACTTTTTATAAGGCACTCTTTTAGGCACCAGTTTCTGCTGAGTGTAACAGTCTACACTGGTTGTTTCTCCTTGCTCACTTAACCACTTATTCCCCAAATCAAATAGTCCAGCTTCCACTTCTGTTACTTGACTGAAACTATTTTCTTTAGTAATTTGATGACTCAAATCCAGTAGCCTTTTTTTCCATGTTCATTCTCTTTGACATCTTTGCAACTTTTGACATTGTTGATTGTACTCCTTAAAACTTTTTCCTTTCTCCTCTTCTATGATGCTGTATTCTCATGGTTCACTTCCTACCTCTCTGACCATTCTTTCTCTTTCACAGTCTCTTCCTTTTCCTACCTTCTAGATAGAGGAATTCCCTAGGACTACCTTTGGTCCTTTACTCTTTCTGTAGATTCTTTCTTTTGGGGTTTTCTTTCGCTTCTCTGACTAGCTGTCATCATGATCACCACTGTATAGATGACTCTCAGTTTTATATATTCAGATTTGATTTGTAACTATCTCTGCTGCATTCCCCAGGTAGCCTCTCAAATTTATGTCCCACACTTACTTTTTCATCTTCCTTGAGTCTATACGTACTAATGTCTCCATATCTGTTCATTGCACCACCGTCCTCCCTATAACTGAAATTTAAAGTTTAGGTATTACTTTGACCCTTCGGCCTCTTCTAAATATGTCCCCCATATTGAATGATTTCCCAGATCCTCTCAGCTGGTGAAATAATTCATGTATCTGTCCCATGTTCTTCATTCCCATCATCTTTACCCTGGTACAGCCTCTCATCTATGTCTTACCTAGATTATTATTATGATATTCTTATTTGTCTCCTTGTCTCCAGTTTCTCTTCAATCCACTCTATCCTAGACACCTGTCCCAGAGTAATGTTTCTAATGTATAGTGCTAATCATGTTGTCACTCTCCTACTCAGAAGCCATCATTGGGTTCTTGTTGTCTCCTAAATAAAGTTTAGACTTCTTATCCTGATGATATTCAAGAAGCTCCACAAATCTGCAGCCTACCTTTTCAGCCTTATCTCATATACTTGATGTTCTTCATAGTTGTCCAAACTTATCCTAGTCTTTGCCTTTGACTCCTTTCCAGGGGATGTTAGGGGGAGAGCATTTTGTATGTACCTTAAAGCACCATATGAATTCAGTTTGTGTGTGTGTGTGTGTGTGTGTGTGCGCGCACGTTTGCCTTTTGCTATGCCTTTCTCTCCCCCCAAATCCATGTTCTCTACCCGTTGAAAGTCTACCCATCTTCAAAACCCAGATCAAATTCCACTTCAAAGAAAGAAGTTGAAGTTCCACTTAACCTCCTTAATATCTTTCATTGCTCTTTGTTGGTATTTCATCACTTGCATTTTGTTCATTTGTGTGTAAGTCTTACCTTCCCGATACACTGTGAGCTCCTCGAGGGCAGGGACTCATGCTTTACTGATCTTTGTAACCCACAAGAACCTTTAATAGTGGTTTGAACATAGTAGGAGAATAATAAACAAATTGAATTGAATACCAACCCCTCTTTTATTTACAGGGTAGCTTGCTAAATCATCTATAAATCATACTGTGTTTGAAATGAGAGCCACGTTGGTCAAGATTTGTGATTTTATGGTATGTTTTATCGTATGTTTGCGAACTTCTAGGGCACCTAATATACTTTCCTTTTTTGATGGCAGCAGAGTGATAATAATCTCTAAATATAGAAACCAAGAAGTTGTGCTCTTTTAAATCTTTTGACAAGGAAACTGTCTGTTAATACTTCACAAGTAAAGAAAAGTGATCTGTATCTACTCTCACATTCCTTATCTTCTGTTTTTTATGAGTTTAACAATCTCCAGTTGGTTGTGATGATGGGAACAATGGTTTCATGGGGGGGAGGTATTCCATGGAAAATTCCCTCTCTCTAATGAAATTTTTTTTTAAATTTAGAAATGATCTTCTCACAGTTGTATTATGACATACAGATAGTCACAATTTTTCATTTTTGAAGCACTGTGTACCTTTTCCTTTTCAGATTAATTTCTTGATGTTTGTATTATATGTATGAGTTAATGGTTTAACTCATTGATATAAAAAGTTTCTTCCTGACAAAATTCGAGGTTGTCTTGAAATTATGCTCATTAATTTATCCTTGAGTTTATCTACCTTTCTATGCTGTTTATTCCAGGTGAAAGTTCAGTAAGGTTACAATGGTACCTGATAATGATTAATATTTCACGAACTAGAAAGCCTAGAAGGACTCTTAAGACATCTAGTTAATAACCCTGGTTTTGGACAGAATTTAGTATGATCTTTCTTAGAGTATTGGTTATCCTTTAACACACCTTCAAAAGAAGACTCTTGACTGACTCTCTTTGTTATGGTCAAGAAGTTCCTTATTGTCTGATCCAAATGTAATCAGGGACAGTTTGATAAACTCTGCTTGTGTTTTATCCTCAGATAAAGCAGAACAGCCAGTCATTGTTAGTTTTAACAATAACTTCATGTGCTTGGAATGTCTTTTTTATATCTTACTTCATCTTTATTTTCTCCAGGCTAAATAAAACTTGTTCATTTAGTTTTTTTAAAGGAACAGAATTAATTCCCTTGCCTATTAGCAATTACTTTTTAGCACTTCTCTAGAAATTGTTTAGAATTTATATCATATCTTTAGCTATGGCATTTCAGATTGGTTTAACTAGTGCTAATTACTGAAGAGGGATTAATTCATGATTCTGTTATGCTATACTTCAGTCTCTAGCTCAGTGTTATGCTCACTTTTTAAAAGTACACCAGTACAAGACTCCATCTCAGTACTGCTCCAGTAAACCAGTAGTGTCAAACTCAAGTATAAAATGGGCCTACTGTACCGTCATAAGGATCCCAGGAGGCCCCATATTGACTTGAAAAATGTATGAACGTTTCTATGTTCTGTTGTATTTTTATTTTGTTAACTATTTACCAGTTACACTTTAATCTGGTTCCAGCTGATGTTTCCCCATTTTTTGTACCAAGTCCATCTTGCTTCAGACTGTATTTGTATTGTTAATTTTTCCTCTCTTAAGTGACATGTCCTGTACTAGTGTGTTTTCCATTTGTTACTGCTCTCTTACCCCCAGTTTATAAATGCCACTGACCAATTGTAAATCGACTCTTGGGAAATGTATTTTTATTCTCATTTTTCTGTGGGTTAGGGGAAGTTTCTTTTTATTTATGGCATATATATTTGTTAACATTTGGGAATCAGAAATCAAAAACATACCACACCAACCAAACCATGTAAACTGGAATTTCACTTTATAATATGACCTGTTGTGTGGAGAGCAACATAACAAGCCTTTATCTAGGAATCGTTCACTGAAGTTCAGGTGCCAGAACTGCTAAATGGATGCCATCATAATCTGATTGTCTCCATTCACCATAATTTCACTTGCTCCATGTACTCCTCGGCCATGTTATAGTGTCTTCAGAGTATTTAAATGTCTTCTAAATAGTTTTTGGAAGTGACTGACCTCATGATTGTGACCTGTGTTATAATTATTAGCCCAAACTTCTCATAATATTAATGAGCTACGATTGTAAGCTTTGGGCATTTTTTATATCAATCCCTACCTTTTTCAGAGGAAGAAACTGAGCCCTACAAAAGGAAAGGGAATTGACCAAAGTGACTGGTAGTAAGTAGCAGTGGAATGTAAGTGTGGGTCCTGTCACTCCCAAGCCAGATGTTGTCATCTACAGTTTAGTTATGGAATTAGTTTGGCTCACTTGTGAAATGGAGTTGGCAGCACTAAGTGATACAGTGGAAGGACTGAGAAGTGTCAAGTCATTTCACCTCAGTGCTCCTTTTTTATTTGTCTTTCAGAGAAGGTTAGGCAGAATTTTCTCTAAGATTTTTTTTTTTAAGCATTTAATTCAATAGGTTTTGGGAAAAGTTTTACTTTGTTAATTTTGGACTCTCAGCATTTCAGTCCTAGTCTTTGAGTTTCAGTTAATCTATACTCTGCAAAATTTTTATACTATAGTCAAACTTGAGAATAATTTGGTAAGCTATTTACTTAAAATATGAATTTCATGCCTTTTGTTGTTCTTTATTATCAGCTTTTATGCTTATGTATGGTAGCTAAATGTTATGCATAAATATCATTTAAAATGTGGCTTTGGACAGTTCTTTGACATATCAGCATGCAAAAAGTAAACAGATCAGTATCTAATTCTGATCTTAAAAAAAGTTTCACCCCAGATTTTTATTTTTCCAAATTTTATTATAGTGTCTATTTAGACTAGGATATACATAATATACCATTCTCCTCCTATCACCATAAAAAAAAAAAGTGTGTGTGTGGGGGAGGGAGACGCACACCTTTCAGCACTTTAGGTTTAATTATTGTGGTTAGATTTTGTCTATTTTTTTTTCTTTTAGGATTAGGATTTATTGCCTACCCTATAAGTAGAGAGTTGTGAGTCCTTCATAAACTACTGGGTTGTGTGTGAGCCTTTATTCTTTATTTTAAATTACTGGGTAAAAAGATTGAGAGAGAATGATTGTAAGAATTTTGAGTATGGAAAATCAATTTCTGTATTTACCATTTTGTAATTCACAGAGACATAGGAAAAGACTAGTTTAGTTGTCTGTCATCTCTGGAGGTTTAGAAATTTCATTTAGATCATCCATGGAGGGTTTAGACATTCTGCTGAAAACAGGGGTCTAGACCACATAATCTCTTTAATTCTCTTCCAGAGCTATTATTTTTGTGTTTTGTACCAGTGGTAAACAACTACTGAACACAGGGTCACTGCTGATTGGAATTATTCAGTACTTCTTAAACTGTGGATGGAGACCCCATGGCAACAGTAGAAAGTTTCTGAACACATGACCAAAAATTAATTCAAAAGCAAATATGTAATGAATGCAAGGTGTTTCTGGCAGCGCTGTGCAACTTCACAGCAGCCTTGGTTCTGAACACAAAGCATACACACTTTGTGCTGCACATTCCCTCAAGCCATGCAGTGCCAACAAACACTGCTGAAATTCAAAAAGGGTTTGTGACTGGAAAAAAGTTTAAGAAGCCCTGGTCTAGATTGGTTGTACAGATCTATCCTCCCAGTAAGGCAAACAACCTTTCTCCTCTGAGGAATTCTAATAGGCCTTTTCATTGTGTTTACAATCTGCAAATTTGCTTACATTTTAAAGAATAATACTTAACAGCCTTGTATACCACGAAAATCAAAGCAGCAGACTTACTGCATTTAGATTGTAAAGAATGCTTATAGACTGTGCAGTTTAGTAATTTAGTAAGTCAAGGTGTTTTAATGGCAAAATAATACATAGTTTGCCTTTGCGGAAATAGTTATTAGACATACCTCACTTGAATTATGAGAGCTTGAGGAATTTTGATGTTTTCTCAAGAGCTATTAATTCGCTACTCAATAGTTATTAGTAAATTTTCTTAGATTAATGGCAGATTATTTAAAAAAAAAGGAAGTGTTAAGATGGAAGAATTAAAACCTTAGACTAGTTGGAAAATTAGGTATAAAGTTAGATAATTCAACATTTAAGAAAACTTTTGTTGTCTTTTGAAATGCAGGAAATTCTGCCCAAATTGAACATAATGAGATAAGCTACAGTGGAAGTAATGCAGACATTATAGCTATAACAGTAAAAATTCTTTAATGGCGCAAAATGTCCAGGTGGCAATATTTGGTTCAATAGATTTAGAAAAATATGTAATGCCAGTTTTTACTTAATGATTTATTTTCCATGGTTGTCAGATACTTTTTACTTATCTGTGTGTTTCTTCTTTAAGAAACTAGTTTACATGAAAAGAGATTATAGCATATGTAATTTTTAATATTGTACAACTCTAAAAATTTAGAGGTTTCAGGGAGCTGTTCAGTCCTCTGTATAAAGTAAGATTTGCAGAAGGAAAGCTCATGTGAATGTCTTACTGATCTGTGCTATCCAAAAAAGTCAGTTAATTTCTAACAATGTACTGTATCCTTCCAATGTTTTAGGTGATATTTTTATATCTAGGTTTATTTTTTGTACCATTTCCCCTTTTCATTGACAGATGGCATCCCAGCACCTTAATGAATACCAAATGACTCACTTGTATGCCAGTGTTTTGAATCTTCATTTGTTAATGCTCATAGAGCACTTTGAGACTTCTGGATGTAAATTGCTAGAGCCCACATAGAGGCAAAACACAAAACTTATAAGTGAAAAGTATTACTTTGTTAACTGCAATTCATTTTTTAGGGTAAAATTATTTTCTTGAGTTATTTTTGTAGTATCTTTACCTGGGAAACTCTGACTTTTTTTAAAAGCATGTTTTTCATATTTCATGAACTGGTTATTCTTGTTCTTGTTTGTTGTTGTTGTTTTTTTAAACCAGTGTTCTAACTCGAGGTTGAGAGATTTTTGAGAGTTCTGTTAAGCCATGTATTTTTATCTTTTGCTGTTGCATTGTCCGAATTAATATACTAAAATATAAATCTAGATTGAGGAATAACAGGAGCCATGTGACAGCACATGGAGTTTATATAACAGGCTGCTGTGTTAGCTTAGTTCTTTGCTGATGAATCATTAAAGTCACATGGATGCACTTTATGATAAAATGTTATGTTAGACAAATGTCAATATCTTATCCCTCCTACTCTCCTCCTCTTCTCTCCTGTTTCTCTGAACCCCAAAGATGACAGTTTTGTTGAGCAAAATAGATTAAGAAACTATTAAGAAGATGTTTTGAGTTCTTTAGAAGACAGAAATGAGTATAGATGAGTAACATCCTTTATTGATGAAATAGGAGAGGAATCCAGTAGCTAAAAAAAAATACAGATATGAAAATTTTCTATGATACTTAGTCCTAAAGAGAAAAGAAAAATATGAACCTCAGATATTTTTAATAAAGTTAATATCTTTCCAATGACTATTCTATACTATTTAAGCTTATATTCTTCTCAGAGTATTTTGTTTCATGTTCTCTGTCATTTGTAAGTGGTCACTTATATGGGCTTAGACCTCTAAGATGAAGACAATAGTTTCCTGTATTTTGATTTTTAACATTGAGATTCTTAAAAACCATATCCTATAAGGCTGTATTTTTAAAGCATCTAATAAACCATCTCATCTCCAAAGATACAAACTTGCTTTTTACTTTTTATTTCTGTCTTTGTTTTATGGGTTGAAATTTCTAGGAGTCTACCCTGATTTTCAGATTTATTAATTTCTGGTCTCACAGG
Organism: Pseudocheirus occidentalis; assembly: GCA_028646575.1. Classification (NCBI taxonomy): domain Eukaryota; kingdom Metazoa; phylum Chordata; class Mammalia; order Diprotodontia; family Pseudocheiridae; genus Pseudocheirus; species Pseudocheirus occidentalis. The sequence goes on from CM053599.1 coordinate 86,085,236, forward strand.
CCATTTAGCTGCATCATGACATTTCATCAGACACACCAGAGTCAGAGAGAATAGTAATTAGTGTGATTCATTGGAAAGAATGCTGGATTTGGAGCAAACTGTTCTAGGTTTAAATCTCAGTTCTGCTACCTACTTTTTACCCTTTACTTTCCTCCCTGTATACCACAATCCATTGACACTGTTTTCTTTGCTGTTCATTGCACAAGACATCCCAACTCCCAATTCTAGGCATTTTTGTTGGCTGTCCTCCATGCTTGGAACTCTATCCTCGTCTCTGCCTCCTGGTTTCCCTAGTTTCAAAGTCTCGGCTAAAGACCTGCCTTCTGTGAGAAGTTTTCCCAGTCTTCCTCAGTCTTAATGTCTTCCCTCCGAGAAGATCTCCATTTTATTCTATTTATCACAGACACATTAAGCTATGGACTGCTTGAGGGCAAGAACTGTTTGCTTTTTTTCCATTTACTTGCATTCCCAGCGCTTAGCACAGTGCCTGGGAGATAGACGGTCCTTCATAAATACTTCTTGACTTGCTCTTTTACTCATAGGATTTTATAGCTATTAGGAGTCTTAGATGTCTTCTAGTACAGTCTCTTCATTCTAAAGAGAAAACCTGAGCTCAGAGGTGAAGTAGATTGTACAGCATCACCTCTTTGGTGAGAAGCAGAGCTAGGTTTGAACCCAGAATGATTTACTCTAATTCCACTTTTTTTTCCCCAATATACTGCTGTATTTTCAATCTGTTGGCCTATTTAGTATCTGCATAATAGAGCTGAAGAAAGTCTTTGTCCATGTGTGGTACCAATAGGGTTGTACAACAGGTAATCTGGAAGAGCTGTGTACAGGAGGAATTACTTGTAAAAAGTCCCTAAGAATGGCAGCCAAGATTTGAAGTGAAGCAGAAAGCTGGGAAAAGTTTTTTACAGCAAGTATCCCTGATAAAGGCCTCATTTCTTTTTTTTTTAAGGCTGCATTTCTTACATATATTGAGAACTGAGTCAAATTTATAAGAATATAAGTCATTCTCCAACTGATAAATGATCAAAGACCATGGACAGGCAGTTTTCAGACAAAGAAATAAAAACTACTGACATAAAAAAAATGCCTAAATCACTGTTGATTACAGAAATGCAAATTAAAATAACTCTAAGGTATCACCTCAAAGCTATCAGATTGGTTAATATGACAGAAAAGAAAAATGATAAATGTTAGAGGGAATGTAGAAAAGTTGGAACACAAATGCACAGTTAGTGGAATATAAGGCCAATCTTGAGAGCTCCCCTGAAGACTGCTACTCTGAATGACTTTAAGGGTCTTATCACATAGTAAAATGAACTTTCTATTCATTCAACTAAAGCATAACATTCACAACAACATAACATAATAGTTTATTACTAAGGTGACCACATAGTCTTACACAAAACATATCATTCAATATATCTTATGATCATCTTTAAGGGGTAGCAGAAAGTAAAACACCATCTACCCCTAGATAAAGTACTCTTTCATCTTGGCTAGAGGCTGGCTTCCAGTCATCCTTAAACCAGTCATCCTTAAGGGGTAGCAGAAAGTACAAACACCATCTACCCCCAGGTCACAAAAATCTCATCAATTAATACAGAGTATCCAAGTAAGGTCCTTTTTCAACTTAACTCTAGGCCAACTTCCAAACCCCATGGCTCTTCTTCCATGGGCTGACTTCCTGGCTCTTGCCTGGATTCACATGTAGGCAGCTCTCCACTCCTGTTCCATATCTCAACTCACAAAGACTGCTCCACTCCAAGCTCTTTACAGTTTCTATTTCTAGGAAGACAAACCTTAGCAGAGCTACAATATTTACACACATTACCAGCACTATCATCTCAATTTATTTTCTGAGAAATCAAACACAACAGAGTGCTTGTCTGGCAAAGTAACAGAGATCAACAGACAGCACTGAAATCACATTCAATCAGTTCTCAAAAAGCAACACAGATCAACAAACAGGGCTCTAAAATCACAAGCATTCTTTCCATTCTGCTCTCTTAGCTTCTGACTTTGCTTGAGCTTTGCTCTGCTGCTTCTTCCACCCTTCCTGTTCCACTCTTTTGACCACCTCTTCCCATAGTGGGCTCCATGTGATTATGTTAGGCCTATGAAGGGCAGGGAAGGTCTTCAAATTCCCATTAAGGGCAGCACAATATATACTGTTTTCAACAAAGACTCTTGTTACAATCAAAGGTGAGATTCAAAGGCACTCAAATAGCTAAAACAAGCAAAGTAATACTTTGCTTGCCATTACGTAGAGTTGTGAATTGATCTAGCCATTCTGGAGAGCAATTTGGAACTACATCCAACGGGGTATAAAACTGTACATACCCCTTGACCCAGCAATATCACTACTAGGTCTGTATCCCAAAGATATAGAAAAAAGGGGGGGACCTATTTGTACAGGGATATTTATAGCAGCTCTTTTTATGATGGCAAAGAATTGGAAATGGACAGAATGCCTGTCAATTGGAGAATGGCTGAAAAAGTTGTAGTATATGATTGTAATGGAATATAATTGTGCTATGAAATATGATGAGTAGGATGATTTCAGAAAAACCTGGAAAGACATCAAATGATGGAAAGTGAAGTGAGCAGAACTAAGAGAACAGTGTAGACTAACAGTGACTATGAATGGCTTAGCTTTTCCCAACAATCCAATGGTCCAAGATAATCAATCCCAAAGGACACATGATGAAAAATGCTATCTGTCTCCAGAGAAAGAACCAATGGGGTCTGAATGCAGATTGAAGAATGCTGTTTTTCAATTTTTTTATTTGAGTTTTCTTCCACAAAATGACTAAAATGGAAATATGTTTTACATGACTGCCTGTATATAACCTATGTCAGATTGTTTACCATCTCAGGGAGGGGGCATGGGAGGAAGTGAGGAAGAGAATTTGGACCTCAGAACTTTAATAAAATTAACATTGAAAATTGTTTTTATGTGTAATTGGGGAGAAAATAAAAAACTATTTTTTAAAAAGTCCCTAAGAATGAACCTGGGAGTCCAGATACGTGTTTACAGGTGAGAAGAGCCAGGTAATTGAAAGTGAATGAGAAAGTAAAATTAGCTAGCCCCAAGGGAAGGGATAAGAGTTCAGGGAATGATTGGATTAAGTGAAATGGAATAGAGACAGAGAGAGAAAACATGAAACAGTCCTTGCCTTTGAGGAATTAGTTTAGCAAGGTGTTCTGGGTGTACAACTAGGTTGGTGAGGTGTATAGAGTGGCAGACCCAGCATCAGGGAGACTCATCTTCCTGAGCTCAAATCAGGCCTCAGACACTTAATAGTTATCTGACCCTGGGCAAGTCACTTCATGCTGTTTGCCTCAGTTTCCTCATCTTTGAATGAGCTGGAGAAGGAAACAGCAGAGCACTCCAGTATCTGCCAAGAAAACCCTAAATGGGGTAGCGAGGAGTCAGACAGCACGGAAAAGTAACAATAGCATAAATAGTGTTCTGGGCTGGGCCCAAATCAGGCCAGTCCCTTGGGAGTTTAGGCTTGATACTTTAATGGGTTGAGATACTTGTACTTAGGTAATGAGAAAGTGATATCAGTCTGAGCCGTTAGTTCACTAGCCAACCAAGTTTCAAGGAATGTCTCAATACCTCCTAAGGAAGAACTAGCCTAACCTACATGCTAGGATGGGGAGGGGTTGGGGTATGTCTTACATCACACAAAGAGTAGACATAAGATAATTGGTGAGACTAGGTTTGCAGGAGACATTGAGAACTGGGGGAATCATGAAAGACTTTATATCAGCTATTCTCAACCTGTGGGTTATGTTCAGTTTGTAACAATGAAAATACATCCTACATATCAGATATTTACATTACATAACAGTAGCAAAATTACAGTTATGAAGTGTAATAGCCATCAGCTTAGCAGATACTTAGCACTTAGTAACTTAGGGCTAAGTATGGAAGGTGTGAGCCCTGTCCCCTGTTGAGAGGGCATGAACTCCCCTGTTGATGTGGAAGAAGGGTATTGGCTGAGACAGGAGGCGAGTGTGTGTATATAAGCAAGAATTCCAGAGACAGAGAGACAGAATTGGAATTTTCATGTTGGAGGAAGCAGGATTGTCTCAGCATCTGGGAACTGGGCTGCTGGACTGAAGAAGTGAGTTG
>CM053599.1:86089888-86171289 GCA_028646575.1 Pseudocheirus occidentalis
CCCAGTGGGAGTGGGTGACAGGGGAGGAATTGCAAGAATCTAGTATTTAAAGCTATACAATTAGATGCAACTGGGAAATAATACATACAGGGATGGGGGCAGGGAGGAGCTCCCTGCCCTGCTAGAAAGCTAGAGAGGTGTTGGAGGAGGGCATAAAAGGGAACACATTGTGGGAGGGGTCTTACAGTGGATCAATGTTCTGGGCTGAGGGGTAGGGACAAAAAGGGGAGAAAATTTGTAACTCAAAACCTTGTGGAAATGAATGATATAACCAAGAAATAAATTAAAATTTACATAAAAAAAGCTGTTTACAGTAGCATTCTTTTGGGAATCTGCTCATGCATGGTGTTACATTAAGTAGCAATGAAAATAACTTTATGGTTGGGGGTCACCACAACATGAAGAACTGTATTAAAAGGCATTAGGAAGCTTGAGAACTACTGCTTTATATAGAGATTAGCACTTGAACTGAGCCTTGGAGGAAACAAGAAATTCTAAAAGGCAGATTGGAGGACAGAAGAGGCAAAGAGAAGGGAGGTGGGAAATAGAATGCCATGTGATGAACACCAGGAAGGTCCATTGTACTGGACCAGAAACGGAAGTAAGGTATAATAAGTTTAAAAAGGTTGAGGTTAGGTCAAGAATTTTAAATGCTAAACAGAAGATTATACATTGATTCTGCTAGTGGTAGGAGGGCAATTAGGTTGTGTAGGGGGCAAAGTGCATGGCCTGGATCAGGAAAACTCATCTTCCTGAGTTCAAACTGTTTTAAATACTAGCTCCTGATGCTAGGCAGGTTTGTCTCAGTTTCTTCATCTGTCAAATGAGCTGGGGAAGGAAATGACAAACCACTCCAGTATTTTTGCCAGGAAAGCTCCAAATGGGGCTATGAAGAGTTGGACGTGACTAAAACAATTGAACAACAAAAAGGTAAAAAGGATTCACAGGAGTGGGAATACGTATCCGGTCAAGTATTTGTTTTAGGAAAATTAGCTTCCTGGAGGATAGACAAGACTGGGGAGAGAGATGTGAGGTATTTAGGAAGCTGTGGCAATAGTTTAGGTAGGAGGTGATGAGGGCCTAAACTAAGGTGCTGACTTTATGGGGAGGACAGGTGCAAGAGGTGTGTAGGTAAAAATGGCGAGATTTGGCAGCTTGCTGAATATATGGGTTTATGGAGTAAAGCGTCAAGGATGATGCCGAAGTTGCAAACCTTGGGGGCTCTAAGCATGATGGCACCCCCTTCAGAAATGGGGAAGTCCAGAAATAGTGGATTTTGGGGAAAAGATAATAAATTATATTCTGAATATGTTGAATTTGAGACGTCTATGGGTACATAGTTAGAAATGTCCCGTAGGCAATTGGTGATAAGGGATTGGAGCTCAAGAGAGAAACCAGGTTGGACATTTGGATTTTACAGTCAACTGCACAGAGATGTTAGAGAAACTAGGGGTGGGGGGGTGGGAAAGGAGGGGAGGGAAGAGGAGAGTCCAAGGTAAAACCTTCAAGTATGCCCCCTATCTGGGGGGGCACAATACGGCTACTAATCCAGAAAAAGACACTGATGAAGTTTGGTAATATCCAGGCAGGAAAAGAAGCCAAAGAGAGCAATGTCACAATGACCCAGAGAGGAAAAACACATCTTGGAGAGGGTCCTCAGCAGTGTTAAATTTGGCAGAGAGGTTGAAATGGATGACGATGACTGACTGAGAAAAGACATCGGATTTGGCAGTTGAGAGTCATTATAACTTTGGAAAGAACATTTTTAGTCAATGGATGAGGTTGGAAACAAGATTACAAAGGACCAAAAAAAGTATATGAAAAGAGAGGAAGTATCCAGTTATAATCTATATTGCTTCAGTTATATGAAGATCCCTTGGGATTGACTCCTCTTGTCTGTAAAGCAATGATCTCTTCTTGTAGTAACCAAGAGACAGTTTCCATTGTAAGATTCCTACTTGAAGCAGTTGTCAAGACCTTGATAAGATCAGCTGTGGAGCAAATGTAAATTTGGGTGAAAACCTGAGCCTCCAGGTCACTCCAGTTTTACTCTTTATTCCTACCCAAAGTTCTGCTAATTAGGCGAGTAGGGCGATATACAAAATAATTTAGGAGTTCTAACTTTGGATTCATTTCAGTACCTTTACCATTAAGCCACATTTTATTCCTAGAAATGGACGCTTTATGTACTACCTGCAACGAACTTGAAAGTGATGTTATTTAGGTTTAATAATGACTCACATTTATATCTTTTTAAGTTTTTCAAAGAGTTTTTTAAATTTAGTATTTTGTTTTTCTCCAGTTACATGTAAAAACAATTTTTAACATTCATTTTTAATACTTTTGAGTTTCAAATTCTCTCCCTTCTTCCTGTCCCACCCCACACCTTGAGAAGGCAAGCTATTCAATATAGTTATACATGTGTAGTCATGCAAAACATTTCTGTAATAGTCATGTTGTGAAAGAAAACAGACCAAAAAACCCCAAACAAACCTCAAGAAAAATAAAGCAAAAAAGTACGCTTCAATCCGTATTCAGACACCATCAGTTCTTTCTCTGCAGATGGATAACATTTTTCGTCATAAGTGCTTTAGAGCTGTTTTGGATCATTGTATTGCTGAGATTAGCTAAGTCATTCACAGCTGATTATCTTACAATATTGTTACTTTGGACACAGTACATTTATTTCACTTTGCACCAGCTCATGCAAGTCTCTCCATGCTTTTCTGAGAGCATCCTGTTCATCATTTCCCTTAACACAGTAATATTTCATCACAATCACATAGCACAGCTTGTCCAGGCCTTCCCCATCTGAAGGACATCCCCTCAATTTCAAATTCTTTGCCATCAGAAAAGAACTGTTATAAATATTTTGTTATGTGCGGGTCATTTTCCTTTATGTTTTTTTCTCTTTTGGAATACAGAGCTACTAGTGGTACTGCACCTACTAGTGGTACATGGTTTTATAGCCCTTTGGGCATAATTCCAAATTGCTCTACAAAACAGTTGAATCAGTTCACAACTCCAACAGTGCATCAGTGCCCCATTTTTTCCACATCCCTTCTCCATTCTTCATTTTCCTTTTTTGTCCTATTAGCCAATCTAATAGGTATGAGGTAGTACATCAGAACTGTTTTAATTTGCATTTCTCCAATCAGTAGTGAGTTAGAGCCTTTTTTCATATGGCTATTGATAGTTTTGATTATTTCATCAGAAAACTTCATATTTTTTGATCATTTATCAACTGGGAAATGACTCTTATTTTTACAAATTTGATTCACTTCTCTGTATGTTTGAGAAATGAGGCCTTTATCAGAGAAATTTGCTTCAATTTTTCCCCCAAAGTTGCTATTTCCCTTGCAAAAAGTTTTATATACTTTGCCTCATTTGTCTTACAAACAATACTGTGAGGGAGGTGCTATAATCCCTGTTTTTCAGATGAAGAAACTGAGGCTCAAATAGGTTGTGACTTGCCCAAGATCACACAAGTGAGTGTCTGAGATGGGATTCAAACCTGTCCTTCTGTCTCCAGGTCCACACTCCAATTGTCTATAGAATTATGTCTTCTTCCCTACCAAGGATTAGTTGAGCCTGTTCGGGCTCAGATGGATGGGAAAAAAATTTACATAACTGCACTAAATATAAACTTGAGAATCAGGAGTTCAGATAAAACAATTAAGACCTTTGTAATCTGACTTTTCACAGGCTTCCAGAGATCTAAAAGAAGCTTATCATCATTTGGAATTTACAAAAGGAAAAAAAAAAGGCTGAGCATAAAACCTCAAATTTTAATTAAGAAAATTTGACAATGTCAAACAAGAAGCAGCTGTGTGTGGGCAGATTTATGTGCATTTTTAGCCCCACTTTAAAAGCCTCAGATTGTCTCTGGAACAGAATGGAGCAAATTGTCACAAATTTTGTTTTCCAAGAAACCAGTTATGTCAACATTACACCATGCCACTGCTCCAGCAAGCATGCCAAAAATAACATGAAAAGGAATTAGTTCAAAAATCTATTTTCATTTAACTCAGTAATTATTGCATTTGCAATCATCTCCAAGGATTGTTTCTAGCAAAATAATCTACAGAAGAGAAGAAATTTCCCAGATAAAATGAGTACTATGCAGTCTGTAAACTTTGCACTAAAGTATTTTAGATGCACAAACTTTTCTCCTTTTGTTGACTTATTTTGAACAAGGATAATAAAATAATTGGGAATGGTTTTAATTTATCTTACTAACAAATAGGAAGCGTGTTCTTCTACCTCTCCTTCCCCCAAATTTTAAGGAATTCAGGGGTTAAACATTGTTCATGAGAAGTAGATGAGGACATCAAAGCTGTACATAACAGGAAAAGATGGTGACCTGGTCATCTAGCAGCGTAAGATGGACACTAAGTGGGACAACAGTAGGATTCACAAAATGTTAACTGAACCAGAGAGATATCTCTAGTGTGTTAGGTGGATGCTCTGTGGAGAACACAGGAAAGCTGGACCAAAAATTGCACAGAATGGGAAGATACAGATGAGCTACAATATGTACTGGTGGGGAGATCGCCCACATGGCAGAAGATCATGCATCCTTAAGGTAAAAACATTGATTCTAGAAACTCACTGTAAGCTCTGTCTGGAGATTAAGTTTTAGCATCTCTCTATTGATTTCACCTTCCTCTAAAAAAATAATAAAATCATCTAAAACCAAACCAGACACTCAGATCTCAATTGGGGATGGGGGATCCAGAGAGCATGCAGTGAGTTTGGTAATAAAAATGGGAATTTATACTCATCAAGGGAAGGTTGATGAGTTGATCAAGCCTTATCCTTATTTTGTTCATAAAATAGCTTCTCCAGAAAGATATGTCATTTCTAAATCTTCTGATGGTCATGGTGTTTACATTCCTTTCCATAGAGTAATATTGATAAATCTCAATTCCCATTTGTCCCCACCACCCAGAGAGAATTATGTCATAAATGCATACATAAAGATTATTTTTCATATGGACCTTATGAAATTTAATAGTGTTACTCATTACTCCAAAAGGAAGGTAGGAAGTGTATTCTGAAATGTGTGTCAGTAATGCTTTTTATCCTCCTTAAATTCCTAAATATCTAAGTAATTTTCATGCATATTTTTTTCTAATCTAATGATCCCTGTGAGGACAAGTTTTAATACATGAAAAGTTTTTTGCAGACATTATACTATTTATTTTTGGTATGAAGTAAATACTTCAGATTATTGTCCCCAGGGTCAGAGAGGTTAAGTTGTTTGCCCATGATCATACAGCATCAGAGGTGGTGGCATTTGAATACAGGTCTCCCTTGACTTCCAGTCCACTGCTCTCTCCACACCATTTTCTATAGTAAAGGCATTTGTGCACTTTAGAATTTTTTTGGGGGGGTGAAGGAAGTTATGTTCTAGAATGTTGTATCTTAGACATGTCATAACTTTAATAGAACAGAAGGCTAATTTTCATGACTATTAAAGAGTCTCATTACTTATACAATTTTCTACCTACAAATAGTTCAGATTTTCAGTTAGGAAGTATCCTGAGTAAGGGAAGTTCATTTTTTTTAAATGCAAGATGGAACAGCACTGAAAGACCTGTAAGAAGGCAGAAGAAACACCTTAAATTACTTTTACCAATAGCCAAGGCACATGAAATTTAGGACACCTAATACATTTGAAGGGCAGCGAGGTGGTGCCATGGACATAGGGGGCCAGGATTGAGTCAGGAATGCTCATGTTCCTGAGTTCTAACCTAGCCTCAGACAAATCCTAGCTGTATGACCCTGGTCACTTAACCTTTTTTGCCTCAGTTTCCTCATCTATAAAATGAGCTGGAGAAGGACATGGCAAAGCACTCCAGTATCTTTGCTGAGAAGACTTCAAATGGAGCCACAAAGAGTTGGACATGACTGAAAACAACTGACTGAAAGATGTTTTGAATTTAAACTCACTAGATGAATCATATCTGTAATTCTGGGTATTAGCCATGCCACAGCTGGATACTTGCCCTTTTTATGAATAAATTTGTAATTTGTTCAAAATTTCCTTTATTCCATGTCTAAGAAACTCAGTAAATTGTAAAAAACAAAAAATACCCCAGCAACATTCAAACCTCCTCCTGTCTTCTTTTCTCTGATTCTTCTGTCTTCTGTTTATAATACTTTCCACTTCCTTATTTAAATACTCAAATTTTATCTGTGATCTATTGATGTAGGTATGCAGATTGCAATCCATCTTGCCTGCCCATCCTATGTCATTCTCGTCTATGTCCTACCTTAAATTCATGAAAGAGGTCCATCCAACTTTCTGGGGGTTTCTCTTGCTTCTTCCAGTTGCAAATAGACTAATGGAGTTGTCCATTGATTGTATTTCACTTTTCTTGTCTAACCAGACTCTCTTCTTCTCTAACAATATATTTTTTGGACATCCTTTACTGTTTCTTAATTAAATCTACTGTTTCTTTCTTCTTAATTCTTTGTTTTTATGCATCACAGCCTGCTTATGTTCTCCATTGCCCTCTGTGTGATTTTTGTTTTCAATTCTTTGGGTGCTGTAGTGTTTAATGGCTAGCAACCATACCACCTTACCAGTAGAATATTGGCATTAAAAATGGACATTATTGCAAGGACAAGTTTGGGGTCATTAAAAGAACTTACAGTACCCCCAAAGCAATCCACTCTATTTCCATCCTATTCAAGTTCGGGCTTACTTATTGATCATTTGTAGTGGCTGTTCAAGATATGTGATGGTAGACAAATTCTACAAGTTTTCTGTCCAACTCATCTGCAAAATAGGGCACACAATCTCTACGGTTCCTTGTAGATTTAAATCCTATGGTTTAAACTAATAAAAGACAGTTGTCTCTCATGGATGAATTTCCTGGAAGAGAATTCTTCTCTAATAAGCCCTACTTCAGTGCCTTGTTATGGCATGGAGGTGACTATGCTGACAGCAGATTTCTCAAAGATTTTACCAAGTTGGAAAAGCTTCATATATGAACCTGGCAATGCATGAGCGTATTTATTATCTAAGGGCCAGAATAGCTAAATTCAGAGAAGCTCATCACCAGGTTGACCACAGGGTCACTCACTGAGCTAGGATGTTAGATCAATTATAGTAGGACAAATTTATGGGAAGGAAAGAAACAAGCATTCATTAAGTGCCTACTTTGTATTGGGCACTATGCACAGCACTTTACAAATATTATCTCATTTGATTTTCGCAATGATCCTTGGAGGCGGGTACTATTATTATCCCCATTATTTTTACATTTGAGGAAACTAAGGCAGAAGTTAAGTGACTTTTCCAGGTTCACGCAGTAAGTGCTAAAGGCTGAATCAAATCTTTTTGACTCCAATCCCAGCCCTCTATCCGCTGCTCTATGAAGTTGCCTTAGACCCTGTGATTTCATTAGTAGTTAAGTAGAAGGAATTGCCTGAAGGCACATGGTAATTCGATGTCTTGCCCAGGGTTACATGCTGGTAGATCCACTTTCTGACTCTTGATCCAGCATTCTAATCTACTATACCAAGCTGCCGCTAAAGGCAAAATTAAATATGCAATAAAGGTTAAGTATAAACTTGGATTTAAAAAATCAGCTTTACAAATACCAGATGGGGGAGGCATGGTCAGATGACAGTTTGTTTAAAAAAAAAGATCTGGAGGTTTTAGTGGATGTACTGTAAGCTTGATGTGTGTCAACAGTGTGATATGCAACAGCCAAGAAGGCTAATATGGTCTCAGGCTGCATTAAGAAAGGCATGGAGTGCAGGAACAAGTAGGAAGCTATCCTACTATGCTATGCCCTGGTCAGATCAGATCTGGAGCATAGGGCACCACAGTCTAGGAAGCACATTGATAAGTTAGGGAGCTTCCAGAGGCCAGCAACCAGGATGACGAAAGACCTGAAGAATAGAAGGTTCAATTGATGGAGCTTCAGGTGATGTTTCATGGCAGGCAGATTATTATTTTGTTATTCTGCTTGGCTCCAGAGGGAAGCCCCAGCACAAGTGGGTGGAAGTTATGAAGGGGTCAAATTACACTACAGGTAAGAAAAAACTTGCTGAACAATTAGAATTTTCTGAAAATGAAAATGGCTATTTTGAGGAGAGGATTCCACCACACCGGTGGTGCTGAGGTAAAGGCTGAATGATTACGTGTTAGATATGTTGTTGGATGGGGTTCCTTTTCAAGTATCTAGATGGTCACTAAAGTCCATTCCAATTCTACATTCTTTGATACGTGACTAACCACATTCCCCCCCCCCCATCAGACATATATTTGATGGTGTTTTCTAAACACCATCTACCGCTCACATATTTTCCCATTACCCTTTGGTTCACCTACTATTTGTTTTTATCTTTAGTCATGTTTCTTTTTTAACTTTTTAAATTTTATTGATACTTTTTGTTTTATGTCACATTTCTCAGAGTAACCTTCGCCAAACCCCTTTCAGAGAACCAGCCTTTATAAGAAATAAAATAAAGAATTTTTTAAAAGAGAGAATTAAAAATACAGTTTAGCAAAACTAACCAACACATTAACAAAGTCTGCAGGGTTCTACATCCATAGCCCCCAAAACCTGCAGAGAAGGGAAGGAGGTTCATATCTCTTCTTTGCAGCCAAGCTTGGTCATTAGAATCTCACAGTATTCACGGTCAATTGTTTTGTTACTCTTTCCATTTACATTGTTATAGTCTTTGTGTACATTGTCATTCTGGTTCTGCTTACTTCACTTTGTAACAAGTCAACAAATTCTTATGAGTATGGCCTTGTATTCAATATTGGTTTGTATAACTCTTCCAATAATTATTAGTATTCATTATTTCTTATAGAACAGTGACATTCCATTCCATTAACATACCACAACTTGTTTAGCCTCTTCTCAATCAATGGGTGTCTACTTTGTTTCTAGTTCTTTGCTAGAACTCCTCTAAGTATTATAGTATGCATGGTGTTTTTCTTTTTCTTTCTTTCTTTCTTTCTTTCTTTCTTTCTTTCTTTCTTTCTTTCTTTCTTTCTTTCTTTCTTTCTTTCTTTCTTTCTTTCTTTCTTTCTTTCTCTTTCTCTCTTTCTTTCTTTCTTTCTTTTCTTTCTTTCTTTTCTTTCTTTGTTTCTCACAGACCATCTGCAATTTTGATGATCTGAACTCAGTGGAACATAATTCCCCTTTGGAAAGATACAAAGAAGCAGGTTATGTTATGGGACATTAATTGAAACACACAACACAACAAACTGAGAATCAACAATCCAATTTCTCTCTAAAATAGCTGATATCAAATCTCATAGAGATACATCCTAGAAAGGTCCCTTGTGGTAGGATGAACCTGATCTCATTGCACTGGGAAAGAAAATTTATATGTAAAATGCAGTAAAGAAATCTAGTGGTAGGGATTCAATGGCTAAGAAGAATATAGTTTCATAGAGAAAGAATTGGATTTGGAGATAGAAGACCTCTGTTGGAATCCCAGCCCTGTTACTTGACTCCTGTCTTTATGACACCCTTTACATATGTCCTCTTCTTTTCATTCACAGTCACCGCTTCACACTTGGATTTTTGAAATAGCTTTATGTTTGGTGTCCCTCAATTCTCTCTCCCCACACCAATTCACCCTTCACTCAGCTATCAAAATGATTTTCCTAAAGCATGGGTCTGACCATGTCACCCCTCTCAATAAACTACAATGGCTCCCTATTACCTCTAGATGAAATATAAAATCCTCTGCTTTTCCATAAAAGGCCATCTTGACCTTGCCCCTTTCTATCTTTCCTGGTCATTCTACTACTTTTCTTGTACTACATGGTCCAGCAACACTGACACACATACAATACTCAGTTGCCAGACTCCATGTATTGGCTGTTTCCCATATCTGGAATGTCCTCCCTCCTCATTTCCACCTGCTGACTTCTCTGGCTTACTTCAAGACTGAGCTTGAATTCTACCTCCTTCAGGAGGCCTTCTCTGCTTCTGATGCCTACCCTGTAAGATTTTCTTCTAATTCACCATATATATCATGTATGTACAGTTGGCTTTTTTTTTTTTGCATATTGTCTTCCCCATTAGAATGAGAACTCCTTGAAGACAGGGACTGATTTTTTTGCATTTCTTTATATCCCTGGCATTTAATGCAGTTCCTGGCACATAGCAAATACTTAATAAATGCTTTTTGACTGACTGATCTCTATGTAGTATTTTCCTTTTATTACTTGTGACACACCTGGTCCCCTCTATTACCTTTGGTGTAAAAGAAAATAGTGGGACATGCTGATAGATGAAGAAAGATGTACAACAAGGGTCCATCATGGTTTTTAAGCAGAATAGAGAAAGAATTAGACTCCAAACCTGGCATGTGGTTATATTTCTATAGCACTCAAAGAACATTTCCTTATGCTCTTGTCCACTGAACATAGTCCAAAGTTTTCATGCATTTCTAGTTTGCGTATCTATGGAAATTCCTTTTATTTAAATATTCTTAGTTAAGGAGTCAGAACTTCTTGAATCTCCCATAGAAAGAGTCATGCCAAAATGGCTATAGTGTTTTTGGTTGTTCATTCTCCCTTTTCTTGTCTCAGTCTAAGGTCATTCCATTGATTCCTGACATAAAGATTCCTTTAAAGTTTTCAGAGCACTTATTTATATTTTCCCATTTGGCCTCACTAACTACTTTGAAGTAAGTGATACAGATATTGCTATAACCATTCTAAGAATGAGGAAACTGAGACTTAGGACAATTTGGATATGTCTATTGTCACAGAACTCTTTGATAATCTAATCATAGATTGAGAGATGGAAGGTCATTTAGTCCAACTCTCTCATTTCTTACAGTTGAGGAAACTGAGGCCCAGAGAGATCAGATGACTCAGAGGTAGCAGGTACAAGTTCAGGTCCTTTGACCCCAAGTTGAGTGATCTTTCTATACAAGAAGATGGTTACTAACTAGTGTCAGTGGTGGGATTTGAACCCTGGTACCTCTTGACTTCAGGTCCCACACTTTCTTCATTGTACCCCTCCGTCTCTTGATGTGTTTGGGAAATAATCTGTTCTGTAAGGGAGGAGCAGTGTAGCTTGTTCCAAACCCCAAACTCTCCCACTCTAAGGCTGTTAACAGATTTCTTACTCCAGATGGCTTCTAGAGCCCAGCCAGCTACTAGCTGTCTCCTTATTGCTGCTTTGTGTTGGCTTCTCCTTGAATGCTGCTAACATTCCTAGACTCCCCAGCCTCTCAGTGCCTGGCCCCACGTCCCTTTGTATCTTAGAATGTATCATTGCCAGAGGAGCCACGGCGAGGACCTGGAGACAAAGCTGAAGCTTGTTAGAGTTTAGCATCTTCCTTTGGTCCTCTGGCAGTACTAGTTACAGAACGAGATGGATAGGTCACAGCAAGACTGAGTGAGCTGGCATTTGGCACGTGAGCCTGGGCTTCTGGACAATAATGTGGAACAGAGTTGTTATTACTCGTGATGGTTATTATTTAGGCATTTCATGAGAGCTGTGAAAGTGGGAGCTTCTATTTGTTGTAGAGGGGATGCAAGGAAGCTGGACTGAATGAACTCAGTTCCCTTCCAATTCAGAGGCTGGATATTTCAAATAAGGATAGTGTTATTCATGGCCCTGACCTTTGAAGAAATTAAAATCAGAAAAAGACATAGAGAACAGACACCAGTAAATAAAGAAAACAAAGAACTCAGCACTCTACCACCTTGTTAAAAATATTCCAACAAAAAAACCTGATACCTAAAGTATAGAGGAAACTGACACAAATATAACAAGTGGTGAAAGGATATTAACATGTTTTTTAAAGAAAGAATTAGATACTATCAACAACAATATGAAATTAATTCATTCATTTATTAGTATCAACTCATTAATAATAGAAATAAAAGTTTAAACAATTCTGAGGTTTCATTTCATGACCATCCAAATGGTAAAATGTTGAAAAGTGGAAACAGTCCTAAAGGGCTATAGAAAGGAAGGCAAACAATAAACTGGTAGAACTTTAAACCAATAGTTCAACTATTCTGAAAAAGAGTTTGCAAGAAAAGGTACTAAGCTATTAATGCCCTTTGACTCAGTGATTCCATTAGTGGTCAAGCGTCCCAAGGAAGTCTAAGACAGAAAGGTCTCACAGGTACCAAAATATAGCAGCACTTACTGTGAATACTTTATCTCCCTGCTAGCAAAGAGATATAGTAGAATGGTGGCAAAAAACTTGGGTCAAAGTGGGTGTCAATCAATTTGGAAATGACTGAAAAAATTGTGACATAAATAAAATATTATTGTGTGATATGGGATGATATAGGATGTACAACCAAAAGAACTACAACATGATGTATTTTAAGCAAACTGTTGACAATAAGAAAGAGAAATGGATGGAGGAATGGACATTATCACTGAAAATAACCTTTTCCTAAAGAAGCTTAATAGGTCATTTGCCATAATGAGGAAAATAAAATAGCCTAGAAACAGACTTTTTCTTCTTGTGTAGTAAAGAGATGGGAGCCAAGGACAAAATCAGTTTAAAATATAAACTGGATTGTAAAATTTAATAGAGGAGGATGGAGGAAGATTCTGAGTAAAATGTCTCCCCAAAGAAGAATTATTGGAGGTAAAAACAAATTTAAGGAAAAGTTGGGGAGAAACCCGACTTAACATAATCATTCCAAAGATGAAACTGGGTGAAGGACAATACACAGATGGAAAATGGAAAAAGATCTGTAAAGATTATTATGATAAACTCATTTCCCAGTCAAAGATAATGGAGCTAATCCATTTAAATGTTAGTATTACAGTCTCAGAAGGGCTTCTAGAAGCAGAAATGGTGCTGAAGAAAACAAATTAGAAGAAAAAAAAATCTAGATTAGACCAAGTGTACAAAAAGATGACTGAACTGGAGGTAATAAAATACTTCTTTTTTTAAGGGCAATTGAAAGACCAGTTCTCATAGTCTCTGAAAGTGGGAAAGAAACCATAAAAACCTTGGACTTCATAAAAGAAGACGACCTAGACAATATCAACAACTGACCTATATACCTGTTTTCCCACCTCTAAAATACTTTATGAGAATCATATACATATGCACTCTAACTATACTTGATGCAGATATGGGAAAGAAATGTTCAGGCTTTTGAAAATGATACTCTGTAGTGGACCACATCATTACATTTATCCAAGGTGTAGAGGACCAGAAAATCCCACTGTGCATATTGTTTGCAAACTATTAGAAAAACATTTGAATTGGAAGAATGAAATGATGCCCTAATGATATGATAGTGAAGACTCTATGAAAACATTGGATACAAATAAAGAAAGAATACTAGTGCCATTAATAGAAATGGGAGACTGGAGAAGGAGTCAGGTGAGAGAAGAAAGACACTAAGTTCAACTTGGAATGAGTTGAATTTAGGAAGCCAAATTACCCTGACCTTCCACCTATCTATGCTTTTTCCCATGATCTAACACTTGCATATTACCAGACCCTCTGCTTTGCTCGATGGGTCTGACTAATCTGTAGATTATAACTATCTCCATTTTGTCTATGTCCATGACAAAGCTATTGGTACAACCATTTCATTTTTGCTTAAATTCTATCTATACTTCTGTTCTCTCCTTCCTCATAAGGAATTGCAATAGGCCTTGGAACCCACCAGATGTCACTCTTGTAGACACAGTGAAATTTCCTGAATTATGTCTGCTTCTGATAGTAATATTTTTAAAAATCTTCATCTTTATTTATGAACTTCACAATCATCAACAAACATGAACATATTCGTATACAAAGAACAACAAATAGGATTGTATTTATGAGGCAAGGGTGGGGGCTCTTGGACTGCCCCAGGGAGAAGCCCCCAGGGCAGAGTCCAGGTGCTCCAAGCCAGGAGTTAATGGGGAACAAAACTCTGCTGCTAAACTTAGACAAATGT
Organism: Pseudocheirus occidentalis; assembly: GCA_028646575.1. Taxonomy (NCBI): domain Eukaryota; kingdom Metazoa; phylum Chordata; class Mammalia; order Diprotodontia; family Pseudocheiridae; genus Pseudocheirus; species Pseudocheirus occidentalis. Next base: position 86,103,813 of record CM053599.1, read on the forward strand.
GGCCTCCATGTGACTCCTTCCTCACTACAAGTTCTGCACAGAGGACCCCCCCAAACTGAGAGGAGAAGGGATGGCGTTCAAACCTGACTTTTTGTTTGATATGTCCATAAAAAATATTTTTTCTTCTTGCTGATCTGCCAAAAAAAAAAAACTACACATTTCTTGTATACAGTTCTTTTAATGATAACATTTAGCAAGATAGTAACTATAGATATACACATGTATGTATACGATTGTGTGCATATCAGAACCCCTGCTTTTGAGGGAGATAGGTCAAGTTTTTTTAATCATCATTTTATAGAAGACACAGGCCCAGAGATGATCTGACTTGGTGCAAAGCTATTAATTGTCAGAACCAAGATCTAACTCAGATCTCCTAGTTAATTTATGCCTCTTCCAAATAGGAACTCTGGAAGATAGAATACTAGTATTGTGGGATGGCTTTAGGTTGGGTGTGTTTGCATGGAGGGGGTGATTATTGAGGTTCTGGAGGAAGGAATGAAATAGAGCTTTTGGCACTAGTGAAGCCAGACGCAAAGGAAAATTAAATAAGTTCTTTGGATGAAAAGAAATTAAAACATGCCCTACAAGACATATCAGGTAATAAAGCACCAGGACCAGATGGATACACAGCTGAATTTTACAGAACATTCAGTCATAAATTACTTCCAATTTTAGAAGAGGTTTATAAACATGCTCAGGAAGCAAAGAAGCTTCTCTTTAACTTCACTAGGCAGGAAAAACAATAAAGAAACGTGTACTTCATATAGCTTTTTTTTCTTTGACCCCAATCATGGAGGTACCCAATTATGAGACTGGAGAACTTCTGAGGCCAGTCTTTACTCGAATCGAACAGATCTCGTTGAAGGAAACCAATCCCAGTGCAGGATTAGTTAATATTACCAGACACAGAGCTGAACCAGCAGGCTTTAAGTATGAATAAGGCCTTTATCTCATGAAATGGAGTATCTCGAGAGATAATGAAGACTCTCTTTATCATGAAGAAGGAGAAAAGGAAAGTCTGAAAAATAATTTAAAAACTGGACAGAGTCCAATCAGATAAAAGGGTATTTAATTGCTGTTCCCTTAACCCAGAGGAGTAGACAGGGATTAAGACCATAATCCTTAGAAGACCACCAAAGAAACATCTGACATCTCCAAGATGTACAAAGCACTTTAAATGTATGGCCTCATTTGATTTGCACAACAGCCTTCTAAGGGAGGGCAAGGCTTATTTTTTATTTTACAAGTGAAATGACTACTCTGTGTTCCATTCTTGTTCTATTGCCTCCCATGTCTCTGCATTTCCTCACACTGTCCCTGTGCCTGGAATGGTGACCCCTTGTATGCCCATTTTTCCAAGTGCCTTTCTACTTCCATTCCATTCGCCTTTATTAAGCATGGGCAAGGCACTGGGCTAGATGTTGTGGATACAAAACAAAAGCAGCCTTAGCCCAAAGGGAGTATATGTTCTGCTGGGACAACATATATACACATATAAAGAAATATGAAATAAGTATGAAGTGCCTATAGCTAGCATTTATATAATGTTTTAAGGTTTGCAAAGCACTTTAAAAATATTATCTCATTCCAATAACCCTTGGAAGTAGATGTTATTATCTAAATACAGAATGATTTGGGAGAAGGGTGAAAGAGAACACTAATATCCCAGGGCAGAAGTTCTTAAAATGGCAGCTAGGTAAAGCACTGGGCTGGGAGTTAGGAAGATTTTGTCTTCATGAGTTGAAATCTTACCTTGGATACTAGCTGTGTGACCCTGAGCAAGTCACTTAACTCTGCCTTGGTTTTCTCATTTGTAAAATGAGCTGGAGAAGGAAATGGCAAACCACTCCAGTATCTTTGCCAAGAAAACCCCAGCTGGGGTCACAACAAGTTGGACACAACTGAAATAACTGAACAGCAAAAACAAAACATAGTTGTTCTTATATGGTCTCACCTATTAGACTATGAACTTCTTGAGTGCAAAGACTATTTTTTGTCTTTCTTTGTACCCCTAGAGTTCAGCACATTGCTTGACACATAGTTGGTTTTCAATAAATGCTAGCTGACTGACTGAAATGTAATTCAATATCATTGATTTTCTTTGCAATCCTACATGTTTATTTCACACATTTATAACAATTATTCTGAGAAGGGTTCCATGGGCTTCACCAGATGCTTAAGATATCCATGATACCAAAAAAAAAGGTTAAGAAACCTTGCCCTAGAGAAATTAGGAAAGCCTTTATAAAGGAGTTTGCAGTGGTGTTGAACTTTGAAGAGCGCTAGGAATTCTAAGAGGTGGGAATGAGGAAGGAGAACATTCTTGGAAGCACTCCATGAAGTCAATTGACCTCTCCCTCAAACTTCTTGACACACTTTGCCTGGCTTTCTTGTTTGTACTTCTCTTACTTGCCCATGTATTTATATACCTTTTCCCCCTTAATTTAGGTTGTAAAGCTCTTGAAGACAGGGTCTTTGTCACATATAGCTTTTTTAAAAAAATTGATTTATAAATATACTTTTAGTTTACAAAATTCAGTTCCACAATCTCTTGAGTTTCACATTTTCACCCCTCCCTCTCCTTCTGCCCCTCTCCCCTCCCCTCCATGGCAGCATGCAGTCAAATATAGGATCTGCAAATACTTTCACATTGGACATTAGTCTGGTTGTATAGAAGGGTTGTAACCAATGGAGTGAACAATGGGAAAGAAGAAACAAAACCAGACATGGAAGAGAATGATAGCATGTAGATTTGTCACATATATCTTAACATCACTAAAGCCTAGCACATGATGGTGATCCTTAATAACTATTTTTTTAATTGAAAGAACGGAGGAATATTGGAAACAGACTATCAAAGGACTTAAGAAAGCAATCAGCTCAGGCAAGAGAAGCAAGGTTATATGGCAGAAAGAGTACAAGAGTAGTTAGGAGAGGTCTGGATTTGAATCATGGCTCTCTGACAGTATGTTACCTCTCGCTTTGTGTGTAAAGGATGTTGTTATTTGGTTTGGGGTCTTCATTTAATAATATTAAGACATCACTTACTCTGTCTGAGCCTCAGGCTCTTCATCTCTAAAATGGGCATGGTTATAGTACTAATCCCAAAGGGTTATAGTGAAGAATAAATAAGATAATGTATCATAATGGATCAGGTCAAGTGATGACAAGATTACAGTTTTCACGATGCTATATGGTAGAAACAAGTCCCTTGGACCAATCAACAGTCAGTCAGCTAACCAGCATTTATTAAGTTCCTATTATGTGTCAGACATTGTGTAAAGCTCTGGGGATGCAAGAAAGGCAAAATACAGAATTTTTTCTCCCAGAATATTAGCACTTGGTTTCAGAAGACATTTCTTTGGGGAAAAATATGGAAATCTTGAATTGGAAGAAAAAAAAAGAGACAAACCCAAGGAGAGCCAAATGTAGACATGGATTAAATACGGCATCTAAGGAGTTCTGAGCTGCCTAAAAAATAATAGAACTCTAGCAGCTTGACATTGTGGGTCATTGTCTGCATGCTGTTTATGTTTGTTAAAGAAGATGGAAATCAAATAATTTGGCAGAGACAGCAAAGGTCCTGAATAATTTTATCATAAACAGGGGAACAGGTTGGCTTCTGGGTAGGGTGCAGGCAAAACTATGAGGATGTGAGGGAGCAGAGAGACAGAGAATTCAAGAGTCCTCCAGTGGTATAGAGAGGTTAGATAGAGTTTGTGGAAGGACAACCAAGAGCTATAAACAACAAGGTTCATGAGTGGTAAAGTATTGCATAGTTTTCTATAGATTGCAGTTGAGAACCTGAATAAGGGGGAGCTTACTCTCTGAACTTTGTTGCAGAATTGGGAAAGTAGAAATGAACTTATTTGGGAAAAGCTTGCTAAGAATGCATCTAATATATTTTTCCCATTGTCACTTTAACTAAATGCTTACCCTCCCCCCCCAATTCTATGCTAATATTTGCCCACGTTCCTGTTAGCACATGAGTAACTGAGTGTCTAGACCTGACTTAAGAGGTAGCAATTTCTCGTTCAGGTTGGGGCTTAAGCTACATATAGTATACTTACTTACTAAAGAATATTTGTTGCCAACATCCTCTCTGATCTTGAGTTCATGACATATGAAGACTGATTGAAAGAACTGGGAATATTTACCTTGGAAAAGAGAAGACAGGGTGCAAATGGATGCTGTCTTCAAGTATTAAAGGGCCATCATGTAGAAGAGGATAATTAGACTTGTACTTGCTGGCCCAAGAAAAACAGAACTAAGTGAATGAGCAGAAGTAATAAAATCTAGACCTAATATAAGGAAAGACTACCTAACAATTAGAGCTGTCCAATGTGGAATTGCATGCCATGGGAGGTAATGGGTAGCCATCACCACAGGTATTCAGGCAGAGATTAGGTAACCACCCATCTGCTAGATTGCAGGGGTAATCTCATTCCAGTATGAGTTGAATTAGATGGCCACCCTCTAAATTCTCCCATGATTTTAGATCTATCTCAACTCCCACCTTCTTTTGTAAAACCTTCTAAATAACAATTATAGAATTTAGATCACAAACCCTTCATTTTACAGATGTGGTCCTATAATCTTTTAAGGAAAGCTTTCTACTAGAGATAGATTTTGAACTGAGTCCATCTTGGAACAGATAGACTGCCTAAAGATGGGGCAAATAGGTCCTAGTCAGAAACAGAACAGGTCAAACCTTCTGTGTTAGTTGGCAGTAGAGTCAGGAATGATTAGCCTGGTTACAATAGGGAGACCCAGTCTTAAAACGAGAATTAAATATTTCTTGCTTATATGGGATGGCTTTCTGGGAGGGAGTATAGGGAGGAATTCTGGGAGTTATTGAGGCAAAGTAAAAATTAAATACACCATTAAAGTTGATTTAAAAATGAAACAATCAAGAGTTGTGTGTATGTAGTGACTAGCACATAGTAGGCGCCATATAAAAGCTTATTCCCTTCCCTTCTTTTCACCCATGCTCTTGAGGGCTGTCCAGCCATATTAAAATGACACCAGGAAATGGTTAATGAAATAAAAAAAATATATAAGAAGAGTGGTGTGTGTAATATAAATCCTATGTTATATCTCATTCAGCTCTCAATTATTCATGTCAACGGAGGACAGAAAAAGAGAGGCGAGGGCTGGTACAAACAATCCACTCAACTTCTTTCAAGTCCCTTTAATGTGGCCTGTTACAAGATGTAAGAAAGTTTCTTTTTTAAAAAATAAGTTGACTATCTTCCAAAGTAGTTTCAGTGTTACTTACCTCACTATCTCCAACAACCTCATCCAGTATTTAAGAATAAATGTTGCCAGGATTTCAGACTTCACGATTTTTTACTGACCCAGGAGAAATAACATTGAAACATGGAACAAAAGTGCTTTCCATGGTTCTTGTTATCTATTAAGTCCTGACTCTGCCTCTGCAAATCACTTGAATGACCTTAGAAAAACCATTTCCCCTTATTTGGGCCCTCAGTTTCTTCAACACAACAAGATGAATCACATGATCTAGAAGGACCTGAAATCCTATGATCTTATGGAACGTTCCCAAGTCAGGCAGGTAGGAAGGATCAAGACCCAAATTCAGGACCTGTGACTCCAAATCTGCTCTCTCCTTGATGCGTACATTGCCTTATCTATCCTGTGATGATCTTCTGCTCTGCCATCTTAGGACTAAGAATCTATCTCACAACATACAAAGCAGTGTGGCATCACTGGATAAAGCAACGAATATGAAGTTGGCTTCAAATCATCCTCAGACACATACTAGTTGTGGGACTTTGGGTAAGCAATGTCAGAGGCAATTTTAAGTTGCACAGAAAACTTTTTCTTAACTGGGCTATCCTTATCCTGATCAAATCACAGGTTCAGGTCCAGACAAACAAATGATCAAAAATAACCATCAAACCAGACAACAAAAAACAAAAACTACTCTTTTGCCTTGGTCTCTGTTTTATGAATGCTAAATCTTGAGTCCTAAACAATGTTGTCAGCATGCCCTCTTCCCCTTCTCTGGTTTTTTTCCTACTAATTTTGAGTGTGGTTGAGCTTCCTTCCAATCCTCGTTAGATGGCAGCCTTCACAAACGATCCCACCATCATGGGGCTGTTTTGAATGTCAATAATTCAGCCTCTATAATGCGAGCCACAGATGCAGCCGGCTGAACCACCTCAGCTGATCTTTACTAATCAGAAACATTTGCTTCCTTGGAGTCACAAAAAAATTTCCCACTATTATTCCTGTTTTCAGTCTCTGGAAAAATCTGGCTATTTTCCTTTTTTCCTCCTCTAAATTATTATTTTTTTAATTCTGTTTTTTAAAACACTCCCTTTTTCAGGGCCCATGTGATGTAAAGGCTAGAATGTATCAAAAGAGAGACTTGTAGATGAGAAGGATGTCAGAATCAGAAGGTTCCTTAAAAAGAATTTAGTTCTATAGATAAGGAAAGTGAGAATGAGAGAAATAGCAACTTGATAAAAAAATAATCATCATCATAATAATGATGATTTACAAAGTGCCACCCATGTTACCTCTATTATTTCATTTGAGCCTTGCAACACCCTATGAGGAAAATGTAAATTATCATCTCTGTTTTGCAAATGAGCAGAGACAGAGAGGAAGAAGGAGACTTGCTTTGGGTGAGGCATACAATTGGGAAGCGTCCAAGGTGAGATTTGAATCTGCTTTAGTCACTGCACTGTGCTATGGCAGAACCCAAACTTAGCATATTAAAAGGCATGAGAAATACTTCAATTTCGATAAAATTTAATTTTTTTTCTTTGATTAGGAAGAAGTCATGAATTCTGAATTTTGACAGCATTGGGGAATGAATATGTGAAAATGTTGAATATGCTGGTATTGATCTTATTCACTCCAACTGAGAGATAATCTTTTTTGGGGGATAGAGGGGTCTAAAAAATGACCACTTAAATTTATCTAGTCAGAGCTATAACTAGAATAAGGCTCTTAGTGACTTGTAGACTAGGTCCCCCAAGTTTAGAGGGCAGTGATAGCACTTGGGATTTCTTATATAATGGAGAAACAACTGAGCTAAGCACTGAATTACTAAGAATAATTCCTGCCATAGAGGCACCCTGGGTATACCCCTTCATGTCCTCCTGCTCAGCTCTGTTTCCCCTCCCATCAGGGGCTTTCAAGTGTCCCCCATCTCTCCTAGTAAGGCATCTGTCTCAGGCTCAAATATTGCTAGTTCCAGCCGTATCTAGTATGTAAGGGCCCTTTTAGAGCCTTATTTAAGTGACTCATGATTATTTTGTTTCACTGATGCTTAAAAAAAGAAAAAAAAACACATTTTGCTGCTAGAATTTCAGAATTCATGACTTCCTTCTAACTGATGAGGAAATACTTATAATTTTTATCCACCAAAGGCACCCCTTAAGAGAGTACCTGGCATACAGTAGGTGTTTAATGAATGCTGGTTGGCTTGACTTGACCACCTCCTGACCTCCCCACCTCTATATCCAACACACAACACAACTCTCCCTCTTATTTAAGTATGATTAAATAATGCAAAGGAATAGAGCCATATCTGAAAGCATATAATTCATTTCTTGGTCTGAAAGCACATACATCATTTCTTGGTATACCCTTTCCGTGTTCTTCCAAACCTCCCTTGTGATAAAGAAAAATGGTCAAGCAGACCAGAGCAACTCGTTTTTAAAAGAGAAAAATGATTTATAATGCTGACCTGAAATATTATTTATGCCTGTACTCTGTTCCCCTCCTTTCTTCTCTCTTTCCCTCTTTTTGCATAAATAATGGTGATTTGACTGTTTTATTTTCCAACATAGGGATTGTTTTTTTAGCCTCTTGTCCCTTTGGTTTGGGGAAGAATCCAAATATTTCACTCATAGGAAGAAAGTTTTTTGACTTCTTGCTCTTTGGGTCATTCAATCAGTGTTGATTGGGGCCTTTGGGGTGCAGTTCACAATCTAGCTCCTTTCATGAGTAACGTCCCTGGCCAACGGATTGGCTGGACACAAAACTCCCTGGGATTTGTAGCACCCTTCAGTTTGGGAAGAGAGGAAACTAACAGAAGATTAGAACATCAGAAGTGGTGGTAGTAGAGGGAGATTTTCCACATACCTTGACAGGGGGAGTTTGGAGAGGAGAAAATTGAGAGATGATGGTCATCCCATGACTGCACCTTGACTGTGGCAGCAGCTGGTCTGTCACAGATGTGGTTCCTCTCTTTAGGCCATGAGAGATGACATCTGAATGGATGAATCAGAAGTTGTGTACAACTGTGTTTTTATTGTAGGTGTTGGCTCTTGTAGAAAGAGCTGAAAAAAGTGAGCTGTGTCCAGGCCTTAATCTGCCCTAGCTTTACTTACACTTAAAATTTTTTAAAAGATTATTTTGTTAGAGAATGCATTTGTAGGATTTAATATTATTTGTGATATGCACTTGTGGCTGAACCTGTCCTTATGTTGCCAGATGTCCCTTTGCTTACATCATGAGGACACAATCAGAGCCATATAGGAGAGAGGGATCTTTCTTAGGGCAGGGCTCCCACCAGCCCATATGTGGTTAGACAGTTCTGTTCTCACCCTGGGGGCATAACACAAGACATAGAAAGCCTTCTAAGTGCATCCTCTATGAATATGGGCCATAGTTTGTAAATCTGCCTCATAGGTTACACATGTACAATCCAGAATGATCTATTATAGTGCCCTTAACCTACCCTCATTTTCATGGGCATAAGGAGTATGACTACAAGGTAATCAGACTGATTTTTCAATTAATTTTGATGAGCATTTATTTTGTCCCTCCTAGGTGCAACACAGAGGCAATTAGTTGGCTTAATGGATAGAACACTGGGCCTGGAGTCAGGAAGACCTGAGTTTAAATCTGGCCTCAGACACTTGCTAGCTGCATGACCCTGGGCAAGTCACTTAACCTGTTTGCCTCAACCCACAGGAAAAGGAAATGGCAAACCACTCCAGTATCTTTGTCAAGAAAACCTGATGGACACTATTGGTGTGCTATGGTCCATGGGGTCACTGAAAAGTTGGACAGTATTTGAATGACCTAACAACAGTTACAATAGGTGCTTGGCCCCAGGTGGTAATGGGGGGGCAGGGAGGGTTACAAAGATAAAAAAGAAATATTCCCTGCCCTTAAGGAGCTCCCACTTTGCAGAGGGAAGGGAAGACAACATCTACACAGATAAGTAAATATATAGAAAATATAAAGAAAAGGCCAAGTCATTTTAGGGAATAGGGAGTAACCAACCATTGGAAAGGTCATTGGAGGTAGCACCTTACCTGAGCCTTGTAGGGAAGTCAGGCATTCTGTGAAGGGATGGTGAAGAAGAAGAGGGTTCTCTCCATGGGGAGATAATAGAAACAAAGGCACAAAAGTGGAAAATGTAATATCATGTGTAAGAAACACTAAGTAGACATTTTAAAAAGCATGTCAGAATTCAGAGCAATGATAGCAGTATCTTCTCTGTGGCAGCTTGCAGAGGGAGGACAAGCTGATCATCAATGCAGCTGGACCAGAAGAGAGGTATTACTGCTCTAACATCTGTAGACGTATAAGAGGGAGACTCTAGTGATAAGACCTTGGAGTGTGGTCTGGGGCTGGTTTTGCTGTATATAGCATAGGCTAGAAGAAGGCCTTGATATGAGGTATGAGAACCAGGGAGGAAATTCACCAATTCCCTTCAAAGAGACTTACTCCCTCAGATAAAAAATCGTTGCCTTGGAGAAATCCCCCATTTGCCCAATGCTAGTTACAACTTTGCAAAAACTTTGCAAATATCTAAAATGACCACTGTCTCCTTAAAAAGAATTTCTTTGGAAGACTGGATGCTGGAGGGCAAACTTTGCTTATTTTAACATTTACTATTTTATGATGTTTCAAAATCACTTCTTCTTTTGGAATTTGTTTCAGAGTCATGTTCTTTTGAGCATCCTCAGTGGTGGGAAAAGCTTCCTCATTTGAAGACAGATTTGATTTTTAGAAGCAGTGAAGTCATTTGGAATAGAACCTGGTTCATAAAGCATATAATAAAGTTGAGATAGCACCCATTTTAGTCAAACCCTAAGAATGGCTATAAAAGTCAGAGACTAACTTTTCATGAACTGATTTTGAAGGCAGTCTTCCTCTTCTTCACCTAATCTGCTAATTAATCTGCCAGATTAGTCTTCTTAATGCAAAGCATTAAGCACATCACTTCTGTATTTGAAATTCTTCAGTGGTTTCCTTTTGCCTACAGAACAAAATCCCTATTCTCATTCTGCATTCAAAGACCTCCACTTTCTGCCTCTTCCTTGGCTGTCCATCTATGGTCTAGAGAGGCAAAGCAAATTCCCCCCCCCCATAATAATAACAACAATATAATAGCAATAACAGTATTTTGAAAAGCATTTTACATACATTGTCTCAGTATATCTTTATAACAACCCTGTGAGGGAAGTGATTATTCACTCCATTTACAGACTCAGAGAGAATGGGTGAGTTGCCCAGTGTCATAGAGCTAGGAAGTGTCTGAGGTAAAATTTGAACCTGCAGCAGTCATTGTGGCATTGATGTCATTCTGTTCAGAATCAGGATTTAACGCATCAAAAAGCATGAGAAATGCTTTGAACATCTTGTTTTGTGGGTTAAACTTATAAGTTTTTCTTCACTTATTAGAAAGATATCATGAATGCTATAATTCTGGCAGCATTTGTGCTTAGTGCAATGCCTGGCACTTAATACAGATTGATTGATTGATTGATATTGGAAAATGATAAATATGTTATGATCAGGTGTATTGTATCCAGTTTGGGAGATAATTTTAAAAAAATATTGGCCATGGGGTGGCTAGGTGGTGCAGTGAATAGAGCACTAGCCCTGGAGTCAGGAGGACCTGAGTTCAAATGTGGCCTCAGACACTTAACACAAAAACTAGCTGTGTGACCTTGGGCAAGTCACTCAATCCCAACTACTCTCCAAAAAGCAAAAAGAAATAAATTTAAAAAAATATTGGCCATAGTCAAAGTTATAACTAGGGAGGAAAGACTAGGGCTTTATCCCTTGGGTACCAAAATTTAGAGAGTGCTCATATTTCATACTACTCGTATCATCTGGAGTTGGAAGAAACCTTAGAAATTGTCTTATCCAACCTCCTCATTTTACAGACGAAAAAAACTTTCTGAGAAAGGAAAGTGATTTTCTTAAGATTATAGTTAGAGATTTAACTGATAATAAAATCCTGATAGAGGCAGGATTTGAACCCAGGACCTCTGACTAGAAACCTGTATGTCCCAGTCAGTCAGATCTGTTGCTATTCCCATACTTTATTCATTCTATTGCTAGTCTCACATTTTATTCTTTTGTGCCTTTGCCCTTTTTATTCCTTATTAAACATTCACCAAGTGCCTGTCCTATGCAAAACGCTGGGCTTGGTACCAAAGGAACTATTCCTGCCATGCCTTCCCGACAAATTTCTATCTGTTGAAATCCTCCCCATATTTCAAGTTCCAACTGAAATACAATCTCCTTATATAATCTTCCTTAGCTCTTGCTTCTACCCTTTTATGATCTCCCACATCTTCATGTACTTTATTTTTTTAAAAATTCATTTTTATTAGTATTTTTTTGCTTTTAAATTACCTACATTTTCCAATGTATCCCTCCCTTCTCCCAAACCCAGAAAGCTATACCCCATCACAAATATAGAAAAGAGAGGGGAGAAAAAAAAGCAATCTAGCAAAACTAATTAGCATATTGATAAAGTTTAATATTGTATTCAGTGTTCTACATCCATAGTTCCCCACCTCTTCAGAGATAAGTGGGGTTGGGGGTAGGTAGGAAGTGTCTTCTCTATTTCTCTTATTTGGGACCAAAATTTTGTCATGAGATCTTCACAGCATTCAAATTTGATTATTTTGTAGATTTTCTTTCCGTTTATGTGGTGGAACTCTGCATGTGGTGGTCCTGGTTCTGTTTACTTCACTTAGTATTAGTTCATATAAGCATTTTCCCCATCTTTGTCTGTTTGTCATAGTCATTGTTTCTTGAAGTGCAGTTATGTTTCCTTATAGTCTTACACCACGACTTGTTTAACCATTCCCCAAACATCCGCTTTGGTTTCAGTTATTGCTACTATAGAGTGTGCTGCTATAAATATTTGGGTGTATTTGGGGACTTTATTTTTGCAATTGACCTGGGAACCTATGCCTGGGGCAAAGGTTATGAATATTTTAGTCGCGTTCATGACATTTTGCTTTTTGCATAACATCTCATAACAAATTGCTTTCTACAATGATAGGACCGACACACAGCTCTGCCGACAGTACACTATTGTTCCTCCCCATAACTTGACCAGCATCAACTATTCCTATCTTTTGTTGTCTTTGCAAATTTGCCCAGTGTGAGAAGAAAACTTCAGGTTGTTTGGCATTTCTCTTGTTATTTATGGTTTGAAGTATTCTTTTGTATGCTTGTTAAGTTTGTAGTTCTTATTTTGAGAACTGTTTGTATTTTTTTTGATCAGTTATCTATTGAAGAATGACATTTGGTCTAACATATTTCTATATATATTGGTTATCAGATCCTTATTAGAGATATCTGATGCAAAGTCTTTCCCCCAATCCACTATTCCTCCTCTTCTCTTACTTGCATTAATTTTATTTGCATAAACACTTTTTAATTTCATGGAACTGACCTCTTTTTATCTTCTGTGATCATCACAGTACCTTTGTTTGGTTAAGAATTGACCCCCTAGACATAACTGGGAAAGGTGCCTGATCGGGATCTCTTCCAAAGTCTTATGATATGACCTCCTTTTGCATTTGTAAACTTTCTACTTTGTATTGTATTGATTTATATACGCCTTTTATCTTCTCTTGTATTGATGTATACATTCCTGCAATGATTCAAGTTCCTCGAATAGAGCAACTTTTGTATTTCCTTGTATATCTTGCGCCATATGGTTTAATGGAAAGATTGCTCACTGGACTTAAGTCAGAAGATGTGAGTTGGAGCCTTAACTCTGCCATCTTATAACTCCCCAACCCTGAGTTCCATCTCTCCACTGTTCCGCATCTTTGTTTGTAAAATGGAATTAATAGTACCTTGCTGCCTACCTCAGAGGGTAGTTGTGAAGATCAGATGCTATAATGAACACAAAGTGCTATATAAACCATAAAAGTACAATAGACAATTCAGCTGTTATTTATCTCCGTAGGCTTGGAGTCCTTAAATGAACTTTGGAACTTCCCAAAGGCAATCAGGCTAATTCTCCTGCTCCTTTTCTTTTTGCTCCTGTTCAAATCTGGCCCAAAGATGTCAGGAGGACATGAGAGAGCAGCCCTACACTTTGGGTAGATTCTCTGAGGCAATATTATGGGAGGGCACAGACTGGTGCAGAGGTATTAAGCATGGCGGCATGCTGCCATCAATACTCCTGAGTATTATGGCAACCGAATGGGAAATATTTAGCAAAATAAGTAAAAATACAATAAAACAGAGATGATATTGCATTTTAAAGCCGAGTCAATATGTAGCCCGCAGGATTTCTTCCGAATGGATTAGTGGCCTGTGCTTCTGTTTGAGTTTGTCACAACAGGACTAGAGTCATATGGAGCTGGTACGGATGGATTGTGATCTGAGTCCTTGGAGAGAATACTTGTGATTGATAAGACCCTAGATCTATTGTAATACTGAAGTGATTGAATGTCCATCTCCCTACCTTACGAGATTGCTAAGTGCTTTGTAGACTTCAATGCACTATGAAAGTGTGAGTTTATGGAATTTTTAAAAATATCGATAGAATTCAATTTCTAACATTTAACAGTGACTGAAAGCTCTTGAGGTACTGTACTAGATGCTGGGGGCAAAGCCTTAAGAGTCAGAAAGTTCTAGGGTCTCATGCTAGTTTTATGATCATGGACAAGTCACAATCTCTGAGTGACCCAGGCAACTCTCTAAGACTGTCAGTTATGGGCAGAATTACCAATCTGTTTAGGTTTGAATCCTGGCTCTGATACTTCCTAGCTGTGGGACTTTGGGTATCTTAACCTCTCTTTGTCTTGATTGTTGCGTCTTTAAAGTGGGGACAATAATGCTTGATACCTACCTATAGGAAAGTATACTGGAAAATCTAAAGTATTATAGGAACATGAGTGAGCATTAACTGTTTATATGTGCCTGTCTCATCACCCCAACTATACTGTAAGTTCCATAAAGGCAGAGCATGTCTTCTACTTTTTTCAAATTTCCTACAGTCCTTTCCTCTCAGATATAAGCAGGTCAATTGATTGAGGTCAGTGTGGCGACATCTGATCACAAAGATCCATAAAGTCCTTTATAACTCACATTCATAAATTTAGAGTTGGAAGGAATCTCAGGGATCACCTAGTCCAGTTCCCTGATTTCATGGGAGAGGTGAAGAGATTAAGAGGTTAAGAGATCAGTCAGTCGGTCAACAGGCATTTGTTAAGTGCCTGCTATGGTCCTAGGCATTGTGCTGAGTTCTGGGAATATGAAGAAAGGCAAAGGGCAGCCTCTGATCCCAAGGAGCTCACAGGGTCTCATGAAGGAGACAACATGCAAACCACTATGAGATGTGTTCTGAGGTAGAATTGGAACCCAGGTTTTCCTGACTTGGACGTCCTGAACACTATTCACTCTGTGTGTAGATCATCAATATTTGTCAGTTCTTAAGGTTTTATTTGGGGAGGGGGCAGAAGGGAAGGGCTTTACCAAGAGATTTTATTATTTTAATACATCTAAAAACCTGGGGGAAGCAAAGTCCTGCTTTCTTAGGGCCCAGACCCAAAGCATAAAAAAGCCTTACCCAGCAACCATGTGGCAAGCAGCATTAGTGCAATTTACAAACTAATATGGAACATATTTGAAAAGATTCCCAGTGAATCCACACTGAAAATATCTATACACTTTGGGGGTGGGGGGTGGGATTTTGGCCTGGATATTTCATTTCCAGAACAGGTGGTGAAGCTAAATCTGTTTAGTACACTTGACATACTTGGAGTATGACAGCACAAGAATTCAGAGGCTCTGATCAATGGCTCTGTGTTACAAAGAACTGGAACTCGCCTTTGGGTGTGGGCTCTTTGTTTGCTTTCCTAGGAAAAGGAAAGTGTTTATGGCGTCCCTTCTACAAAGAGAAGTGGGGTTGTGGCAGTATTGTTTGGCCATTTCTCTGTCACCAAGTGTGTGAAGTGAGCTATCATTTTTGCCTGCCAAGTTAAAATGGATTCTCAACAAACTCTCTAGGTGCCCCCAGGGAAAGAGAAAGCTTTGGCAAACAAATATCACATTTTATTGGTGCTTTTTGATGTGTGTGTGTGTGTGTGTGTGTGTGTGTGTGTTTTAACAGCACAGTTATATGCACTTCTTGCCTTGGAATTGAATCCTCCTTTGTAAGAAAGAAAAAATAATAATAAAAATGATCAATGCAGTGACCACATCTGGTAATGTATGTGCCCATTCTCTCTCCCTCCCTATAGTCTTCTTCTCTGCTATGTTTCATTATTTGTTCTCTGTTGCTATTGTGGGTTTCATAATTACTCAGAGTTAGGCTGCTTTCCCTTTTCATGATCTTTTTATTTATACTCTTTATTGTTTTTCTGATTCTGCTTGTTTCATTCTGCATCAGTTTGTATAGATCTTCCTAGATCTCACTAAAGTCATTTATCACTGCACATTAATGTTCTATGACATTTATGTATCAAAGTTTGCCATTCCAAGTTGACCATGTTGCTTCTGGTTCTCTCTCTCTCCTCTTCCTCTCTCTCTCTCCCTCTCTCTCTCTCTCCCTCTCTCTCTCTCTCTCTCTCTCTCTCTCTCTCTCTCTCTTTCACACACACACACACACACATTTTGTTACAAATATTTTGATATATTGGACTTTTCTTTCTGTTTTCAATCTCCTTGATATGTATGCCCAGCAGTTAGACTACTGGAAAGCCTTGGCTTTTCAATCCATGCATTAAATAGAAAAGACTTCACAATGGACAGGATAGACATAAGCAGGTATACACACACACACACACACACATGTGCTTATATATATAATCATCTATATATATAGATTTTATATATAGGAATTAATATATATATATAGAATACACGCATACACATATATATTAATATATTTTTCAGTCATTTTTTTCACTTGCATCCAACTCTTCTTAACCTCATTTGAATTTGTTTTGTTTTATTTTGTTTTTTCTTGCAAAGATACTGCAGTGGTTTGCCATTTCTTTCTCCAGTTCATTTTATAGATGAAGAAACTGAGGCAAACAGGGTGAAGTGACTTGCTCAGGGTCACACAGCTAGTAAGTGTCTGAGGCCAGATTTGAACTAAGAAAGATGAGTCTTCCTGACTCTAGGCCTGGCACTCTATCTGCTGTGCAACCTAGCTGCCATTATAAATATATTACACTCCTATTTATAATTTAAGTATGTGCATACATGAAGTTAATGTGCTTGACAATTTTACGCAGTGGCTTTTTTTTCATAAAAGTTTTTGCTTCTTCAGTCTTTTGCACAACACAAAAAAATCAATGCAGACAACATTTTCCAGGGCTAAGATGCTTTATTCTGGAGTATAAATACTTGGTCTCGGATCCTGGCTTTACTTCTTAACAATTTATGGAACCTTAAGTAACTCAGTCTCCTTGGGATTTGCTTTATCTTCCTCCTTTCTAAAATAAGGGCCTTGGCTTGAGTAGCCTGTAACTAATTCTAAATGAATTAAAGTCTGAATGACTTTAAAGTCACTTCCACCTTGAAATCTGTGATCCTAAATTGACTGTAAGAGACTGAATAGAAGGAGGTAGGGAGTAGGGGCCAGGGAATGCTGATTATTGTTTGGGGTATTAGATGGTCAATTGCCTTCCAGACTCCAGGGCCCTAATGGAAATTGTGTAGATTTAGGATGACAAGAATGCCTTTGGCTAAAAAAATTGGGTGGCTAGATATGGGAAAGGAAAGGGCTTTGTGCTGAAGTCCCAGTTTGAAAGAGATGTCCTGGCTTCAGCTGGGAAGCATCATGGAGAAAGCCTTATCACAGAGAGGTTGTGTTGCCTAAGCCCCAAGGCAAACCTGGATTCCATTCCTCCCCAAGCTCAGTTGTCAAGCACTATTATTCCCATCCCTCCCTCCAACAGAGTCTGAGTTTTTGGAATGCTCCATCCAGATGTTTTTGTTGTATCTTCACTCAGTCCCATGAAACCAACTGATCCCAGCTGGGCTGGAGGCTGCTAACAGATAAGGAAAACTCATTTAAATGTGATCTTCTTTTGGTCATTCGTGCTGGTCTTCCTGCTTTGTTTACTTTTATTTTCCTTTGAAGTTTTCACCTGGCTTCCTCGTTTTGTTAGGGTGTTTTGTTTTATAATCTAAACTGTGTGTAACAATAATGAAAATATGAAAATGCAGGGGGAGGAGGAGGGTAAGGAAGAAGAGGAGAAGGGGAAAAGGAAGAAGATGGAGGAGTGAGAGGAGAGAACAGTAGAATTTGTAAAGCCCTTGACAGCCTGTCCCCTTCCTACCTTTCCAGTATTCTAAAATTCTACAGTATTCCAGTATCCACTTTTTTGCTATCCAGTGACACTGTACTCCATGTTCCTAGTCCAAGCATTTTTTTCTAGCTATCTGTGATGCCTAGAACTTTCTCTCACCTCTCCTGAACTTCTGGACTTCCTTCACATTTCAGCCAAAGTCCCACCTTCTGTCAGAAGCCATTCCTGGACCTTCTTAATGCTGGTACCTTTTCTCTGCAATCATCTCAATTGATCCTGTTTATAGCTTGTTTGCATGTAGCTGTTTGCAAGCTATTGCATGCCTCCTGTTAGTCTGTGAGCTCCTGAAGGACAGGAACGATCCCTGCCTTTCTTTGTATACACAGCCCTTAGCAAACAAGGCCTGGCACACAGTAGGCACTTAATGTTTATTGACTGACTTTCAGTTCGAAATCTATAATCCTATGACAACAGCACCTATCATCCATCCCAGGTTGCTGTGAGGCTAAAATGAGTCAATATTTGTGAAACACTTTGCAAACCTAAAAGTCGTATATAAATGCTTGTTATACTATTATCATTATTATCCTATAAATTGCTTCAAGGCTTATGAAAGTCTTTCTTCACACCAGTCATATGAAGCAAATTGTGCAGGTCCCTATTTTACAGATGTGAAACTGAGGCTCAGAGGGGAGAAATAAATTGTCCATGATAAAAAATACTGAGGCAGCGTTAGAGCCAAGACTACATCCTAGGTTTGAATCACAAAACTGCAGAGTTGGGGAGTAATGTCAGAAAGAATTCTATCCCTAACTTGTATGAATAAGAATCCCCTCTGCTGAAATTCAGCCTTTGCTTACAGACCTTCAGGAAAGAAAACCTTGGTTCTGGGGCAGCTCATTCAACTTCTGGATTGCTGTCTCTAATGGTTAGAATTTTTTATTTTCCTTAAACTTAAATTTGCCCCAGCATTCACACGTTCCTTGCTCCTAGTACTTTTCTTTGAGGCTAAGCAAAGCAAGTCCACTTTCCTCCCATGTGACAACCCATCAAACATTTGAAGACAATTATCAGGATCTCATTATCCCCAAGCCTTTTCTTCTTTAGTTTAAACACCCTTGGTTCCTTCCAGCAGTACTTACTTTGATTCCAAATTCACATTGCATAATAATAGCAGCTAGCACTTATCAGAGTGTTATAAGGTTTGCAAAGAGCTTTCCATGTTATCTCATTTTTGAATGAGAGATACATCTCCATATTAGCATTATTCTTTTGGGAATGAATGAATAACAAAGTCCTTACTTTTATGCTTCATGGAATGTGTATAGGGCAAGAGTGTTGCGCAATGCATTACTACATTTTCGAGTTTGCTGAGGAGGAAACTGGGAGAGCTTTTACTTAATTGGTTTATGACTCTTTCCCCCCCCCCCCCTTATACTCCATTATAGTAATAGCTAACATTTATATATTACTTTAAGGTATACAAAGAACTTTACCTATGATATTTCATTCAATCTCCACAACAAACCTGAGAGGTAGGTGTTATTATTATCCCTGATTTACATATAAGGAAATTGAAGTGCATTTTAAGTGACTTGCTAGGGGTTTAGTTATCTTGAAAGCAAATGTTGATTTTTGAGCCCTCCAGTATAGCCTTTATGGAAACAAACAATAATTTTAAGTTGGTTATGTGGGATTTAATGAAGCATCAAAATACACATTTATAAGGGAAAGGACATTGAACAATGAGTGATACGATTGAGCCCTCTAATCAAATTTTTAAATCAAAATTACAAAATCTGAGATATAGGAGAGGATTCTGAGATTATTTGGTCTAGCCCGTACCTGAAAAGGAATCCTCTCTATCATTTCCCGACAAGTGGACATCAGCTTCTACAATCAGTCAATAAACATTTATCAAGGGCTTTCTATGTCCCAGGCACTGTGCTAAGCTGGAGGCTACAAAGAAAGGCAAAAGTCTCTAAGCTCAAGAAGCTCACAATTGAATGGGAGAGAAAATATGCAAAACACCATGTATAAACAAGATATGTTCAGGACGAGTTGGAAATCATCAACAGAAGACTAGCATTAAGGGGTGGGGTGGGGAGCAAGAAAGGCTTCTTGTAGAAGGTTGGACTTTAGCTGGGGCTTGAAGGAAGCCAGGAGACAGAGACAAGCAGGGGAGAGCCTTCCAGGCATGGGGGATAGAAAGTGAAAATCCCAGAGTTGAGAGATAAAGTATCTTGTCTGAAGAAGACACTACATTGAAGGAAGGATCACTACCCTCTGAGGCAGTCCATTTTACTTTTGGACAGCTTGAATTGTTAGCAAGTTTTCTTTATACTGAACCAAAAACTACCTATCTGTAGCTTCTAACCCTCCCTCCTAGTTCTGTACTACAGATTAAATCACAGAGTTTTAGAGCTGGAAGGGATCTCAGGGGACATTTAGTCCAACTCACACCCCAAAAGGAATCCCTAATGCAATGTGCCCCCAAACTGGTCATATATTCTCTTTTTGAAGATCTCCAAGAAGGAAGAGCCTACTCCCTTTCAAGATGGCATTCCACTTTAGAACAGTTGTTATAAAGAAGTTTTTCCTGTTGTTGAGTCTAAATTTGTCTCTGAAACTTCCACCCATTCCTTCTGGCACTGATGTCTTGGGCCAAACTGAGCAACTTCAACCCTTCTTTAATGTGACAGTCCTACAGACACTCGAACACATCTGTAATGTGTTCCCCTGAGTGTTCTTTTCCCTAGACTAAATATTCCCATTTTTCCTTAACGGATCCTCAAATGACATGAACTCAAGGCACTTTACCATCTGGGTTACCCTCCTTTGGACCGTTTCCAGCTTATCAATTCCTCCCTAAATTGTGATGCCCAGGATGGAATATAATGCTCAATGTGTCCAGTCTAAACAGGCGCAGTATAGAGGGACCATCATATTACATCCAGATTCTTGGAAGCTAAGCCTCTCTCAATGTACTTTAAGATTTCGTTAGTTTTTTTCTTTAATTCACATGAGACTAGCAACCCAATAAAGCCCTCAGATCTTTTCCACAAAAAATTATTTAACCATAGGTCCTCCATATTGTGCTTGTAAAGTTAATTTTTTACTAATTTTATATTAGAAATGTTAAATAGTGATTGTTAAGTGGCTTTAAAAGTGCTAGAGAGGAGAAGAAGGCCTAAGACAGAACCTTGGGGTTCTGAGCCCACAGTTAACAGTGATGATTTGGAAACCAGACACATGTGCCCTAAGTTTTTGGTGTGGCCTTTAGATTGAGTCCAAGTTTTGCAGAACAAGTACTTCTATTAATTTATTACAGAACACTATGAAGTTCAGATTAAGTCAGAGGGCCATACTTGAGGACCCAGAAGGCTACATATGGTCTCGAGGCTGCAGGTTCCCCAGTCTTGACTGGATAAAGACCCAGCAAAGAAGACTCAAAATCAGTGGTTAGGTAGGAGGAGAACCAGGATAGAGGGGTGTCATTAAAACCTAAAGAGAAGAGAATATCAGGGAGAAGAGAAGAACACTTTGACAGTGTTAAAGGATACAGAGAGGGCAAGAAAGATGACTGAGGAAAAGGCCATTACATTTGGCAATTAAGAGAGCATTAGTAACTTTGGAGAGAGAAGCTTCATTGAAATGATGAAGTTGGACGTCTAATTGGAGAGAGTTAAGAAGAGAGGAAATGGAGGCAGATTCCAGATAACCTTCTCAAGGAAATTTGCAATGAAAAGGAGGAGAGATGCAGGATGATAGCTAGCTAGCAATTCTGTGTTTCTGAGCTATGATTGCTGTTATAACTTCCTTGGTTAACTCCTTCTGAGACGTTAAAGATTTATTTCCTTCAAGAATATGAATGAAGGGTTTTTCAAAGACGGGAGAGATGTGGGTGTGATTGTAGGCAATAGAGGAAGCAGCTTTTGGCGGGGGGAGGAAGCAGAATCACTGGTGGGCAAGTGGTCTTCGGGTCCTTCTGTGTTATCTTGATTGTTATTGCTTCTAGGGTGGTACAAGGAAATGCAAAGGCAATCTCTCCCACTCTGTGAACATGCAGAAGCTGATGGTTCCTGTTCCTGTAATGGAAGTAGTAGCTACTGCTAATCTTGTAGTCAACCAAGATTTACAAGATCGGTTGCCAAGTAAAATGATTCCAGGTGTTCCATTTGAGTCTTCTTTCATTTTGATGAGGCTGCAATAAACATCCTGGTTACTGGGCATTACAGAGTTCCCTACTATGGATTTTTCCTTTCCCAGAGATGGGCCACACTTAGCTCAGTGATCTGGGAAGCTGAAAATGTACGTCTTGTTTCAGACTCATAGAATGGTAAAGCTTAAAGAGACCTTGGAGAAATTCTGCATTTTACAGGTGAGGAAACTGAGACTCAGCCAGATGAAGGGAATTGAGTGTTAGAAGCAAAGCTGAGACTTGATCTGAAGATTCTTGAATACCGATTCAGTGCTATTTTCATACACTGTGATGCTTCTGAAGGTGGAACGGAAAAGAATCTTATTGCCATACATCAGAGTTCCTACACCAATAGTCCCTCCACTATTTTTCATCTTTTTCTCCCTAAGTCAAGCATAGGACATGGTACATGATAGACACAATAAATGGTTTATTGAGTTAATTTTCAAATTAATTCTCACAACTTTAAAGGAACATTGAAGATTTTATTGTCTTTTTTCTGTGTATATTTTTTGGCAAGGTTTCTCAATCAGTGTTAGTGGGAGAAGCATGAGTGGGTTTGAAGCTGCTAAAAGATAGATGGGATAAAGGTTAAAAAAAAAAAAGACAGTTCACTTTCCCCAAGATTTTCCAGCAATAGGAGAGATAGTTACCATGGTGGTAGTTAAGCAAGCAGAAAGCAACCAAATTGTCATTCATGTCCTTGTTGTTTTTAAATCTTTAAGAGAAAACAGAGTAATAGAAAGGGCCCTGGTTTTTAAATCAGAAAAGTTGGATTTCAATTCCATTTCTCCTCTACCTGGTGATTTTGAGTAGCTGCATTAATTTCTCTGGGTATCATTTGTAAAATGTAAAATGAAAGGCTTGGATTAAATTAGAATTGGTTTGACTTAATAAATCTAGAAGGAAAAACTGCCCCTCGTTGAACAATAAGAAGAATGTGAATGACAATTTTGATCCTGTATGCTTGGATGAAGGTCCATTCCAGTTCAGCTCATGAATTCTAATGTCTGAACATGTTCTTTGCCATGACCAAAGATTTGAGAGCTAATTGGGGATGCCAGCTGACCCTGAGTTCAGCTTGTATATTCTCTCCCTGCATTTAGTTTAACTCATGTTTTAAACTCTTTATAATTCCAGAGAAAAGCAAACCATTTCCTGCCAGTAAAACTCTTCTAGGTTTGGTCAAAGCAACTCTAATTTCTAGTGAGGCTTGGCTCATTAGTTCTTCCAGATGGTCCATGTAAACATGGCAGGAGCAGCAAATTGTGTGAAGACCTAAATGTAAATCAAGAAATAAGGATTCATTATAATTTGTATGACAAATGGATGCAGTATAGTACGAATCAGTGCACAGCTCTGTCAATCAATCCTACTCCATTATAGTTGGGATTCCCCAGAGGCTCATTTCTGGATTGGGTTTCCCCATTGTTGTCAAGGTCAGTGTTTAAAGGCATCCTCTGCCTTGTTTGCAATATAGCAGCTGTATTCTCTCGCTTTGGGTAATGTGATGGTTCAATGTGATGGTTCTTTGTGGTTCTTTAAGAAGTGGGAAGGAGATAATAAAGTGTTCAATATCACTTTAAAGACATGAGAATTGATTTAAAAATTTAGCCCCACGAACCATTTATTGGGTCTACCATGTACCATGTCCTGTGTTTGGTCTCAGGGAGACAAAGACGAAAAATCATACATCCCTGATCTTAAGGAATTTATAATCTCCTGGGGAAGGGAAAAGGTGTGAAATGTACATAAATTAATATGACAAAAATGAGAATGTGATAGGGACAAAGGAGATAAGGCAAAGTTCTGAGAAATCTGAGAGGAGAGGGCAGATGGTCGAGTGATTTTGTCCTCTTTCCCTCTGGAGATTAAAATTTATCTCAGGATCTCCCCACTACTGACCCCAAATATTGAGAAACAGGTATGGTAAGAAGAGGAAAAAACTTGACAAACTTAGACGACCAGGATTTTAGTCCCAGTTCTAGTACCAAATAGCTGTGTTTTCTTAAATAAATCTCCATACCTCTCTTAATTTCTTCATCTCTGTAAAATGAGGGGATTGGAGACAAAGTCCCCCAGTTTTGAAATTCTATAATTTTATGAATACCAGCTAAATTAAGATAATTATTTAATTTTTTGACATATGATTCAGATATCAAATTCTAGTTTTCCTGTACCTGAACGAAGGGATCACAGAATTAGGTAATATCAGTGTAGGAAGTTACTTTGGAAATGACCTGGTGTCATCCCCTCAATTTTATAGAAAAGAAATGGTGGCTAGAGAAGAAATATACCTTAGTATAAGTCACATAGGAACTATATGGAGCAGATAAGTCTCCTAACACCACATTCAAGATTCTTTTCACTGTTTCCCAGTAGTCTTTTAAGATGCCCTACAGCATCTGCCAAGAAGAGTGCACAAGAAAATCCACTGGGATGGGCAGTGGGGAACTGAGGGGAGACACACATTTGTTTAGAGCACTGGCAGCCTCTGTAAGATTCTGGTGCTGTCCTCCTATGACTACACCTATGGCCACTGTGGGCTGGGCAGGACAGTAAGAAATATGCCATATTCCACTGGCCAGCAGGCAGGTAGTGATTCTGAAATTCCCACCCTCCTCCTGACGCTCCTGGATCTTCCCTCCTTTATCTCTGCTCCTAACATGATAGTAGAGCATACTCTAGACATCCCTGGCTTCATTAAAGAGTAGCATATGAGTTCCTTGCTGCCAGGCTCGGCTCTTTCCTCTGTTTTCTTTTCTATTTGGTCTAGTATCTTTAAGACAGTAAGTCTTTCTTGAATGCTTTATTGTTGTTGAGGTCTACATATCTGCCTTGGCTAATTTATGTGGGTACTGTAGAATGTTAGGAAATTACTACTGTATGCAGTTGTCACAAGGCTAAATCCTACCGAGATTGTCCACTAATCCATTTTATGGTTTGATCTTCTGAGTATATTGATTTATGTTATATAGTTATATTTATATATTTAAAATATTTTTAAAAATATTTATTTATATTAAGCATTGCATGGTAATTGCCCAACTAAGTGGGACCAACATCCTCCTCAGCTTAGGTCTGGATCCAGAATACAGGGGGAGACAGACCATTTTATACATTAAAAACAATTAATAAAACAAGACCCGTTGATTTAAAGGAAACAATACAACATTAGGTAATCTATTTTCTAGTTGGAGGAAAGATTAGGGACTTTCCAAGCTGGGAAAGGCAGAGTGAACAGGTACTGAATTCAGAAAAAAGAAGCATCCCAAGCCCCATCAGGTGTCTGTAAACAGTCAAAGGAACATGAACACAATAACTGATTGATTAATATGGGGCCACTTTTCAGATAAGACATGTAAGTTGCTTGAGATGTACAACTGGGATACCTAAGGGATTTGTTTCGCCCAGTGCTGTTTAACATTTTTTTTATCAATGACTGGAATTAAGGTATAGATAATATGCTTATCAGATTTGTAGATAAAACAAAGCTGGGGTTGGGGACACAGAGAATGACAGTCATGCTCCAGAAGGATCTTGATGGGATAGAGCACTGGGCTTAATCTAATAGGATGAAATTCAATAGAAATGAGTTTAAGGTATTTCACTTGAATACAAAACAAGCAAATTTACAAGTATAAGATGGGAGAGGCCCATATCAGTATCAGCAGTTCTGAAATATGATATGAAGGTTTCAGCTGCCATGATATAGAAGCCAAAAAACAAATGTGACCTTAGGCTACATTAAGAGGGGCAAAGTCTCCAGGATTTAACATGGTCCCTCTATACTTTGCCCTTGTCAACTTATCTGGAGTCTGTATTTAGTTCTGAACATCTTGGCTTAAAGTTTAAGGATGTTGATATGTGGAAGAGTGTCCAGGGGCAGACAACCAGGATGGTGTCTTTGAATTCACATTATATGAAAATCAGTCGAAAGAAATGGTTATTTTTAGGCTAGTGGAAAGAAGAATAAGTGGAGGGGGAAGGAGAGGATGATAGTTGTCTTCAAAATTCATCGAACGGCTATTAGGTGGAAGATATGGATTAGGTTTGTTTCAGTTTGGCTGGAGAAGGTAGAACCAGGAATAGACAGAGGAAGTTTTCAAAGACATTTAGACTTGACACTAGGAAATTTTTCCTAACAATTAGAGCAGTCCAAAAGTATAATGGGTTGTTGCCAGAGGTGATGCGTTTTCCCTCCTTGGAGGTCTTCAAGCAGAGTCCAGACAGCTACTTAGTGGGTATATTACAGCAGGGATTCCTTTGGTGTATGGATTCAACTAGATGGCCGTCGACATTCCTTCCAACTCTCAAATTCTGTGTTTCTGAACTATTATTGTTGTTATCATAATTTCCTTGGCTAACTCCTTCTGAGACACTAAAGACTTAGTTCCTTCAGTAATATGAAATATGTTCAATTACTGTGTCTTGTTTTTATTCCAAATTCAATAGAGCCGTTAAAAGGGAATTCACTGATATTAAGATCAAATGCTCACTTAGCCTCAATTGCCTCAAAAAAAATATCATATGGGTCCTCTATTCAAAAGTATATTTGTAACTTGTGGCCCAGTGCCCCAAACTCTGGGCTTATGGAGACTGGGTGGAGTCTTTGGTTCACTTTGCCCTTACCCATAGCTACCTTTGGGAAATCTCAAAATAAAGCTTATGTCAAGCTCTCCATAAATGCGAATAAAAGGGTTCCCATTTTCCATACAAGCACAAATTTAAAAAATCAATGTGGGGTTCAGGACAGACTTTATTTTACTCCGGGAAATAAATGTAGAAAAGAAAAAAGGAATTTACTCATAAACAATCAAAACATTTCTCTTCCTTTAGTATGTCTAAACTTTACCTAGAGCTCTGCATTCTTCTAGACTTATAGCATCATCCCATGGTTTGGACTCCCCTCAGATGAAATACAAATTCAGGTTATTAGGGCAACTCTTGACACTGGTGAGTCTTGCTTTCACCCCAGAGATTCAAATATATACTGCCACCCTTATGGTATTTACCCTTTTGAGGGCTTGAACTTTCCCTGGGAGAGAAAGAACTTGTATATGGCAACCCCCTTCCTATCAAACCTTCACTAATGGAATATCTCAGGTATACATAGGGCAAATTCTAGGTCTCTTGTCTTGACTCTCCTTCTCCCCAACCTATATTATAGTTTTAGTTACTTTACTGATTCTTCCTTCTATGAGGACCACATACACCATGCTCTTCTCTCCTAAGAGCCTGATACTTCATAGAAAAGACTTCTTTTCAGAGTAGAAGGCTGGATTATAGAATTTCCACTACCTGGCTTCTTGGTATTCCTCTGTTGGGAACACATAGATGGAAGCATGAATGATTCTGTCCCTGATTCTTCAGGGCTGAGTCCAGGAACTCAAGGTCTCGCAATACTCCATCACTGTACCAGCTATTGTCATCCTAGTGGGCTGAATATGGACTATTAATTAGTTCCTTGGAGGATGTGTGTGTGTGTGTGTGTAGGGATTAATGCCAATGTGAGAGCACCCTTCACAGACCAGATCTACCCTCAGAATAAAAAAAGCAATAGGAGTAGCTATTCTGCTGACTCCCTTTTATAAACTCTACCCAAAAGGGTGGCAGTCTCAGGCAAATAATTCATCCTTAATTGAATAGAAACTGAAGGTCCCAAACAAATATTCACCTTCCTGTGAGATCATTAAATTGAATAGGGAATTCCCCTAATTAGCCACCAACATCAAAGTTAGAAAAACAATTGAACTTTATGGCCTAGTAAATCTGTTGTTGGGAGTATGCCCTGAAAATATTGAGGCAAACAGGGTTAAGTAACTTGTCCAGGGTCACACATCTAGGAAGTATCTGAGGCCAGATTTAAACCCAGGAAGATGAATCTTCCTGATTCCAGGACTGGAGCTCTGTTCACTGCACCACCTAGCTTCCCAGTCTCCTATAAAGACCATATCTGTTAACCCTCCTTTGTCTGGGATGCAACTTCTGAAACGCGTACCCTCCAACCTTTGTAAATATGTTTCAACAACACAAGAAACCACCATTATGCTTAGCGGCCTCGTGGCAGGCTGTTTCTGCCCTGTTCCTTTCCGTTGTGCTGTTGCCATTCAGTTCATGTGTTTATAATTGACAGACCGTCTCTCATTCCAGCTGGAAACCCTTTCCTTTCATGTAGAAACTGTTTAGAGGAAATGTTCCCACTTATCTCCCACCCTAAGAGAGACGAGGGTGGGTGGAAGGGAGGAAGGAGTTTGTTTGCCCACATCTTCAAAAAGAACCGAGCGTGGGGGGTGGCAGAAGGACAGGCTTAATTCCGCTCTCAGAAACGCAGGAATCTGCTGCATTTCCTGAGAGCCCAGAGCAGGAGTGTTTGTCTTCAATGTCATGCAAAGAGATGCTGCAGCTGTGTTTATAGGGGGAGTTACCTGTAATTTATATCCTAACTTAAACATTTAGAAGAGGAGCTGTTTTCTTTCATTTAAAATCTTACATTTAAAAAAATCAAACCAAACAAATTTTGAAGTAAGGATAAATGATGGGGGAAGAGGAACAAGAATCCTAGAATCCTATCTGTCCCCGTCCCCCCACCTCATCTCAAAGAGGACTTTGCCCTTCTCTGATGCACTTTTCCTGTAATACGGTATCATAGCTGTTGTAAGGCTCTCACCTAGCCCGTCCACCTTCCCAGAAGTTAGAATGATGTTTGGTACACAGTGTATGTTGTTGGGTTAAAAAATACCTAAGTGGTGTAAAGCACTGTGCTAGATGCTGGACATAGCAAGATAAAAAACAAAACTGAGTCTTCTCCTCCAGAAATATGCAACCTAAAAATATTAGGTGACAGCATGGATGGAAGTGCTGGTTTGGGAGTCTAGAGCACCCTGAGAGGGAATCTTATCTCAGGTACCTGTGGGCTGTGTGACTCTGGCCATGTCACTTAATTTTTCTTAGTTTCAATGTCCAAATCTATAAAATGGGGATCATAATAGCACTTACTTAGGGTTTTCTGGATCAAATGAAATGATAAAATATATTATGTTAAAACACGATGTAATGATTAGCTGTTGCTAAAAATAATAAACATTAATAGCTAGCATCTATCTGTCACTTTAAGATGTGTAAAGTGCTTTGTATATATTGCTTGTTTTGAGCCTTTCAATAACCCTGGGAGGTAGATGCTATTACTTTCCCATTTTACACATGAGGATACCAAGGCTAAGAGTTCAAGTGACTTTCCCAGGTTCATGTAGTTATTACATATCTGAGGCAGGATTTGAACCAAAGTCTCCCTGACTCCAAGTTCAACACTCTATGTACTGAGCCACCTAGATACTTATGTACAATCTAAGAGAAAGATTATGCCCTGTACATTCCACAGGCTAGAAGAGGGACCACAGAAAATCAGGCAAAGTGCCCTAGACAAAACAGAGGATGGAAAGATCAACTTTAGACTTTAGCTGGTGGATTCACCTACCTCTCCATCAGGCACTGCTTCCCTGAATCCCTGTTAAGGCATCAGCACTGTCATCCTCTACCCACGAAGGCATATGGTTATCCAGATTTGCATATATTAGGGATATTCTGTTTATCGTTGCATTTTTTTAAAGGCAACATAGTTAGTTTTTATTTTAGTCAAATTGAGTTCTGTTTATCAAAATGTCAACTTCAGAGGATACCAAGGATTTTAAGACTTAACTTTCACTTTCCTTTACCATACCTTACTATTATAGGCACTCTTTGGACAGCCTGATTAATACTATATAGCATTTTAAGGACCATCTAGTATCATAATCAAAGGGTCATTTAGCTCAAATTCATAATTTTACAGATGAAGAAACAGGCCAAACAAATTGCCCAAGTGGCAAGTGGCAAAGTCTAGATTAAACCTTGGGCCCCCTGATTCTAAATCAAGTGTCAGGATCCAAGCTTAAATCCTCTGATTCTGAGTGCTCTTTTCATAGGCTGAGGCTCAAGAGCAAAAGCTGCTGGAAAAAAAATACCATGTAAGGTTCTGGTTTCTTTCAGCAGAGAGAGGGGCAGGAATGCTGACCCCCTCTCAAAAGTCTCCTGAGCAGATGTGATCTTAGCTGTCCTTAACCCCTTGAGAGCATACACGTAATATTCTAAATTTATATCAAAAGACATTTGTTGAGTAATCATGGGATCACAGGGTCACAGATTTAGAGTTAGAAGGTACCTCAAAGGACATTTGTTCCAACCCCTCATTTTATGGAGAGAGATTAAATCTGTGAGTCCCCCAAAAGGCAATGGCTGAGTGTACCTTAAAACTGAATACTTATTTCTTTCTTGGCATAATAGGTCCGGCCCATTTCTTCAGAATAACACTATGATGGATGGCATTTGAGAGGTATGCATGCATGTGTGTGTGCGTGCGTGCGTGTGTGTGTGTGTGTGTGTGTGTAGCTGGGGGTGGGACTCACACTAAAGAAAAATATTCAAGAGCAACTTTAGGTAATTTCAAAAAGAATCAAAATTACTTCAAAATTCAATTCTCCATACTTAGTCCACAAATTCACAGAGGCCTTTTGTTTTTTATAATTTCTAGTGCAGCTCTGGATCCCACCATTCTTATATGTTCCAAATCCCCCCTGCTTAGCATTAGGGCAGTCTGGGTCAAGCCTAAGTAGTGTCAGTGGAAAGCCTAAGCTACCCTGTTAATACTTTTTATCTCCCTAATGGCTTTAAAAATGATACCCAAGAACTATTTGGTCAGATTGGATTACCACATACATGCCGCATATTAGGCACACAAAGTCAGCTAAAGTCCAACCAAAGATTGTTAAATATCCTTGGACACAGTTTCAGATTATATTAAATCCCCTGGACTGTCCTAAAAGAGACATGATGGCATGCTCATTTATGGGCTCATTAGCTCAGAATTAGCAGATAAATAAACTGCTCTGAAATGAATGGGAAGACCAAGGAGGTTATGGCTACATAATACACAATCCACATAAAAATGAAAATTCAGCACATCCTTAGCATATTTGGGGCATATGATGCTGAGCATCTAAATATTAGGGAACATTATATGGAAGAAAAATTAGAATGATAGATCTTTTCGGTTATTTCATTCAGTCATTTTTTTCATCATTATGTTGGTTTTATCTTCATAATGCTTTATCTGCCTGTTCCCTTCTTTATATAGTCTCCGCATTTATCACTGCCATCTCAGTGCATTCTCTAACAGTGTGTTTTTAGGCAGTTATAAGACCCTCCTAACCTCAGGATCCAAACTCAAGTCTATTGCCTTTAATCTCTTCCCTCTACTATTAATCCTTTGCGTTGATTCATTTTTCCTGAAGCACAGGTCTGTTCACATCACTCTAAATTTTCCAGCGGCTCTCCAGTGCCTGCTGAATAAAATATAACTTCTTTAGCTTGGCATTCAAGGCTCTCTACAATATTTTCCCAATCTATATATATAGAATTATTTCATCTTATAACCTTTTGCACATATATGTTTGAGCCAAATTGACATAATAGTGGTTTCCTTTCAAAAAATCTGCCTACTTCCATATCCATACATTTACACTTAACTTCTGTCAGACCTAAGACAGTGTGATATCACATATTTTCCAGGGCTGTTGTGAGAATCAAATGAAATAATAATTATAAACCTGTTGGAATAGCTTTTAGTGCCTGACCCGTAGTAATCTCTGTATAAACATTAGATATTATTATTAATTACCCACAGCATACTCGTATACCAAGAACATCCTCTTCACACATTTTTACCTAGTGAATTTTTCTCCCTTGAAGCCCCTCTTCTCCATAAAGCCTTTCCTTATCCCCTTAGCTAGAACTGATCCCAGCGTCTTCAACTCTTTCATTTTACTTTAGCTAACCCTATGTACAGAATGATATTCTAATTTGTATTTAGTTATATGTATATATGGTTTAACCACTCTCACCTAAGTGGCTACATATGCGCGCGGTCAGGCACGCACACGCACACACGCACACATCATGTGCACAGGGACAGCGTTTTTCATATTTATATTCTTAATATTTTGTGCAGTGCTTTCCTTGCACATAGTAGGTGCATAGTAAACATGTATTGAATTTAATCAATCTGAATTGGGTAGATCCTACCTATCATGCAACTACCTTGAATCTTTAAGGCTTTTGCAATATGTATGTTGTGATAGGATTAAGTTTGAAGTAAGAGCTCCCTGTGCCATTAATAAAGAGCAACCTAAAAAATTCTAATGAAATTTTCAAAAATGGCAAACCATTTTAAAATGGTTTTAAAACCATGTCTCGCTGTTTATCTCATGGGTTGAATCATATCCAAATCAATGATAGATTATGTACTTTTCTTTTTGTTTCTCAGTCTTTGTCTCTTTCTCTTCCTTCCTTTCTTCATCTCTCCTTCCTCTATCTCTTTCTTTTTTGTCTTGAACCTATGATTTCACTGATGTACAAAATTCTTGGCAAGGAAATGCCCTCTACTAAGGTAGTCAGGCAACTGATCTGTAATTTAACTGTTTTAGAGAGTTACTTCGAGCACTAAAAAATAAAGTAACTTGACCAGGTTCATAAAGCTAGCATGGGTCTAAGCTATTCACATGAAGACACTAAAGTTGAATATTCCAAAGGCT
Source organism: Pseudocheirus occidentalis (assembly GCA_028646575.1). Classification (NCBI taxonomy): domain Eukaryota; kingdom Metazoa; phylum Chordata; class Mammalia; order Diprotodontia; family Pseudocheiridae; genus Pseudocheirus; species Pseudocheirus occidentalis. Next base: position 86,136,164 of record CM053599.1, read on the forward strand.
ATTTGTTAAAGAATCCCAGATTTTTGCACTGGAATATAATCTAATCCCAGCTGCTCAATTTGTATATGAGGACACAGAGAAGTTAAATGACTGGACAAGAATCAGGCAGGCAACAACCATTTGTGAAGCACTTCAAAAAATGTGCAAATTTAGAAACATTTCCACTCCAAATGTTCATGCAGACTATCTGTACCTGACCTGTAGTAGAGCCTTTTGAACTTGAATTGATCTGATCAACCACAGTCAGACACACTATACACTGACCCTGGCATAGTGAGGACATTTTGGTCTTCTTTGAGTGTGAAGGACTACAGCCAACCTGTGCCAGGCTCTGTAGTAAGGCACAGAGAAACACAGATAGCTAGTACAGGGACTAGAAAAGCTATAACCAAAATGGTTAAAAGTGAATTGAAACCCTAAGTAAATGAGCTAGTAAGGCAGCATTCAATGAGTTCAAGTCACTAACTCCAGATGAACTACATCCCTTGTCTCTCCCATATGGGTGCCTCCATTTGAGGTGGTCTGGGCATGCATCACATCCCGTCACACATGGATGAAAGCACAGATGTCACACTTAACTATTTTGTGGCTGACACAAAGCTGGAAGACATGGTTAACATATTGGATAACAGATTAGGGTTTTGGAGTAGAAAAATGTGCTGAATCTAACAAGATGAAATTTAACAAGAGTAAATAATATAAGCATGGTATTAAGAACACGGATGGTGATAGGCTTATCTGCACTCTGTTCTGGGCATACTGCATCTGGAGTATACTATTCAGTTTTAGGTGTCAGATCTTAGGAAGGATGTTGATAAATTGTATCAGACAATGGAGAGAGGCTTGGAAACCACGTTTGCTAAATTAAATTGAATTGATTGAAAGGACTGGGAAAGTTTTGCATGGAAAAGAGAAGAATTAAGGGATATGTGATAGGTTTCTTCATGTATAAGGTCTACCATGTTGGTGAAGGATTGGAATTTTATGTATGGCTTTGCCCCAAAAGACAGAATTAGGGATAATGGGTAGAATTTGCAAACGAACTGATTTTGGTTTCACATAAGGAAAAAAGTTCTTAATTATTGTAGCTACCTCAAAGTGGAGGGGGCTGCTTCTGGAGGTAATGGGTTTCCCTTCACTGGAGGTCTTCAGACTGAGGTTGGATGATCAGAATCATAGAATTCCATTGCTGAGAGGGACTTCAGTGGCTGTCCAGTCCAACCTGTGCCTTAAAAAAGAATCCCTTCTACAACTTAATAAAATGTTCATTCAGATACTACTTGTAGACTTCCAGCGAAAGGGAGCTCTCTTCCTCCTGAGGCGTGGCCCACTCTCCTTTGTGACAGCTCCAATTGTCAAGAAGTTTTTCCTGACATCTTGCCAGTATTTTCTTCTTTGTAACTTCTACCCATTGTTTCTATTTCTGTCTTCTAGGGTCAACCAAAATGAAGCTAATTTTCTTTCTATATTAAAAAATTGTTCAAATACTTAAATATAATGTTCCTCTGAGTGCTTTTAAAAAATTCTTTAAATTAGTTTACTTAATTTTAGTTTTCAACATTTACTTTCATAAGCTTTTGAATTTTAAATTTTCTCCACCTCCTTCCCCACCCCAAGACTGCATGCAATCTGATAAAGGCTCTACATATATATTCTTATCTAACACATTTTCACATTAGTTATATTATAAAGAAGAATTAGAATGAATGGGAGAAACCACAAGAAAGAAAAAAAACCAAGTCTTTTCTCCAAGTTTTGATGGTCTCAAGGTCTTCCACCATCTTGTTTGTCTTCCTTTGAACAATCCTTTGAAGCATATTAATTTCCTTCCTAAAACGTGGTGTTCAGAGCTCAACATAATGTTCCAGGCATGGTCTGACCAAGGCAGAATATAGTGGGACTACTATCACTTCTTTATTAGTGGAAGCTATTCCTTTCTTAATGTAGGCCAACATTGTATTGTTTTGTTTTTTTTTTTGGTTCCTGTATTACACTGTTAAGTCATGTTGAGTTTGTAGTCCACTAAAATCCCAAAATATGTTTTTCATATTCTGCCTCCTTCAATTTGTCCTTGTGGAGTAGATTCAAGCTAAGTTTTGAAACTCTATTAAATTTCATTTTACTAGATTGACCCACTTTTGGATGAAACTACAGCAGGGCAGGAACCATGTTTTGTCCAGATTTTATATCTTCTTTATTGTCTAGCACAGTGTTCTGCATACAGTAGATGCTTAATAGTTGTCTGCTAGACTGAAATGAAATACTATATCTGTAGTAGAACTAGAATGGGAAACAGTGGTAGGTAAATGTGAAAGAAGTTGTTTTTGTTTAGTCATTTTAGTCATGTCTGACTGTGTACGAACCCGTTTGGGATTTTCTTGGCGGAGATACTATATTGGTTTGCCATTTCCTTCTCCAGCTCATTTTTATAGATGAAGAGACTGAGGCAAACAGAGTTAAGTGGCTTGCTCAGGGTCACACAACTAGTAAGGGTAGGGGGACAGATGTGAACTCATGAACATGAGTCTTCCTGGTTCCAAGCCCAGTGCTCTATCCACTGTTCTGCCTAGTTGCCCCACAAAATAATAGGATACATTTTAAATTTTATTTCCTTTAAAACTGTCAATATTAGGTTGTTTGGGGTCTGGAAGTGAGCTTTAGTTTCCCCATATTACAAAATATAATCATCAGACCATTACATCAAAATGAACAAGGGATTCCAGCCTCCATAGGAAGTATGTCTTTAAACATTTTGCAGCTGGGGATGCTTGTTTGCTTCAAGAAAAGTAATAGAGATGAAGGAGCAAGAGCGGTTCTATTTAAAACACGTGCTTTTATCTTGCGCACAAAAAAATTGTTGTCAAGGAACGTTTTTGGTGAAATTTCCATGTGGGTAAATTTGAGCAAAAATAGCTCCAAGCACAATGACACCAACAATATTTTGGTTACACATGGGAAATTATTCCATTCAAAGGAGATTTTGAAGAGAAAAAACTCAACTTTATAGGGGGAAAAAATTCCTCCCCATTACTGTAATGATAGAGTATTTCCCCCAGATCTAATCACACACACATTTAGACAAAATGTTTTATATTCGCTGTAATAGCAACATCTGGTGACTTTCTGACAATTCAACAGCAACTAAACTATGCTTTGGAAAGCCTGTTTCCTATGATACAAATCTGTGAAGTTGCCTGTGGAGTCTTAGGGAGGTTGGAAAATTCTCTCCCTCTCTTGGGTAGCATGCCATCACCCTACCAGGAACTCAGGTGGAAAATTGGAAAGAATTAATAAAAGAAACCAGATTTACTATGGGACAAAGCACTGTGTGTTGTGTGCTGGGAATATGAAAGGAAGAAGATAGTTCCTACTCTCAATGAGCTCACATTCTAATAGGGGAGACAAGACGTATGGAAAGTTTCAGGTGCAAATCAGATGGAAAAGTCCCTTGGTCCTTAAAGTAAAACAGTAAATGGTAATAACTTTAACGCCATTTCCACTGACAAACTATCAGTTTCTAATGTTGAACCATTTGATAGTACCAAGGACTTTGGTGGAAAGAACTTTCTGTTCTAGGTCTTTAGTAAGTATGGTTGTAGCACTGGTAGAAGCATTGCCAGGCTACATTTCCATAGGGGTTGCTTCATAGGATGATATCTTTGAGCCTGGAAGTATGGCTAGGAAGTATGACACATCAGCGTCCTAGATGTCTCTATCAATGTGGTGGTAGTGGTTTAACTTGTCTGGCTCTTGTCTCTCCCTCAGAGTGCCTAACCCTTTATGTAGGCTGGCTTGCTTCCTGTGTGGATTAGAGTTGATTGGTAGATGGTGGAGATGGCTTACCCCTTCTCCAAAGGAGTTGCTTCTTTAGTTAATGACTATGAAGGCTGTAGGATCAGAGATCAAAGGGTGCTGCCATTCCCAAGGTTCTTGTGCCCAACTGCCTGGTAGTGGTGGTTGGTCAGCAGTTGCTGGCAGTGGTGGTAAAGGAGCTGAGCCCCATTTCCACAATGATTTCTCCATTCATTAATGGCTGTGGTGACTGGTAAAGAAATAGACCTGGTGGTTTGAGGGGCACTACTATTCATAGGAAAGAATGAATCCCCATGATACCCCAGAATGCAGTGTCACTTCTTTTTATAGAGCTAAAATGCACTGGCATAAATTTCCAATGCACAGCTGAGAATCATACTAAGTTTGTCCATAGCAAGAAGGAAAAAGATGATATAACTGCCCAACATGGTTTCAATAATGCCCTTTCTACCACTTTAAATCCTAGGCAACCTTTACCATGTTTCCTTTGCCCCTATCTCTCAAACTGTTGGGGGAAGTAATGAAACTGTGCTGAATGATTTTACCATGAATTTATTCTGTCAAATCTTAACTGGGTCCCTACAGCTGCATGACAATTTTTAAAATTCTTTTGTTGGATTTCTTTCACTTCTACACAAATGCAGTTCCAAATCTCTTCACTACTAAAACCTAAATGCACTCTCAACAGATTGTTTTAACTTTTACCTCACTAAGAAGATGGAAACCGTGGTGTATAGTGGATAGGACACTGGACTTAGAATCAGTTAGACCCGATTTCAAATCCTGTCTCAGACACTTAGCTATAGCCTCTAGAATTGATATGAGATCCTAGCCACTGACCATGGGTTCCATCTCTGGGTGTCACACCACACCCTGACTTCTTTCCCCACCACATCTGACTTTGGGTAAACTTTTCCCTTATCTTGGAGGGGTCCAATCCCCCTCCATGCCCCTTCCTGACCATAAATAAGTACTTAGATGCTGTCTATAGTTCTCTCCCCTTTCCTCTCTTTCTCTCTGTAAGTCTGTCTTTCTCATACATGCACTTAAAAACAGTAAAAAGAATAGGAAAATAAAAGGAATATTAGACAGAAAGAAAAAGAGAAACACATAGAGAGGAAGCTAGAGATTTCCTTGGTCTTTTTGCCTCATGATTTTCTCCTTAATCCACCTTCTGCATGACTGTCAAATTGACTATCCTAAAACACAGATCTAACGCTAAAGAAGTAGTTCCATATTACCTTTTTGATCAATTGCAAACTCCTTTGTTTGTCATTTAAAGCCATTCAAAATCTGTCTTCTTTAGATCTTTCTAGAATGTTTTCATATTCCTGCATGCTTTCATGCACATTGGTCTGTTTGACATAGTTCCTATATAGCACAAGGAACCTCTCAGCTCCATTCCTTTGTACCACCAGTCCCCCATGCCTGCCATATTCTCCTTCCTAATTTCTCTCTCTTAGGTCATCTAGCTCCTTTCATGGTTCACCTCAAATCCCACCTTCCCAACAAGACCTTTTCTGATACCAGCTCCTTTTACCCTGTCCCTGTAATGACTGCTTTCATTTTGTATTGACTTATTTACATGAAAATTGTTTTACTCAGAGGAAAGCATATACTCCCTGAGGGCAGAGACATTTGTTTTCTTTTTTCTTTTTGGTATCTCCATCTCCAGTGCCTAGTACACAATAGGCATTCCATAAATGTTTGTGAAATTGAATAACCCCATAATGGATCTTACTATTTATTTCCCCTCTCCTTTCTCCCTCCCTTCTCTAGTCCATCCTGTTGACACCAACGCCAGAATGACCTTCTTGTTGCATTGTTCTGATTATATTATTTTTCTCCTTACAAATCTTCAGTGATTTCACATGGTCTAGCAAATATAAGATACGTTTCTGATCCCGGCATTCAAGGCCCTTCACAACCTAAATCCAATTTACTTCTCATCCTTGACATAGTTTTCTACTCGGCTTTTTCCCTTTACATTTATTTTGTAAACAAAATGGGCTGTCCTCTGTCCCCTGTTCTTGTTCCACCCTCTCCCATCTCTGTGTCTTGCTAAGTTACAGGACTGTTTCCTTCAGGAAACTTTCCCTGCTACCAGCCTCCACCACTGGTCAAAGTGAAGGTTTTTGTGATGCTTTGCCTGGATCTTTCCTTTGCTCTTATCTTAGTCTCCCTAGTATCAGTGATGTGCATTTTCCCTAAAAATCTTTAAGTTCCTTGACATCAGAATATGTATAGTATTTATTCTTTATATCCCTGCACTCAGCATCATGACTTACTTGTTGATGCTGTTTAGTCGTTTTTTGGTCATGCCCAACTCTTCATTTCGGGTTTTCTTGGCAAAGATATTAGAGTCATTCACCATTTTCTTTTCCAGCTCATTTTCCAGATGAAGAAACTGAGGCAAACAGGGTTAAAGTGACTTACCCATGGTCACACGGCTAATAAGTATTTAGTGAGTACTTAATAGATGCTGGTTGAATTGAAAAATCAAATAGTTTAATTGATATGCTACAGAATTGAGAAGCTATGGATGGAGTCAGAACAGAATCATTAACGATTTAATTAAAGCAGTTGAAGAATCATGGACAGTGGTCCATTTAATTATTAGCTTTGTCAAATCAAGTCATAAGAAAATTAATGATAGGAAGCATGGTATAGTGGATAAAGGGTTGATATTGGAGTTAGAAAGTTTTGGGTTGGACATATACTGACTATGTGACCATTAGCAAGTCATAATCTCCATATACCCACACACTATTTGCTAAGACTGCTCTGCAACAGAGATAGGAGTTTCCACAGTGAGAGCTCCCTTAAAGTGGAGAAATCACAATTCTAGACACCCTTCCATCTTCCCATCCCTACAACTAAAAAAGTATTATTGTAGTTCTCTAAAGCTTAGAGCCCAAGTAAACAACAGAATATGATGAGAGCAATCTGTGAACACCCACCTCAGAAACTACCAAGATTCTGTCCATTTTCTTCTCTACCTCTGTCTCTGTCTTTCAGCTCTTTGTTTATATACATTTGCCTCTCTGTTTTCCTTAGTGTCTCTGTCTTTCTTCCTCTCCCTTCAGGTGTGTTTCTATCCCTCTCTCTCTACCTCCTCTTACACTTTCTTTTCCTCTTTTCTCTTTCTGTGCCCTCTATTCATATTTTTCCTCTTCCCTCTTTCCTGTTTCCTTTAACTAGCCATAATCAGAGATTTCTAAACTTATTTGATCTATCTCCCTCTTTAAAAAAAATTACTCAGTAACCCCCCCCTTGAAAATCTACTTTCTTTCATCTTTTAACAGTGTTTTTGCATAGCTAAAAATTACAAAATACATATTTTAAAATGGTGCATCTTAAATTTAATAATTTATTGTAAATTTATGGGCTTTTACTGCATTGAAATTTTGATGATACAATATTGCATCATGAAACCATATATTATCATATTGTAAACAAGTCATTACATGCACATATTCCCACTAATGCATACTGGACTTCCCAACAATGCATGACATGCTTGCCAACACTTGCTTGTTAAGACCTGTCAGCAGACTTGACCGCTTATAACTTGCATTTAATGTATTTATTTAAAAACAATGTAATCACTATGACTTTAACTCTGTTATACAGCAAATAAAACATGTATGAATGGTTTTTTAAATTTTTCTTCTCTTCTTTCTTTATGCTTCCACTGCCCCCTTATTTTTATTTAATGCTCCCCAATTGCACTTGAGGCTACTATAACCCCCCCATCATTCCAGTGCCCCCTCCCCTAGGTGCAGTATCACCCACTTTGAGAACCTATGGCTATAATGAACAGAACCTTTTTCCATTCTCATAGATTCACATAGACTCTTGGGATGCCAGAACTGGTTGGAACCTAATATGTCATCTAGTCCCTGAGCAGAACTGGCTCCTATGACATCCACAATAAGTGATCTTTTGAAGGATTTTGAGTGGAGGAGAGGCATTACCAGCCTGATACATGAAGGAGATTAGTCTGGTAACACATGAAGGATGTGAAGGATAGAAAAGGGAAGAAGCAGCTAGGAAAGAAAGAGAGATAAGCAGAAAGAAAGATGGGGCAGGGAGAGAGTGAAGAAAGGGAGGGGAGGGAGAAAATGGAGGATAAACATTGTTTAAGCACTTACTATGTACAAGTCACTGTGCTAAGCTGTAGGGATATAAATATAAGGTAACAAGACAAGCCCTACCCTCGAGAAGCTTACATTCTAAGAGAGAAGACAACACACAAAAGGGAGCTGAAAGCTGGTGGGGGAGGAGAAGAGAGAAAGACAGAGAGGGACAGAGACAGAGAGAGACTAGGTGGACGATAATAATTAATGTATGATAATAATTAATAATAATAATAAATAGCTCTGCTAGGGTGGTGTCAGTAGGAATAAAGATTAGGAAATGGATGTAAAAGATGTGGAGGTGGAAACAATAAACCGTCACACCTCATAACACCATGATTTCTCAAGCTGAAGTTGCCAGCAAAATAAAGGGGTAGAATTAGAGAAAGGAGAGAAGAGAGTGAACTTTTTTGGAAAAGTGGTTTAGCTTTTGGCCAGCTTGTTTTCCTTTTCCCCTCCTCTTGTAGTTTGTTCATTCATCCTTAACATTCATTAATAAGTTCAGAAGGTTCTTGGCAAAGCTGCGGAATTCTTGGATTCATTAACTTTGATCTGTAGAGTTGGTGAACTTCCTGTCTTTTTTCCATGATGCACGTGAAAGATGGTGGGAGCTCAGCCCTGCAAAGGGCTTCATAAGATGCTCACAGTAAGAAGAGAGTGCTAACAATGAGGGAAGCTGAGGGACTCAGGATCACAGTGTCAGAACTGGAAGGAACCATACAGTCAAACCTCTCTCACTTTACGAAGGAGGAAACAGAGGCCAGGGAAGTTCTGTGACTTATTAGGCACTTATTAGGCACTTGGAAGCATCACAAACTCCCCCTACCCTCCAAGTCTCAGGCTACATTTAAATTAGATTGGTTCGAATAGGTTTTTTTTCCAACTCTTCCTCCTCCTCCTTCTCCTCAAGAAGGAACATCTCCAGCAAATTTCCACTCTTAGGGGATTTTTCCTTTCACTTAAACTGAATTCTTTATGCTGTAGTTTAGAGCTCATTTCCCCTTTGCCTCTGGTGAGTGTTGAGAAAAGCTTAGCAACATGGAAGAAAGAGACCTCCTTGAAATTTCTTCTCCTCTCTCCCCTTCCCTCCACTTCCCTCCCCTCCCCTCTCTTCCTCTCCTCTTCTTTCCTCTTTTTCTTTCTTTTTTTTATTCTTTTCCCAATTCTTCTTCCCCTTCCCTTCTTTTTTTGAGACAGATCTCCCTATCTTGCCCAGGCTAGAAGTATAGTGGATGTTCACTCACAGCCAGATCCCAGTACTGATCATCAGAAAAGCTTTGTCCTGTACCATTTCCAATTTGGGTTACTTCATACCTCAAGGCCACATGTGGCCCTCTAGGTCCTCAAGTGCTGCCCTTTGAGGCCACAGGTTCCCCACCCCTGGTTTAGCCTTAACGCAGCTCAGAACTCCCAACCTCTAGTGATGCGCCAGCCCCAGCTTCCTCAATGGTAAGGACTGTAGGCGGGTGTCTCCGTGTCTAGCCTTAGACACTGAATTTCTAAGTGAATCAGTTATTTTCCTACTAGAATTGCCCTTCTTTGTAACTAGCCAGGAATCCTTACCTTGCTTCTCAGTCTCTATCCATGCTTCTGTGACCTTAGGAATTCTACTTCTCTTTTTGGGTAGTTTCATGGAGGAGAGGACAGCACGATATAGTGGAAGTAGTACTAGGTATGGAGGCAGGAGATTTGGATTTGAATCCTGACTGATTCTTACTGGCTATGGCAAGTCTCTACAATTCTCCAACCTCGATTTCTTCTTATGTAAGATGAGAATAAAATGCTTATGCTATCTATTTTGTTGTGAGGAAAGTGCTTTGTAAGCCTAAGCACCATAGAAATGTGAATGATAATGATCAGCAACTTAACAGCTTACATTAATTATGAATTTTAATTCACATTTATATTGCACTTTAAGGTTTATAAAATGCTTTTTTCATAACAGTCTTATAGGTAGGTAGTACACAGATTCTTATTCCCATTTTACAGATTAGGTTCAAATCAATTTAACAACTCAATTCAATGCCATCCAAAAAGCACTTATTAAACACCTACTATGCGCCAAAGACTCACTGGGCATGGGAGATACAGAGAAAAAAGCAGAAATAGTCATTGCTCTCAGGGAGCTTACATTTTCTTGGTAGGAAACAATATAAATATGGTTAAGTAATTTTAAGATAAATATGAAATGATTTTGAAGAGAGTGCTAACAATAAGGGAAGCTGAGGGACTCAGGATCACAGTGTCAGAACTGGAAGGAACCATACAGTCAAACCTCTCTCACTTTACGGAGGAGGAAACAGAGGCCAGGGAAGTTCTGTGACTTATTAACATTATCCTGCAGGTAGGAAGGTCAGAGGGCAGATTCGAACCCAGGTCCTCTGACGCTAGTGGGAGGGTTTTTCCCATTGTGCCACATTGCCTCCCTATGTAGCCTTGTAGATCACTCTACAGATTCTTGTTGGGGGGATGTAGGAAGACATCGTGGGAGGTACCATTTGCGGGGGTGGGGCAGTAGGATATGTGATTCACTGGTGATAGGGAACTCCTGGAGAATAAGCCCTCTTCCACTTCTAGTCTTAGTAATTTGCCTAAGGGTTTGAGAAGTTAAATGGCTCCGCCAGGGTCACAGAGACAGCATATGTCAGATTCAGGACTTGAATTCAGCTCTTCCTGAATTGAAGGGTGCTGTGATTCTAAAACATGGCTAATTGATTAAAGTAATTGACAGTGCAATGATCAGTTACAAAATCCTCTTCAACTGGTGTTTGCTTTTATTTTTGTTGTTGTTAGATTTCTAAATTCATTCCTGTGGGAAACTCCCAGTATGGAATCTGTTATTTATGGTCATAGAGAGTTGCCTGGAGCCCAGAGAAGTTAAATAACTCGCCCATGGTCATGCAGCTGGTATGTGTCAGAGGTCGAGCTTGAACCAAGGTCTGTCTGACTCTGTGGTTTGTTTCTTTCATTCCCTGGCCTGAGAAGGCATTCTCCTAATTGTGTTCAGTAATCCATTACAATGCTCACTGACTCTTATTCTCAGGATCTAAATGTAGCTGATAGGACGGTATAGCTGCCATATGCTTTTAATGCAGCTGGCTCATCCTTAAGAAATAAAGCAGAAAGAGCATCATAAAATATGTGACTAAGAGCATGAAACATTAAAAAAATAATGCTTAGCTTAAAGCTTATATGAAGACTCTAATCTAATCTTTCTTTTGGTTGACATTTTCTAACTCTCAAGGCAAAATTTTTTGCTGTGACTCAGCTATAAATAAGAAATGTTAAAGAGTTCGGAAATTGTGTTGTGTCTTCAGCTGTATCTGACATCCAGCTAGTAAGAGACATTCCATTTTTTGGTCGTTTTGAAATGCTACCTTTTTTAGTCTTGGCTCTGCTGCTTTTAAACAATATGTTTTTTCTTTTTTATTATGAATTTAAATGATCATCAACAAACACAAAGGGCTAAACTCTTGATGTACAAAGGACCAGAGAGAATTGTGTGTGAAAACCTCCATTTCTGTTTTATAATTAAAAAACACATTAAATTAACAAGGTAGTAACAAAATTGTCCTTTTTGTGTCCCCTTCAGAACTATTGGTTGTTTTCTATTGTATTTTTAATATTTTGTTAGTGGTCTTTTCTCTTTCTCTCTCTCTCTCTCTCTCTCTCTCTCTCTTTCTCTCTCTCTCTCTGTTTCCTCTTTCATTTTTTCTCTTTGTATCTCCATCATATCCTGCTAATTTACAACCCTCTGCCCCCATCATAGAAGACCTCTTTTATAATAAATAGATATACTTAAGCAAAACAAATTAAATCATTGGCTATATCTCAAAATACATGTCTCATTCCGTATCTTTAGTCTATTGCTTCTCATACAAAAGGCTAGAGACATGCATCAACATTAGTCTTCTAAAGTTATTCTTGGCCACTGAGTTGATCCAAGTTCTGAAGTCTTTCTGTGTTTTTGTTTACATTATTGTGGTCATCATGTGAATTTTTATCCTAGTCCTGCTCATTTAACTATGCATTAATTCATACAAATATTTTAATTTTTCTTTTAATTCTTCATGTTGGTTACCACTTACAAAGCAGCCATTATTTCATGAAATTTATATACTGAAATTTGTTCAGACATTACTCAATTAATGGGGATTCATTTTGTTTCCATTTCTTTGCTATCAATATTTTTGCACAAGTACGTTCAAGGGTATATGCAATTTAATGACTTCTTAAAAATATAATTCCAAATTATTTTCCAGAATGATTATACACGTCCATAGGTCTACTAACAGTGCATGAGTGTGACTATCCTACAGCCCTTCTAGAATTTGCTATTTTTATCTTTGCCAATTTGATGGATAGAAGGTAAAACCTAAGAGTTTTAAAATTCAACTTTTTTATTATGAATATTAGGAGTGTTACTCCATATGGTTGTTGATAGCTTTCATGTCTTATTTTTAAAACTTTCTGTTCATATTCTTTGACAATTTACCTATTGGGGAATGGTTCTTGTTCTTATTCGTATCAATTTTTTGTCTAAGAAGTTTGTCCCATGAAACTTCAGCAGAAGTTGGGGATCTGGCATGACTAAGCAACACAAACATCTAAAGGTAAAGAAGACTTTCAGATATAGACATCCTCTAACTTAGAAAAGGACCAAGACTGGAGTAGTACAATTTTATTATAATTATACTGACTAAAGTCAGTGAGAAAATGAAGTTGCCTAGCAGCCTTTGTCTTTCCCCCTAAACCCTCCCTCCACTCCTATCTTACCTGTTACTGTAGAGGGCAATACCACCCTCCCAATCCCTTAGACTTGCAACCTAGAAGTCATCTTGTATTTCTCACTATCTATCCCCTCCATCCCCCCACTTATCTATGCTATTGCCAAGGTCCATTGATTTCTCCTTTGCAACATCTCTGCAATATACTCCCCTCTCTTCACTGATGCTGCCATCTCTCTGGATCAGGCCTTCATAACCTCAAGCCTTGATTATTGCTATAGCTTGCTGGTGGGTCTTTGTTCCTCGAGTCTCTCTGCCCTCCAAATTCATCCTTTTAGACACCAAAGTTGTTTTCCTAAAATTCAGGTCTTTTCCTTCTTTTTGTATCATTAGTGCTCAGCATGGTGCCTAGCACATAGTAGGTACTTAATAAATATTTATTGTTTGATTGATAAGGCAGAGACTGGAGATGGGGAACCTGTGGCCTCAAGGCCATGTATGGCCTTCTAGGTCATTAGGTGTGGCCTTTTGATTGAGTCCAAGTTTTACAGAACAAATCCTTTTATAAAATTAAATTAAATTAAATAATAAGGATTTATTAGTCTATGAAATTTGTATTCAATTAAAAGGCCATAATATTGAGTTGCTTTGACCATGTGTTATTATATGTATTTGGTGCCCCTTCTTACCCTTATGGCTTCTATTTGCTGGAGAGTGTGCCCTGGGGTATAGGGGATATTGCTTTGTAAATGATGTTCATGCTATGCCACTTGAATAAATGACTTTGTTAAAGAACCAAGGCTACTGCCTGACTGTTAAAGGGAAACACACTGGTGGGGGCTTGTAAGCTAGTGCTAAGAGGATAACTGACCACAGGGTTACCACTAGAAACTTGTAACTAGTGGCAGCTATTCCTCCACTGACCTCACTTGACAGTGCCAGATTTTCTAGCTTTAATCCAGTATCAAATAGTTTTGATTATTACTGCTTAGTACTCTAGTTTGAGATCTGCTAATGCTAAGCTTTCTTTATTTCTACTTTTTTCATAATTTCCCTTGAAATTCTTGACATTTTGTTCCTTTAGATGAAATTTATTGTTGTTTTGTCTATTTTTACAATGTAACTTATGTTAGTTCAGTTAGAATAGAACTAAATCTATGCATTAATTTGGGTACTACTGTCACTACAATCCAGCCATAAACAACTAAAATCACTATTATTCCTTTATTTCAGGGAATAATGTTTTGTAGTTGTATTCATCTAATTTCTAAATGTGTCTTTATTGGTTGACTCTTAGGTATTTTGTATTCTTTCGTGGTTATTTTTAGTCTCTACCTTCTGAATTTTTTAGTAATACACATAAAGATGGATCATTTGGCATCTTGTTACTTAACTGAGGTTATGGCTTCAATTAATTTTTAGTTACATCACTAAGATTCTTTAAGTAAAATGGCATATCATTTGCAAATAATGATAATTTTGTTTCCTCTTTGTTTTTTCCTTAATTTATTTTCTGTTTTTTTCTGCTTTACATAGCATTTCTAGCAATATCAAAGTATAATGGTGACAATGGATGCTCTTGTTTTACTTCTGATCTTACTGGAAAGGTTTTTAGTATTTCTTCATTACAGGTCATGATATCTATGGGTCTAAGGGAGATACTCTTTACTCTTTTAAATATCTGTTTAGTTTTATAATTTCTAGTATTAAAATAAATGAATTGTTTTTGTCAAATGCTTTTCTTGCATGTATTGATGTAATCATATGATTTTTTATTATGTTAATAATATGGTCTATTTTGTTTTTAGTTTCCTTACCACTGAACTAATTCCTAATTCCTGACACAAATCCAACCCACATATAATGAATAATTTTTGAATATATAGTTATAACCTCTTAGAGATACTTATGTATAGTTTTTTCTACTTTAACTTTGCCTGGTATGGCCATTAGGACCATATTTGCCTCAGAGAGACAAGTTTGGCAAATAATTTATGTAATATTGCAGTTGATTATTCAATTCAATTGTGAGTGTGTCTAGGCCCCTTTTTTCCTTTTTTGAATTTTTTTTTCCTTTTTGGTTTAAATTTGATTTGGTTTAAATTTCTTGTTTTTTATCTATATTTTTGAAAATATTTAAAACTTTCATTTAAATTTCAAGATCTGTTGGAATGTAAATAAGTAAAATAATTTCTCACATTTGTATTTTTTTCACTATTGTAAATTATCCTTTTCATTTTTATTTCATTCATTTTGTTCTCCTCTCCTTTCTTTATGTTAGCTAATAGTTTAACTACTTTATTAATTTTTCAATAAAACAGATTCTAGTTACTTATCAACTTCATAGTTTTCTGTTTTAAATTATAATTTTTTATTTTTAGAATGTCCATTTTTATGTGTTTTTGGCTTTTTATTTATTTTCTGCTTTTGCTTATCAAAATTAATTGATCTCATTTCTTTAATTTGTTGCTGAAAGTGTTTAGATATAGAAATTTTCTCCTGATGATTGCTTTTGTTGTACCTCAAAAGTTTGGCAAGTTATTTCCATATGATTTTCTTTGATAAAATTATCTATTGTTTCCCCAATTTACTCCTTGAATTTCTTATTCATTAGGATTATATTATTTACTTGCATTTAAATTGAAATTCCCCTCATTGATTATAATTCTCATTACATTGTGATCAGTAATTGACGTGCTTTTCTATATTTGTTTATAAAGTTTTAAAAAATGCCTTGGTACATAATAAATCTTTGGAAAGGTCCAGTTTTTCAACTTAATTGCTCTGTGACCTCAGACATATTGTTTTACATCTCTGTGCTTCAGTTTTCTCCATTCCTAAAATTATGGGGATTATGAAATAATAAAAAACTATAATTTATATAGACTTTAGGTTTATAAAACACCTTACAAATATTATCTCATTTTATCTTACAACAACCCTGGGAGATGGGTGCTCTAATTATCCCTATTTTACAGATGAGGAAACTGAGGCAGATAGTGATTAAGTGACTTGCCCAGGGTCACACAGAAGTAAATGTCTGAAGACAAGCAGGAAGCAACCTGAGCCATTTAGTTCAATTTTCTCATTTACAGATGAGAAAACTGAGACCCAGAAATATTAAGTTGCACTGATCCTAAGTGGCTGGGCCAGATCTGAACTATGTCCTTTTACCTCAGATCTAAGGCTCTTCCACTATATCACATTGCTGAGCTAAATGATGTCTGAAGTCCTTTCTAGTTCTAAATTCTACAATCCTATGATCTTTCTCATTTTTTCCCCTCGTTATGGTACTTTTCCTGTTTTCTATATTCCTGTCCCTGGTCTGGTTAAAAAAACAAACAAAAAAAAAACAAGCAAAATTTTTTTTTTCAAATAGACATAAATCCTCTCCAAGAAAACATTTTGACTTGTATGAAAATTAGACAAAGACATATGGATTAAATTTCCTTGTAAATTAATATGGACTTAAGGGGATGGGAGGTTAGACATTTGAGGTTTTTCTGAGACTAAAGTATCTGGAAAAATAATTCTGAGTCATTCAGTAAAGCAGAAACACAGATTTGCTCTGTTCACTCATGAATAATTTTGCCACATAATAAAGTCTGATACACTCATTTTACTTCTTGTGTAATAGTAATAATAATTTTTACAAATTTACACAAATGCAGGTATTGGAGTTTTCCTTTCTGCCATTACCACCTTACCTTAACAACCCACAACAAAATAGGCACCAAGTAAGGTTCTTGATTCTATCACTATTAAACTCTTTATCTAAATAATTTCAAATACATTCTTCTCCCTGTTGCTAGGTAATCCAAAGTGATTAAACTTCTCAGTAAATCCCTGGACTATCAGCTTTACCAAAGAGATCTAGTATTAAGAAGTAACTCTTTCACCATTATTTCTGAATCATGGAATCTTCAAATCTCAGAGCTTGAATGAGCCTCATGGCCCTTTAATCTAGGCCATACTTGAACATGAATTACTTCTATAACTTAGTAGACAAATATATGTGTCTTGGTTTAAGCACTTTCAGTAACAGAAAATCCTAATTCAAAAGAAAAAATCAGATAGAACTGGTTATTCCCTTTACAGAAGGATTTACTAGAAGAATTCAGGTTAAAGGGAAGATAACATTCTCTCTGTGTCTCTCTGACTTTTTCTGTCTCTGTCAGAAATGGTATGCAAATAGTAAATATTAATTATTATTAATAATACCACTTTATATTTGTGTAACACTTTAACAAAACTATTTCATAAAAAGAATCTTGTTTGATTTCATCTCTCTGAGATAAAACAGGCATTATTATTCCCTACTCTACAAATAAACTGAGATGCAGAGAGATTAATGACTTGTCCAGATCAGACAGTTCAGAAGACATGAAAGTTACCAACATCCCTCTCCTAATACTGTCCGTTATTGCCATGGAACTGACAATTATGGAAAAGGTCTAATGAATCTAAGTCTCAGACTTTTCCCTCTGGCCTGGTAAGGCTACCTTTCTAGTTAATGATGGTGATAATTAAGTACTTCCATGAACTGATGAATCTATGATCTTATCAATGTATCTACTCTGTCTGTTGATGTCAATTATAACCTACCCAGGTCCTTTATCCTTTGTCCATGTCCTTCTGTCTTCAACAGGGGCTCCACTTAATGTTTTATTCCTTTACGTCTCTTGAGATGGCCTGGGTACCAGTGGAGCACAAGGCTATCTATAAGTCATACTTTGATTTTCACCTGGCTAATCCATCTCCTTTTCTGGTTTAATATTTCTTTGATCATATCTTTTAGTCTACTTGTACTTCATAGTTCCTCGTCGTTAATATGTCAAGGCCTATTCATACCCACTATGCATTTCTTCCTTACCTTTAATTAACCTGAAACTTTAATTATTTGGGTATTGTGTATTCTGTGTTTCACATATATATAGCATCACCTAAAGAATCTTGGTGTTAAAAACATTGAATTTTATTTAAGAGTGAAGCTTGGGCTCCAGTTATTAAAAGCACTGTTTACCTTCCCAAAGCAACATACATAGCCTATTCACTCTTCCATTCCAATGATGAGCCCAGTTATTGTTCCTTGGCCATATCTGTCTAAAGTATCTTTATTTACTTATTGACCAGCTCTATGGAATCTCAATTCCACTATATAACATAATCTTGAAAATAGACCTTCTTCTACTTCTTTTTTTCAGTGTGGATAGTTAGGCCAAACTCTCTTGAGCTCTCATATGTATCTCATTTAGAAGACTCTGCAAATTCAGCGCTGGATGTAATTAGCACAATGTCATCTACAAAAAGAGCATCTAGTGGATTTCACCATAATTAGGAAATATCTTTTCCATTTGGAGTGAACAATGGGCATCATCCATGATGGTGGTAAACCATTTTGGCAAGTTTATGCCTCATGTGATATTTAATGAGGGGTTGTCAAACAAAATCATCTTTGTTGATGCAACTTTTAAGGAACATTGTATAATTTAATATATATGCATTTATATATATTTATATATCCTGTTGGATGGAGAACCTTTAAGGTCTCATTTTGCTCTACCAAATCAAATGCTTTTAAAAAAGAATCAACAGGTGCAATGACATCTTTTATTCTCTATACATTTTAGTTAGTTGTGTGGCTGAATGGCAGAAGTGAATGCAGGACTTCCTGACTTCAAGTCCAATAACCTCACATTATGCCATGGTTGTCTCATTCAAGACTCGCTATTTATACTTTAGAAAAGAGGTCTAGAGAGTTAAGTGGTATATCCAAGGCAGTAAATGGCAGATCTTGAATGCAGATCCTGACTCCAAGTCCAGTTTTCTTTCCATTGTACTACACTTCCCCCTCTCTTTACAGCTCAAAGGAACTGGGAGCTATCGACACAGCCTTCTTTAAAGCTGAGGAAGCTCAGCCTTTTCTGTTCAAGAATGGTCAGTGATGGTCCTTTGGAGGTAGTCATTACCAACTGAAAGCATGAGTAAAATAGACTCTATGCTTCTAATCATAAAACCCTCTAGTTTAAACTTGCAAGTTAATGACTGTGATAGAACCAAATAGGCTGTTTTTTTTTTTTACAACATCAGAATGAACCAAACTTTCGCAAAGTCAGCATGTCTTGAATTTGTTCTGACTGAAGTTATCAGAAATCCTACTGGCATGCAATAAAACTATTCATGTAAGACACAAACATTTACTTTGGAATGTTTAACCTTTTACTTTCTTAGAAGTAACCTTAGTCATTCTGATGAGCATGCGTCTTATTGGTCAAATGTGGCTACGTCCTTAGATGTGCTGACCCTCGATTGTTTAGAAAAGGTTTGGAGTTATTACTGAGTGAATTTCCCTGGCCTTCAGTTTCATGATGCAATTGAATTAGATAATATTGTGCCTCATATTTATGTCATGTTATTGGTAGCGGGGTAGGTGATGCACTGAACTTATATAGTCAGGATGGCTAGAGTTCGAATTCAGCCTTGGATACTTACTACCTGTATGACCCTGGAAACATCACTTTGCCTCTGTTGACCTCATTTCCCTCATCTGTTAAAATAGGGATAATAATAATTTACCTCCCAGTGTTGTTGGGATGATCAAATGAGAGAGTTTTAGTAAAGTGCTATATAGATGCTAGTTACTATTACCTCATTTGATCCTAATAATAATGATGATAATAATAACATTTAGAACATTTGTTATGTGCTGGGCACTGTGCTAAGCACTTCGCAATTATTACAACTACTTTGTGAGGTAGGTGCTATTATTAATACCCAGTTTTTACAGAAAGTGAGTTTCAGAGTGGTTAAATGACTTGTCTAGGGTTGCATAATATCATAGGTAGAAGTCCTTCTTGAATCTAAATCCACTATTCTACCCATTTGACTCAACTGGTTAAAACCTTTTTTAAGTTGCCTCTATCTCTTGATCTTGTGGTATGAATATGGTAAAGGAGTAAACACTCCCCCAAGTTCACTTTCTCACACTTTCCTGATTGACTGAGATGGTATGTGGACTAATGATCAACAAGTGATTTCACTATTTCTTTGATTTGTCTCATCAGCTCATGCACCTTGAAACTGACACACAGATGAATGATGAGCGGGACCCAAAATAGGATAAGAGGAGAAAGAAGGAGATTGCCTTTGAAAAATGTAGAGCTTTTAGTGACCCCAAATTTCTTCCTGAAACAAAGATCAGTCCTTTTAGTGACAATATTTTTTTTCTGGTGATGTGGCATGGCTATGAATCACAGTCCCTGAAGCATAAACGTTCAGGGTCACCCAGAAAATAATGGAGAGGAATGTGGTGTTTGATGACAGGCTACAAAACACCACTTGCAAGAAACTGTACAGAAGAAATGGGTTAAAAGGATGTCATGACAGAGATATATGACTAGAAAACAAGGTGGACCAGTCATAGAAGGAGGACTATGAGAACAGATGGATGACTTCAATGTTCCAGGGGTATCCATGCAATTTCTTTTTTTTTAAATACATCTTTATTGATATCTTCTGTCTTTTACATTATTACATAGTTATTCCAAATATATCTTCTCTTTCTCCCCCACCTCCTGAGAGCTCTCCCATACAAGAAATAGTATTTTTTTTAGAGAGGGAAAAAAACCCTTCAGCACAGTTGATCAATACATTGAAAAAGTCCAAAAACATGTGTAGTGTGATTGTTACTGTCTTCTCATCTCTCTCTTCAGTTGAGTACCATATAATTCAATCTATATAAGTCTTTTGTGTTTTGGTAGTTTGATCCCCAGATATTTTATACATTTTATAGTTATTTGGAACAGTAAATTCTCTTTCTTGGGATTCTTCTTTCTTTTCTAAAAAATATTTTTATATTTGATTGCAAAATCTCTGTACTTTAGTACATGGCTAATTTTTTTAAAAATCCAGATGTGGTGTGAAAGATGTATATTCTTTTGTTGTTCCATATCATAAGTCTTTTAACTCAAGTTTCTACAGCAAGTTTTTCAATTATTTTCCCTTTTGTTTATCTTTTTGCCACTTATCTAAAACTAAGAGAGGGATATTGAAGTCTCCTGTCACTGTTGTGTTACCATCAATGTTTTCTTGTAGCTCAGATAATATTTCCTTTATGAATTTGGATGTTAAAGCTTTTGGAGCATGTAAGTTTATGACTGATATTGATTTTTTTTTGTCTGTGGTTTCTTTCAGCAGAATATATTTCTTTGCTCATCCTTTTTTATTTTTCAAATGTTTGTTTTTGCTTTGTCAGATAGCATGATTGCAATGCCAACTTTTTTGGATTCATTTGACACATAGTACATTTTTTCCTTCCCCTCAGTTTTATGTTGTGTATATCTTTGTTTTTTAAATGTGTTGAATATAAGCAACAGATTGTAGTTTTGTTTTCTTATCCAATATGTCACTCTTTTTTATTTTATTGGATCATCCAATCAATTCACATTTAAAGTTATGAGAGTTAGGTTTATATTTTCATCCATCTGTGTCTAACATTTTTTATCAAGTTATGATTTTCCCCCTCTCTGTTGTAAGCATAGTACCATGTTTCTTTAGTTATTTTACCTTAATCTTTTTTTTTAAGGAAGCCCTGTTGCCATCGACTCTCTTCCACATACCCTGATACACTTCTCATTTATTAGCCCTTTCCCTTTGGGGTTTTGCTTATTAGTACCTTTTTCTTTCCTGTTTTTATCTGGTTATACAATTCTTCCTTACTTTCCTCCCTTTTTGTTAGTTACATAGATTATCCTTCTCCTCTCCTCCAATTAGTTTTTGAAAATTCATTTTTTTACCCCTTTCCAAAAAGAATTTCTCTCACTCTCTCTGTTATGAACTCTCCCTGTCTATCCTATACCCTCATTCTCTGATTTGTGACCCCTATAATGCTCTCTTTTCTCTATATTCTTCATGTAATCAGAACTTCAGGGTTTTCATTCTAGACTCTTCTCTAGGAAGTTCTGCCACTGGCTTGTAGATCTTGCCTTGTGGATTCCCCTTTTCCATTGTGCCTCACTCCCAGACCAATGCCAGTTATTGTAGATGTCAGAGTGGATACTGCCCCATAGTTCTCTTTTCACAGATGATCTCTCTTCATTCACAGAACCGCTCATTAGTGTAATCCCCTCTTTTCACCAATCCAAGGTCTCCTTTCTCCCCCCATCTTTCCTTCCTCTCCCTTTCAATTCCCCCCCCCCCCTTCTCACTTGCTCTACTGTAGGCTTTTCTCTTTTTGAGACTGCCAGGGTCATCTTCCCCTCATTGCTAGCCCTAGGTTTGACCCCTGCTATCCCCTTCATCCAATACACGTAATAAAACCATAGCCGACAAGGACAAACAGTACGTACCATTCATTTCTTGTGGTGCTATGGGGAAAGCATAGGAGTCCCCACATCTGTTACTTATTAACTGTGACCTCAGGCAAGTCAGATAATAGTTCTAAGCCTCAGTTTCCTTATCTATAAAATGAAGATTCTTTGAAGCCCCTCTAATTCTATTATTCTGAGTAGGTTTTATTAGCTTGTGAACTTCTTGAAAACTAATAAAAAAGGAAAAAAAAAGAGATCTAAAGCAGAGGCAGTGTGACATCCTGGAAAGAGCAGTGGGTTTGAAATTGGCAGACGCGGGGTTGAATTCTGGTTCTTACTATGCCACCTTAGACAAGTAATTTAACCTCCCTGAACCTCAGTTTCCCTACTTGGGAAATAAGGCTTGTTTCATTTTTTGTATCCCCAGGGCCTTGCAGAGTATGTGGGATGCAACAGGTGTTTTAGAAATGTTGATTTATTCGTTGCTTGGGATAATAATCCTCTTGCCATCTACTGTACCATACTGCTAAAAGGAAAGTCTTTTGGAAATTTTAAAGGGGTATAGAAACATGTTATTTTTTATTAGGAAACTGTGAAATTTGCATTTATATTTTATATTCTGTTGGAATAAGAGTATCACTTTCTCTCTTTTCCTGTAATTTTTGTATGTGACTAGCCACATAAAACAGAGAGCAGTAGTGGAAGGGAAATCAAAGGACCATGGTCCCATCCCCTTGCAAATGATTTCATAGCGTTATAGAAAAATTTTTCAGAGGGAGTGTTTTCACTCCCATTGCTTAATGGAACATACTGACCAAATACTTGCCCGAGTGTGGCTAGGACACATTTGGAAAACACACAAAAAGCCCAGGGACAAAGTTAATGATCTAAATTCACCTGTGGTTTTAGGGATCTGATCAATGTGCTTGCTTATTACTCCACATAAAGTTTCTTTCATCGCAGGAAGCATCATATATAGTTAAGGGGTAGCATAAGATAGTCAGACTTAGAGCCTGGAAACTTGGTCTCAAATTATGCTTTAAATTCTAATTAGCCATGAGATGATGGGTAAGTCATTTTTAATCTCTGCAAAATGGGGTGAATAATCCTTGTGGAACCCGCCTTGCTGGGCTGTTTGTTGTGAAGGAGGTCAACAGCCTTAAAGTACTAAGCGTGAGTTATTAATCATTCTCCAAGATAAGTCCATTAAGGTTGGGGATTTGGCTTTACAAGGAATTTCATTTAATATTCCTACTTGAGCTCACCAGGCGTTGAGCTCAATCCTAGCATTGATGAGAACCAATTTGCATTTTGCTGGTCTGGCAGAGCCCACAAAAGCCAGGTCATCTTTGCAGCTGTCTAATTGTGCATTGTCTAAGTGGCTGTTGGTTGCATGAAACTCTCCCCTCAGAGTACTCATGATTTTCTGGTGTATGGTAGTGTTAAGTTCATGCTCTACTCCTCACAAAATGAAGAAAATGTTACTGTGACTGTTTTCTGAAGCTGCCCTGATTCCATCTTACTTTCTTGCCTTTCCACATTATTTCAACTTATTTGATGAATTTGATGTCATTTCCATTGTTCTCATTTATTTTGTCTTCCATTTGGGGAGGGGGTTACATTAAAGGTTCATTACACAAGCAACTGAATTTCAATAGTTGTTAAAATGGTGTTAATTTGGGGACTTGAAAACACTTATAAATTTGTTCCATTGAACTTGATAGTAATTAATGTTTTCTAAGAAATTATACTGTATGAGTTCCCTCCACCCCACTCCTGCCACCACACACACACACACACACACACACACACACACACACACACACACACACACACACGCTTCCACCAAGGAAAGTATAATCCTGATAAGGGATGGGAAAGGGAACTGTATTAAATTAGTTTTTACTATTTTTAATCACAATCATCCTGTGGCTTGCTGAAGGATAGAAGAACATGGTACAGAAGAGTTGGGATCTGGGTGTGTATTAATATACATGATACTGATTCTTTGGCAACCCTAGCTCTTGAGGGACAGAAGCCTAGAGGGCAAAACACTCTGATATTTGCCAACTTTAACTCTATCTGTCCTCCCATGTACATGATCATAAGATCATTGTCCAGAATCTGGCACATGCCAAGTCTGGTAGGCAGGCCAAATCCAGCCTACCATCTGTTTTTGTGCTGCACCCGAATTAAGAACAGTTTTTTATCTTTTTAAATGATTGAAAAAAAAATCAAAAGAGAAAAAATAAAAAATTAAATATAATGCTCTACAACACATGAAAATTACATGCAATCCAAATTTCAGTGTCCGTAATTAAAGTTTCATTGAAATACAGCCATGCTCATTCATTTACATATAGTCGATGGCTGCTTTCATGCTACGTAGCAGAGCTGAGTAGTGGGACAGAGACTTTCTGTGCCACTCTCATCAATTTGCCCTGCTGCCTATACAGTCCAGATTGCAGTGATAAAATTGTATCTTGACAGTGATTCAAATGTAATGCCTATCTCTCTACTATCACTTTTAAAAATTATTAGTGCATAACCATCATATCAAAACCAGAAAAGAATATGAAAAAAAAGTTTTTTAGTTTTTTTTAGAGCACAGGGATGAGATTGAAATTTTTCTGAATGAGAACTCTCTTCAACCATTACTATTGAAGACTTAATGGTTTTGGAAATTAGCTATTGGTACAGACTTGATGATGTTTTTTTTTAATAAATCCAACCTAAAATCGCAAGGCAAAATTGTGCTTATATGCAAAACATATTGCAGTAAAGACCATTTGACAACCAACATCATGTAATATCAAAATGCTTTATACACTTCCCATGCTGTCAAAAGTTAAAACAAGTACAATCTCCATTCCCACACAAATTTGCCGCAGATATATTTTTTTAGCTCAAACTACAGTTGCAACAGAGTTTTTTGGATCTTGATGCAAGTGCAAAAATTTTTTCCTTATTTCAAAATCCATTTAACTGCGCAGTTGGGGAACTTTTGTCTAACCTTCAACTGCAAGTGATTAACATACAGTGTAATGACTTGCTTAAAAAGCAAATATCGAAAAAAGACTCTAAAAGAATTCTATAAGTGTCTACTAAGCTATGAATATGCTTACTTAAAATCACATGCTCAGGGATTGGTATCAGTATTTAGCAGTTTCTATATGTGTGGAAAAAATTTTAAGATGTAATACATAAAATCTCATTATAGATCAGCATTAACAGTTGAACATTTGCAATCAATTTTGATGACAGGGAAAACTAACTTTGAACCTCAATTAATTATAATATTATCCCCCAAAAGAATTCTATTTTCTTATTAGACCTGTATTACAAACACTTATACTCAATTATTATGATTATATTTAGAATTTTGTCAATCAAAATTTGTGGAAATTTGGTTTTTGTTCTTGTTAATACTACATTATACTCTCAATTTTGTCTCTTGTTCCATGAAGCCTAAAACATTTATTCCCTAGTCTCTTTAGAGAAAAAGTTTGCTGACCCCTGATCTGGTCTAACTCCGTTTTACAGCTAAGGAAGCTCAGTTCCAGAGCAGTGAAATAATTCCTTAGCTATAGTATTAAATGACCTACATATGATGGAAACAGGAGAAAGGCCAGACAAGGTCTTGTAAAAACAAATTCTCTAATGCAGGACAGCTTTACAGCCACTCAGTAGACTGAAAGGTATGGAGAATCTAAGATCTCAGTATTTTTGTTGATTACTAAACCCACTTTCACCTCAAAAACAAACAAACAAACAAACAAACAAACAGACAGACATATCTGACTTGGGAGAGCAGAGCAAAAACTTAATGGCTTATGAACATCCTAACTTCATTTAAAAGTCAGTTTAGTCCAGGCGGTAGATTATGCATCTGGTACAATTTATAGCTTGGAGTATAAAGGTCCAAATAATCAATCTCTTTAACAAAATACAAACATATAGCCCCAGGTAAAATTGATTCTTCAGAGAATTAAAGGGAAGTTCATGAAAGCAAAAGTAGGCCTAAGCTGTGGGCAAAGACATTTGAAGGGACTGACCAAGAGGTACACTAGAATCTCAGGTGATCCCCATCAAAGTCCTAGAAATGTTTGGCTCAAAAGGCTCCCAGCTGGATCCAAGATCAATCCTCTAGGTGCAAAGTTAACTCAAACTGCCCTAGATCTATACCATCCTTTTCCCACAACATTTCTGACTGGGATTGACTGGGAATTGTGGGAATGGGGTGTAGAGGTGGGGAGGAAATCATCAGGGGTAGGGACAGTTAACTCAGGCCTCCCCAGTTCCATTAGCATCCTGGCCTGCAACAATTTCTGAATAGATGTGATTCTAAAGATCATAGCTCTGTTCAATAAGCCTCTGATTATTAATGTCAACACAACAGGGATATGTATTCTCACAAATATGATCATCACTGTAGGTCATTTTATACATAGTATAATGGAAGAGAAATTCCCTATAGGTAGCGAGGTCCTCAACATGCAACTCTCTGAAGATGATTCGTGATGGCTAAATCAAACCCCATAACATTGTCAATCCTCCTCAGTGAGGTCCTTTTTTTTAAAAATTTTCTCTTCAATGGAATAATGTGACATAAGAGAATGCTTCCCTTTTTCTACACAATCCTCCAACTTCAACCTCAAACACCGTGACTATCCCCAGAAAGGTCATACAACAGAGTTACTTCAAAAGTTCTGTTTTTCCCTGACCCCCAAATTCTTCAACTCGGTCATAATTCCTTAGTTCACCTGTTTGCTGATGCCTGATGTTAAAAACAAACAAATCCCACCCCCCTAAAAAAACACAAACTAAAACCCAACAATCCCAAAACAAAAACAAAAAAACCTAGAGATGATTAATCCTTCAATTGCTTCTTGGTTGATATGTAAATATCCTTGAGAAGAGTAACATATTAAGCCTTTTAAGTCACACAGGTTTGGAGTGCCTCCATCCCTTTCTTCAGGGCAACTGCTGATGTAGGGATTTGCCTCTTAGGCATCCAGAATCACCCAGAGTCTAAAAATTTAGACAAAACAGATTTTGCCTACCTTACAATTTTGTGGTAGGTTGGACTCTGCCACATAACCTCACTGTGATCTTTTCAATTTGCCTACCCTCTCCCAGCCTCAGTAATAATAATCAATAATAATCAATCTCTTTAACAAAATATAAACACATAGCCCCAGGTAAAATTGATTCTTCAGAGAATTAAAGGGAAGTTCATGAAAGCAAAAACAGGCCTAAGCTGCAGGTAAAATGGTGAGAATATTTGTATGACCCATCTCTTACCCAGGGTGGCTTTTTTTGAAAAGCAAGTAAGATAAAACAGATGCAAAGCATTTTGAAAGTCTTGAAGTGGTCTATAAATTAAACTATTATGATGATTACCATCCATCATTTGGAAGCATTAGACCTCCCCTCCCCTTGGTCTCCCTGCTGCCAGAGTTAAGCTTTATTTATCTACAGTTGTGCCACAGTGCCCAGCGTGAGCTGATCCAGAATTAAATTTTTTCTCCTGTTTCAATATTTCAAACTGTCAGGATCTCCTTCCCCTGCCCCCATCCCCCTAACTTTTCAGTGGCTAGAAGCACTTTGGTCTCCTGCTGCTGATTCCATAGACATTTCCACACTGAATACTGCCTGGCTTTTGTCATAGAAGAGATAGTCAGCTGATAACGCTTGCCAAGAGGCCTGCGGCACACACTGACTCCTCTCTCCTGGGCACTGCTCTGGAGAAGCATTTTTGCTGAGGGCCTCTGAAGATCTCTCTGTTCTTTGTTTTTCCTATTACTTTAAAGCTGTACAGCACAATTCCCAGCAGGTCCGGTTGGGGAGTTAACTTTAGATTTTACCAACTGGTCCATGGAAAGAGTAGAACAGGGAAGATATATCAACTTCAGCCCTTCAGGAATAAATAAAAATGATGCCCAGGGCTCCTCATGAACTGTAGTCCATGAGATGATTTCCCTGACAGAACAGATTGCTTTCCCACTCATTGCTTTGGAAGGAATGGAGATTGGGAAAGAGCCTCCCACATCATTCCTGCTTCAGTTGCTCCCTGGAGTAAAGTCCTTTTTTTTTTTTAAAACACAACTGTTTTTTGAGTCTCAACCTTGTGACTCCTTGAGAAGCTTCAGTTTACCAGGAGATTCCATTCTTTACAGAGAAAAAAAAGGTTCTGACCCAAAAGAATGAAGCTAACTCATTTTTGAGGTTATTTCACTGTGCAATTTGATAGTTATGGAGTATTTTAAAGTTTCTAAAATATTTTTATTTGTTTCACGAAATATTTGCCTTTTACATATACATTTTTTTAAACATTATTTTAAAAAAAATTTAAGTTCCAAGTTCTCTCCCTCCTTCCTATCCTCCCCACCCTTTGAGAGGGCAAACAATTTGATATTGATGATACATGTGAAGTCATATAAAATATATTTTCATATGAATCATGTTGCAAAAGGAAGCACAGAGAATCCCCTCCTCCCCCAAATAAAGTAAGAAAAGTATGTTTCAATTTGCACTTGGAGTTCATCCATTCTCTCTCTGGATGTGGATAACATTTTTAACCACGAGTCCTTTCGAACTGTCATGGATTATTGTCTTGATCAGAGTAGCTAAATCTTCACAGTTGATTATCCTTATGATTTTGCTATGTATGTGCACAGTGTTATTCTGCACTGTTACTTTGCACCAGTTCGTACGAGCCTCCCCAGGCTTTTCTGAAACCATCCTGCTTGTCATTTCTTATAGTACGATAGTATTCCATCACAATCATATACCATAATTTTTGAGCCATTCCCCAATTGATGGACATCCACTCAAATTCCAATTGTCAGTACAATAAGAGCTGCTATATATATTTTTGTTCAAGTAGGTAATTTCCATTTTTCTTTGATCTCTTTGGGATACAGATCTAGTAGTGTTACTGCTGGGTCAAAGGGTATGCATCGTTTTATAGCCATTTGGGTATTTTATTTTTTTGCCATCTATTCGGTTTCATTTCCTAACAACGCTGCTAGTCCTATGGCCATCCATCTCATTCCCTTCTCACCCATATCTAGGACTCTGCCCCTTGGAACCACCCTGGATTTTGATAGGTGAGCTTTTGACTTATTTTACCTGGAACCTGGTGTCCAGGTCACTTCCCTGACATTTCTAAACCATGCCTCCACACTCATGAACCTGCTTTGGCTTTCCTTTGTGCCTACCACATCCTACTTTATCTTCTAATCATGTATTTATGCGTTCTACTCCCCCAGTAGATTCTAAGTTATCTGAGGTCAAAGACAATCATTTTTTGGTTTTGTATCCAAAGTAGGCTCCTAATAACTGCTTGTTGAATGAATGATTTGGATGGGCATAGGTAACCCTAGATCATGAAAATGTCCACCTCCAGGTAGTCTTCCTCAGCGAGAGGGAACAGAGCTCGGCTCAGGAGGATCAGGTCTATGTTTCCCAGGTTTACTCTGAGATCAGCTGAGTAGGATCAGATCTGGCTTCTTATATCATTACCAATTAGAATCCTTCTTGAATATTGCCCGTGTCTTGATTCCAGAAGAGCTGATGGCCCATCCTTGGTCTACGCAAGGTCCCTGGTAGGAACCACGGGGCTGCCGCATGAGCTGACTACCTTACTCATAGGTGTGGCATTCAGGATCTCAGAAGGCAGCACTGAGGGTAACTTGGTAGGAAAACTCCAACTGCTGTAGTTATAGCTCTGTGGCTTTTAAAAAATTAATTTAACTTTATTTTAAAATTTTATTAATAACTTTTGTTTTTATATCACATCATTTTTGAATATTCCTCATGGTTCTCTTTCCCTCCCCACCACAAACCCACCCACGGAGCCTCTGCATGTAACAAAGGAAAAACAGTTAAGCAAGACCAAATGATACAGTAAATTCAGCTGACTGGGAGTACCTCAAACCTTGGAGAAAGGAGAGGGTTGCATTTTCTCACCTCTTTTCCTAAGGTAAGGCTGGTTGTTACAATTACACCTCCTGCAAACTTCTCAAAGCTCAGGTGCCAGCTCCATGGGGAGGAAACCATCCATTCTTAGTGTATTCTGTTTCTTGATTGTTATGTCATATTAACTCGTACATGCTTATGTATCTGTGTATATTTTGTATACCGCGTCATAGAATGTAAGTTCCTTGAGGGCAGGAAACTATTTCAGGGACTATTTTCACCTCTGATACCTAATGACCAGTACAAAGTATTGTAGGTATTTAATGTATGTGAATTGATTTGAACAGAATTCACTTCTGCTGGTTCTGAAAAGAGTCCGTGGAATGGTTTCTGTAGATCTGGTTCTTGATCAACATAGGTCCTGGATGAGATTCTATGGTCCTAGAGTTACATGAAATGCAAGACTTAAAAGGGGAAGGAGGGCAGGAAACAAGCGATTATTAAAGCACCTCTATTTGTCAGGGATTGTGCTAAGTACTTTGCAAATATTATCTCATTTGAGTCTGTGAGGTAGGTGTTACTATGATCCTCACTTTACAGCTGGGGAAACTGAGGCAGAGGTTAAGTGACTCACCCAGAGATATACAACTAGTATCTGAGGAAATATTTGAACCCAAATCTTCTTGATTCCAGGCCAAGTGCTCTATCCACTGTGCTTCCTAGTTGCCTATGAGAATCATCACATTGTCCGAGGATGCTCTGAAAATGTTTTTCTGATGTACTGGTTTTCTGCCTCTCCCTTTTCATGTATTAGAGCTTTCTTTCCAGCTCTCATCCATCCTGAGACTGGAAAAACCCGCTTGCTAGGCCAGACCTGGAAGCAATTAGAGTAATTGGCCTCAATGTGATCGTCACAGCAGCTGCTCAGTTTTGCTTTGGGTGTCATTATTCTGAACTTCTCTCTGAGCTCTCTCAGCAGAAAACCTGACAGGGTAATAGATTTTATTCAAATGTGAATCTCTCTTTCCCAATATCTGTTCATCCCTTTTCTATGGGACAGTGTGAAAGTTTAGAATTATGGCCTATAGCTTTTTTTTTTCTTATTTTAATTTTCCAGCCACTTGGGCTAGAGTTATTTTAAAGCCAAGATATTAAAGTGAGAGGGTAGCTGTCAACTTTGTTGGAAACACTTGAGAAACTTCTTCACTGTCAAGGTTAAGCAAATCAGAGAATGTGGAGCCCCAATTTTTCTATTCTAGCATGTTTGTCTGATGACACCTTTTAGGGCTTCTGTCTTCTACTAGGTTATGTCAGTGGAGTGCCAGCTCTGATAGGAAGGTTCTACCAGTCTCTGAAGACTTTGAGAACAGGCTCAGGAAGAGCTTTGGCCTATAGTTTGAAAAATTAACCTGGGTAAGTATGAAGATTTACCAATAGGTAAGTCATCAAATGACAAATTTTGTGTCCATGGTGACCAACAAAAATATCGGAGGTCTTTTCTGATGTGAAAAGAGCTTGTGCATTTACCAGAGACTTCTTTATTTAAAACATCTTGAAACACTGTTACAGTTGCTTTATTTGTAACTCCATAAAGACTGAATCCTATTCCTCATTTGTGAGATTTTCCATGAAGGAGCTCAAAGAATTTAGCAAGTGACCAGCTTTGTAATGCCCTACTGGGTTATGTAACTGAATTATGCTTGACTTCAAAGTTGTCAGAGTTAAGTGTTGGGAATATATTTCAAGCTTCTTGACTCTGAGTCTTCTGACCTTCAGCCCAAAATTACATAGATAAATATTATAAAATGCTAGAAGATATTATGTTATAAGGCATCCTAGAAGGGAAGTGTTAGATAGTAGACAGAGTAATAGTCGTAGAGTAAAAAATGAATGAAAGAGCGAAGCATTTAATTGCAAAGCACTGGGGTAAAGGCTGGGGTTACACAGACCTAAGACAGTCCCTACTCTCCAGTTGATGTTCAAATGGGGGAGATGACACAAAGGAAAGGTTTCAGCTGCAAGTCAGATAGAAAAGTCCCATTATCCTTTGGGTGTAAGGGCAAAACAGATGGTAATGACTCTTCTTTAATATCATTTCCACTGATAAAGTTGCTGCGGCTAGCAAGTCTGGGCCTAGCTACCAGCTGAGTGAAATAAAAGGAGAGAGAGAGAGCTTCTAGCTGAATAAGAAAGAGGGAGAGAGACAGGGTATATTCCATAGTCTGTTTATTGCAGAACCATTTCATACAGAGCCAAAGATACATGGAAGATACAAGGTTTATATACCCTTAGCAGAATGCAAGGAACCACCCTTGGTCTCCATCTTTCTCTACCCCAGGCCGAAGCCAATCACTTATTAAGCTATTTTATCCTGGGACCATGTCCAGAGGCACAAACAGAGTGTTACAATCAAGACTTGCAAATTAACTCCTTACTTTCTTTTGATATTCATGAAACCAATGAGAGCATCCACCCAACAAGATTATACTTTCCTTGCATATCTGCCTAATGACCTTTGTAAAACTGGGGAGCTAATGTGGCCAAGGACCCTGAAAGTCTTGCCCTACAACAAAAATCACATCAGTTTTTGATGGTTCTGATATTGATTCATTTGACAATGCCAAAGACTTTGGTGACAAGATCTTTATTTTCTGGTATTTTGGTAGATATGTCTATAGCACCTGCAGGAGCACTTTCCAGGTTGTATCTCTAAGGAATTACCAGGAAGATCACTTTGGGTACCAGGCTGGAAGCATAGCCATTCATTCCTAAGGCTGTTGGATTCAGGATCTTGGGCTGTCTCACTCAGGGTCTCACAGCAGATGGTGGTGGTCTGATCTGCTTGGTGCCTATTTCCTCCTCCATCTCCCTCTCTGTTCCATAGTGGTTACTTTTCCAGCTGTGAGAGTGGGTCTGGAAAACAGTATTGGTGGTTGGGAGACACTTCTACTTCCAGGGCTCTATTGTTTATCTGCTGCTTGGTGGCAACAAGATCAAAGTTCAAATTCTACTAGTTGCGTAACCCTCAACAAGTGACTACTTTTCTGAGCCCATGTCCTTGTCTGTCAAATATTACCTCTGGTACCCATATCAAAGAGTTGCATAATGAAAAAAAAATGATACAATGCAAATCTTCAAACTCTATAGAAATGTCATTGTCATTTTTGGTCTAGATCTGTGGTTTCATTGTTGAGGAAACTATTAATGCAGATCAGTCACTCATCTTAATTTCTAATCTTAGAGAATTGTTCATGATGTTGACTGGGAGTCAGTGTAGTACAGTGGATAAACTGATGACCTCAGAGACAAAATGTCTAAGATTCTTGTCCTGAGAAATAAAAAGCATGGTTGCCATTAAAATTTTCATCATCACAGAGGATTGTGCCCCTGCTTAAGAGGTGAAGGAAATTTCCATCAGAACAATAACAGCTCCCAATCATGAAGTGCTCCATGGTTCCAAAGCACTTTTATCATGATCACCCTGTGATGCAGGTAGTGCCATTGTTAATATTATCAATCCTATTTTATAGATGAAACTGATGCTCAAAGGGGTCAAATGATTTTCCTGGGATCACAAAGGTAGGAGCTGTAGCTTTATTATTCCTGATGTTAGGGTTGCATCACCAATCCAGGTATCAGTGATTTACTCACCGTGTGTGCTCCCTTAACTGATACAGATGGTGACTTGGTCCACAATCTTCAAGAGATCCTGTGGCTAAAAAATTCATTGCTTTCTGACCAATCTGATCATAAACCTCTGTGTAATAGCTACACTGATACTTAGACCACACAGTCTTTCTTCACTCTTTCCCAAAACCTTTCCAGAATGGGAGGATCTGAAAGAATTTGCACTTCATTGATTTAACTTTCTAGAATCTCCATACCACAATGAGGCTTCAGAGGATGCCTTATGTGGAAGGGAGCCAAGGATAAGAGATATAATTTGCCATTAAAAATAACCCAGTAATCTGTTTTAAGAGTTATTTGCTGTGTCAGGAGAACAACATTTTTTTGGAGGCAGTATTAGTCTTCTCCCTCTGGCTTTATTAACATTGGATTACAGATGAGGTAGACACCCACATTTTAGTCTTGCTCGGTAGTACAGTATGTGTTTTATTAACTGTTGGCCTTTATTTAAACTTTATGACCCTGTGTAAAATTCAATGTAAGTGCCACTGAGACCTGTTTTCAAATATCTCCGGTTCCTTAAAGGACTTAAAAGCCTTCCCTGCCAAATGTAGAGCTTTTAATTAAAAGTGCAGTGCACTGGAAATGATGGATGTTTTCTGTGGCCTTGGTCAGGTCAATTGTTCAACTGTTTTTTCCTCTGCTTTGGGGGAAGGGAGGACATGTAGCTGAAAGAAAAAAAAAATGACTGTTTTCTCGTTCTTCTAAACTTTAAATCCTCATGTTCAAACTCATTCTGTGGCAGCTGTAGGGAGATTGGCTAGGGGTCAAAGTTACTGCCAAAGAGAGTTTTCAACACCTTTGACCCTGGCAGGTTGGAATATGGCTGTTTGAAAATGTATATGGTGCTTTTTGGTCACTTGTCTTTTGATTACTCTTGTTCATTGACTCTAGGACATAATGTTGAATCATACATACCAGGAAGACTTCATTTATCTTTTCTTAAAAAGCCATTTAACCCATTGGAATCCCTCTTTTTCTGCCATGATTTCTAGAAAAAGGGTAACTGAAAAAAGCTTATGGGGTCAGGATTGAATCTGAGATTGGATGGTGTTACAATGGTGTATTGGCCACCCTTTTGGAACTGAACCCTTCTCTTTTTATCTCTCTTCCATCTTGAGCCAAAATGGTAAAGGGGAAAGAATCTTGGATTTGAACTCAGACAATATGGGTTCAGATTCTACCTCCACAGCTTATTGCCTATGTGTATCAGCAGGCACCCTAGCATACCCAGGGTGGCTGCTAGCACAGGTTCTTAGATCTGCTTTTCTAAAGGAAAGCCACTCAAAATGGGTTAACAATCTTTCTTTAATCAAACAAGCATATCATTTACCTAGTTCAGGGGGAAACTCCAGCACCCTGAACTCCAGAGAATACAAACACAAGTTACAAGCACAAGTTACAAACACAAGTTACAAACAGACCAAGAAACAGATCAGCAGATGGGCTTCCAACCATCTGACCATCACATCCATTACCTATTCAAGTTACCAGAGAGAGAAGCACCAATATCTGGGTTTTTCAAAGAC
>CM053599.1:86171389-86220851 GCA_028646575.1 Pseudocheirus occidentalis
CATTCTCGGAGCCACTTAAGCAAAGGGGCTAGGGGCAGGAAAGAGCTTCAGATCCCCGTTACACTGTGTCACCTCAGGTAAATTACTCAACCTCTGTGAGCCTCAGTTTCTTTAACTGTCAAATGAGACTGTTAGATTAGCTGACTTCTGTGGTTCCTTCTGGGTCTATTCTCTGTTTCATTACCCCTTTTACTTACTTCCAGTTCATGCTCACTCTTCAGTAAAGCATTTCTTTATCTTCATAATTGCTGTGGTAGAAATGTCAAATGATCAAATTTATATTTGAATAAACAGGAAAAAATGCTATCTTGGTAATTAAATTTATCAGAATTTGAAATCTTGTAAATGACAACTGTGTCCCTGCATAGGGAGTAGCTTTTCATGGAATATTTGGACTTGTTTGGTTTCATCAAAATACTGCTTTATAGTGGCTGTTTCTTATTAATTAATCAACATATATTAATTAAGGGCCTATTATGTGCCAGGCACTGTGGTAGGTGCTGGGCACGTAGATAGAAAAACTGACTTTGGAATCATGGAATGAGAGGATATTGCATATAGAAAACTTTCCAAACAGCTTTTAAGTCATGGCTCTGACATTTACTATCTGGGTGACCCTGGAAAAGTCACTTAATCTCTCTTAGCTCTCTTAACCTCTTCATCTGTACAATGACAATGCTAGTTGCCTCATCGGTTTACAGAAACATAGGATTTAGAGCTGGAAAGGTGCTCAGGGACTGTCTAGTATAGCCTGTACAGAAATAAGAGTTTCCTTTACAGCATAACTGTCAGGTATCTGCACAGCCTTTGCTTGAAGACCTGCAATGAAACTGGACCCTTTGCTTTCTTATGCAGTTCAGCACACTTTTGGATAATTCTAAAGTTGGGAATTTTTAAATACCTTTCATAAACTTAAACAAGATTTTTTTTTTTTTGTAATTTCTACCACATTCTTGGTTCTATTCTTTGGGGGTTGGGGGAATGACAACAAAGGGGGCAGGTCTCTTACGTTACAACCCTCCAAATTCTTGAAGGCATCATTATAACTTTCATTCTTTATCACCATCACCCCACCCTCACCTCCCACCAAGACCTTCTTTCTTTGGATGAAACATTGCTGATTCTTTCAATTTACCCTTATATGGTATGTTTTTGGAGCTCTTTACCACCCTGGTTGCCCTTCTTTGGAAGCTCCCTAAGCTTATCTATGTATTTCCTAAATTGTGGCACCTGGAATGGAATACAACACTCCAGATGTCATCTGACCTGTGCCTCTGAATTAAGTCTAAGAATGCAATTAGTTTTTTCCACTGTTGTTTGACATTGCTGAATTATATTGAGCTTGCTGTTCCCTAAAACCCTAAGAATATGGCTGCATTCCCCCATCTTGTACTTGTGAGTTTAATTTTTTTACTTATAAAAATACAGATCAACTTGAGGGATAGCTTTAAACTGAAACTCCAGCATTCAGATTTTCTTCAGCAGGATGTTAGAACATCACTTACATTTGTAGGCTTCACAACAGTCATTTGGAAAACTTTCAGTGTTGAAGACCAATAGAATTTTGAAACAAAAAACAAACAAAAAGAATGCTTAATATCCAGCCATTCTTCAAGCACATTTTAATGAATCTTTTTAGGTTTCATTTTACTCCTATGTAAAGCCAGAGAGTTGCACTAGGCGATCCCTGGGGAGTCTTCTAGCTATCAGCTAGGAGAAAGAGAAGGAAAAAAAACATTTATTAAGCATCTACCATGTTAGGCGTTGTGCTGACTGCTTTACAAATACACTCTCAAATGATCCTCACAAGAATCTCGGGAGGCAGGCATTATTATTATCTGCATCTTACAGTTGAAGAAACTCAAGTAGATGGGTTAGCTAACTTGTATCTGAGACCAAATTTGAAGTCAGGACTTCTGAATCTAGGCGTAGTGCTCTGTACTCCATGCCACCTAGCTGCTCTCTCCTCCCCTCAAGCAGAACTATGGAGCTAAGAGTTCAGATTGTCATCAGTTTGGAATATTGTGTCATACAATCACCTGAAAGTCATTAGGGGAATTCACAGTCTGGTCTGCTATCACTGCATTTGTATGTCTTGAAAAATTTTCTCTGTGGCAGAGAGGGGGTTTTTGGCTTTAAGCAGGTCAGTCAGCACATAAGACCTATTGTTTAGGAAAAGCCAGGGCCTCATTCTGAGTTCTTGTACATGGCGTTCAGCTGGTCTGTGCACAGGAAACAATGTGGTTAATCTGGGAGAATTAAAGCCAGGGATCCTTATTAATATGGATATTCAAGATGCTGAAGTCATAGCCCTGGGGAAGGAACTTTGAACACTCATAAACCCTTTGAAAAGCATTTGTTAGAAGCAATTTACTTGTGGTTCCATCAGATAGCATCAGAGGATGCTGAGCATGTAAACATCGGTGCTCACCCATGGCACCCAGGCTTCTAATTATTGCCATCTGTGCCTACCTCTCCCTGCCTGGTGGCTTTTCCGGTGACTGAATTTTACTTGCTCTACCATTGCCTTGGACCAGGTCAGCTCAAAGAGCAACGAAAGTGGGAATATTTTTGGTGGCTCTATGCCCAACAGTGCATTCATTTTCCTCCCAGAAATGGGATGTGGAATTGTTTTGTTAGTCGGGCCTAAAGTTATCAAAAGTTCAGAAATAGGGCCAGGGTCATTTTTCTTCACTTAGGGAAGGTATCAGAGCTATTTGTTTTCTCTGTCTTCCCTCCCTCTCTCCCATTAAATTGTATGTTCCTTAAGAGTCCATTTTGGGTTGTATTTATCTTGGATTCCTAAGACCTTGTACACAGTAGGCTCTATGGAAAATGCAAAGAAGGATGAGATTCAGTTTCTGACTTCAGGAAATCTACATTTGATTTTGAAAAACAAGGCACAAATATTAGAAAAATTAAACATACATGTGTATGTGTATGTGTATGTATATGTATGTAATTGAAAAGCTGACCTTCAATGAATGTAAGCTCCTTGAAGGCAAGGACTTTTTCATCTTTGTTTTGAAATCCCCAGCCCCTCACACAATGCCTGGCACATATGATCTTAATATGTAAATAATTGTTGATTGATTGGCTTGAATTCATATTGCAGCTTTGATTACTGTGTACTGTGCCATTAATAACACAGTGAAAGAAGAATCTAGTGGGGCTTGTTGCATCAAGTCATTAAGTGTGCAATACTGAAAAACTGAACGGAGGTTTGATCTCCTATTTGAGAAAAATGTATTTTTCTCTATCCCTATGGACCAGAGGTTCTTAAATCTGCTTTTTGTCACGGACTCCTCTGGCAATTTGATGAAGCTTATTGATCCCTTTTCAGAATAATGTTTTTAAATGAATAATAAAAAGTACAAAGGATTACGAAGTTAATACGACTATCAAAATATTAAAATAAATTCATGGATCCCAGGTTAAGCACCTTTGCTATAGACAATGATTCATAACATGGGTTTAGATAATATTTTCGAATCTAAACCCTGACACAAACCATGACCTCTGTAATTTATAGTCTTATATTGTTGCCTGGGATACTGAGATGGTAAGTGACTTTTTAATAACCATGTGGCTAATCTATGCCAGAGCAAGACTTGAACTTGAGTTTCTCTGATTCCAAGCCTGTTATGCCATAATAATTCTGTCTTATAAATAGTATAGATCTTTGATCCTTCGGGAATCAATGATTTTATACAAGAATGTACCACCTCTACTGATGAAAATCATAGATCTGCCATTCTATAGAGAACAGTTTGACCACTCGATGTGACCCTCTCTGAGTTTAGTTTGGACAAGACACACACATTTTATTGCCAGGGTTACATGCAAAATTTTTTCGGTTTGGTTAGGATTTGCCTTTGAAAGCCCAAGGTCACTTCCGTGTTATAAGGAGGAAGCCTTTAATAAAGAACATGCTGTAGATAGAAGAATGAAATTTATAGATTATCTCCAAAGCTCATCCTTGGGCTTTATTTCAAAAAATAAGAACACCTCCTACCTCTAATCCATCTGTCTGCCTAGCTGCGTACAGACAAGGATGTCAGATGTGATATTATAACAATGGTATGCACAACATGCATTTTTATCTCCCAGAAGCTTAAAAAAAAGTTAAGAAAGCCCTTGAAAATCAATTATAGTGTCTGGCTACTGTATTCCACTTTCTTATTGGACTCTTCCTATTCCTTCTGCAGCCAGGGAGACTGTTGGTGTGTGGATGTTTTATCTGCATGTCAGGTGGATATGACAACTAGATAGTATAATGGAAAGAGTACTGGATTTGGAGTCAGGAAACCCATGATTCAAATTCACCTTCAGATGCTTACAGTTATATGATCCTGGTCAAGTCATTTAACTTTACTCAGACTAATTTTCTTCATTTGCAAAATGATGATAACAATAGCATCTACTTTACAAGGTTGTTGTGAGTTAATGAAATTATATCACTATATGGCACTTTGCAAACCTTAAAGTAATGTGTAAGGCTCTTAATATTATTAGTACAGTTTGGGTAAGAAGCATAAAAAAGATGAATGGCTGAGGTCCTGGATAGCTGATAGAGGAGGGGGCTGGCCAAATCCACTCTGGTCCTGATGAATTTACAGGCATATCTTGGCCTGACAAATGGAAGAGAGTGCTTTTTGTACCAAGGTTTTAATTCCTTAATTCGATTTCGCCATTCATTACATCGAGTCTTCTTTCTCAAAACTTCAGTGCATTCAAATAAATTAAGCAAATATCTATGAAGCACCTATATGTCACTGTGCTGAGAACTGGGAATACAAAGACAAAAGTTAACCCAACTTCTTGCTCTCAAGAAGCTGACATCCTAGGGTATGCTAACTCTAACAATTGAAAAGTTTGAGTTTTGTCTCCTTTTTCTTCTTCTCCGCTATCTTATAATGGGTATCCTTATTCTCTGAGAGTGGAAAGGTGATTTCTAACCAAAAAAATACAGTGAAATGAAAATAGGAGGAAATATGTCATGGTAATAATAGTATTAATTATAATGATCTAGTCGATGGTAATATATTTCTCATGACATATTTTAGACCAGTAACTAAAAAGTACATTGTCCCAACGCAAGAGAATTGATGTCCTAATAAAGGTTTTGGTCTTAAGTTTTGTAACTCCTTTGATTTAGAGCACATTAAAGGGATTGTATGAATTGCAATTGGTTATAAATGGAACACATGGTTTGCTTTATCATCCATCTGAATCCTTTATGAAGGCCAAATGTTGGAGTGGGGGTGCATGGTGCACTTTAAATGCTGGCAAAGGTCACCAGACTTTAAGACTTGGGAAGCTCAGGCATACTTTTATTAAAACATCACTTTTCATTTCCCTCTTTCAACCAATGGAGACTTGTAGAGGGAAAGAATCTGGGGACAACCAACTAATTTCATTTCTCTTATGTTTGTCTTTCTTTGACTTAATTTGATTAAGCCATGCTTAGAAGCTGCCTTTGCTATTGACTTGTAGAATTAGCATCTGGTAAAAAGAAATAAGACTTTATACCTTGCCACTTTGAAAGTTCTTGCCCCTTCTCCTTGCTGGTTCATAGTATCCTTTCAATATGGCACCTTCTATTTTGTAATCTTAAACACTCTTTCTCTGATTTTTATAGCCTCATTTTAGAATAATTTTTTGTTTTGTTACCCATGGCCACTTCCTTCATCATCATCACTTGACATTTCCCCAGGTTTTGTCTGCAGTTCACTTTGTGTTAATTGCAGTTTTCCTCAGAAGCCTTGCTCAGACTCTTTTGTGTGGGAGAAGGAGATTGGATGAAGGAGGCAGCTTTCTATTTCCCTCTTTTTTGTAGAGCTGCTTTATCCCTTTCAATTTGGCCTTATTTATCAGGCCTCCTTTCAGCATTTTTCAAACCTCATTACCCTCCTCTCTGCTTCTTTCTTCCTCTCTGACTCAGAGCAGCCACCTTGCTCTTATTAACATTTTAAACACATACACACACAAATCCTTTCAAACTTTTTAATTTGGTTGGAAGCCGGGTCCCCTCTCCTTTTGTTTCTTAGATGTTTACTGTAGTCCCGCCTATGTAGAATCCTTTTTCTATAGGACCAAAAAGATTTGGGGGCTCCTCCTCAGAGGGTAATTGGGTATTGATTCCATAGTCTGGACCTCTTTGACCCTTTGCCAGGAGTGGAAGACTCAATCAGACCTTCTGTCCACCCTTAGAAATAATGACTAGTGTCATGACAACCTGGACATTTTCCTGGCTTGCTTTGTAGAGAGACCCAGATTAGAAAGCAGACTAAGGGTGTCAGATTTAATCAGCCTGGTCTGCTTCAGCTTTACTTTCTTAAGGGGAGTCTTAGAATTTGGATGTAAAAATGCAACTATATCCATGTGATATAGTGGGAAAAGCCCTAGATTTAGAATAAACAGAACTGGTTTAAAAATCTATCTTTACTTATTTAAATCCTATGTGATGGACAATCATTTAACCTCTCTTAGTATCCTGATCTTCATTATTGTACTTCAAATTCTTTCTTATCTCTAAATTCTATGTCCATGTTAATCCAAGATCACTGACAGATAGATGAACGTTTTGGATAATTGAAGCTAGCACAATTAAAGTGCCTCAAATTTTCATTTTGGAGGAAAGTAATTTTAAAAGATATTCCACATTTCCCTACCTTTTAAAATACTATGTCTAAAGTCATCTTTTTTTATGAGTAAGAGTCATTGTTGTGGTGAATGTAGTGATACTCATTTACCTCCCAATTCTGGCTGGTGGATCTGATAACTACTTTCTTCTGTCTAAGCCTTGGTCTAATCTCTGAGATCAATCCTAACTTTAGAAACTTAAGGAATCAGATTACAGTAGTTTTCCTTGAGAGATTGTAAAATCGCTAAAGTCAAGGATTGCCTTTTTTTTTTCAGTTTTATAGCCTTAAACACTTAGTGTAGGTCTTTGTAGTAGCTATTTTAAAAATATTTACTGAATTGAATTGAATCATCTGATTCGATGTTAGGCCTCCTTTTACACTGGCTACTCATCGTATGGTTTACTCATATATATATATAATCTTATCTGTCTTCCTGTGTGGTAACTGGTTTCAGAGTTTGGTTGTAATTATGAGATCCTTCCCATAGAGTGAGGAGCTGGAAGGAATGAAGATATGGGTCCATAGGAGTTTTAGGGGACAGATAATTCTGTACAGGTTAAAAGAAGAAGAGACGAATTACAGCTTGAGATACCCTGCTGAAAAAGTGTCAGGACAACAGTTTGTCCTAGCTAAAAACAAGTGAGAAGCCTACTCTCTTTCAGGAGCTCACATCCCAATGATGATGGAAGAACTCCAATCCCTGTACAATGGAGGGAGTTGGATTGTTCCTTCTAATGTCCCTTCTAGCTCTGTGTCTATGATCTTATAAAGATGCCCTCTCTAACCTGGCGGTCATCACGACTTCTGGTAATTCACATGGAAACAAAAGAAACTACTAAAAGGCATCTAAAAAGAATTGCTGTGTATTATGAAGTCCTAGGCAAGAAATTGAAGACCTTAGCGTCACAGGTGGTGCTTTTGTTACAGATGCTGATGGAAGGCAACAGAAAGAGAAGGGCATTTTGGAAACAGTTGGTAAATGAGATAGTATCTGAGAATGGAATTTTGATTTGTGGGCCACAATTTAAATTATAAGAAAGGTGGAC
Organism: Pseudocheirus occidentalis; assembly: GCA_028646575.1. Classification (NCBI taxonomy): domain Eukaryota; kingdom Metazoa; phylum Chordata; class Mammalia; order Diprotodontia; family Pseudocheiridae; genus Pseudocheirus; species Pseudocheirus occidentalis. The sequence goes on from CM053599.1 coordinate 86,179,083, forward strand.
CCAGGGATGAAATTCACTTAATAAAAACTGGTAAAACTCTATTAGCCTAGAGCATTACAAATCTAATGAAAAGGACTTTAAACTGAAAAGGAAGGGGAAGAGGGTAAAGAAGTCTTTCTATATATATTTACTAAGCTAGATACTAGAAAAAGCAACTATAATGTAGGAAGAGGAGTAGTAGAAATGTCTAAAAACCATTAATAAAGCCCTCAGACTCAGATATCTATACGCAATTGCACACATCATAGGTAACTAACAAGATTAACTGGAGAGCCTAATAGGAATAAATTTGACATGCACATCATACATATCCCTGAGATCTGATAGGACCCGTGATTAGAATATTGCACTGGAATGAAATACAATATTCAAAATTAACAGGATTGGATAAACAAAGAAACACTATATATTAAGAAAGCATTACATATATGATGATATCTTAGGCACCAAAAATAGGAGACACATGATATAGATTTAACATTTGGATGAAGATCAACGGATAGAGAAATGTTGTTGTGGGAGATATTGTGGGAGTAAACTATTGCCTACCTGGACAGAAGGAAGAAATAGATGACAACTTCAGAAAACATCACAAACTTGGCATGGGAGCATCATATAGGAGTGATGGGAGAACTTCAATTATTCAGACATCTGGTAAAACTCACTCTGCTGGGATTGGAGCAGTTAATAGCTTTTTACCTTATTTTAATATTTTATTCTACAGAAGGTAGAGGAAACAATGAAAGGAACCTCTATTTTATTTCTGATTCTGACAAAAAAAGATGAAAATGATTGCTGAAGGAGATGTGGTGGCCCTTTGGGGTGAAGAGGGGAAAGGGAGGAGTAATCACTATCTAGATTTTGAGATTAAAAAAAAAGAGGAGAGCCAGGTTAGTCACAGAACCTGAGATTTGGAATGGAGTCTAAAGATCACCTACCTGAAAAAGAATCCTTGATAAAGCAGATGCAACAAGGTCTCCAGCAAAAGGGAACCTATTATGTATTACCTGGTTTTGAATAGCTCTAGTTGCTAAGAAAGCCTACCTTAATTCAAGCCTAAATTTGCCTTGATAACTTTTACCAATTGTTTCTACTTCTTTTTTCCCTTTATGGAATGGCATCTGTCCTAGATTTTGGGAGAGTTGACTTCAAAGGTTTCAGAGACATGATCAGCAAGATCCCCTGGCTTAAAAATCCTACAGGGAAAGTGAGTACAGGCATATTGGTTATGGTACCATTTCTGGTACTTTAGATCACTCAGTGCCTGAGGTTCAAATATTTAGTTCCTTTGGTAAAAAGCATATTCAACAACCCACAGGTAAAGGCATCCCTAAAACCAACAGTCTAAAAGGTGGATTGGAACAGGTGTCACTGACAAGGAAATTAAAAGCAGATGGCAAGGAAGTTTCCTGGGACCTTAGGAGCTCCTTGCCGACGTTCATAAACAAAATTTTTTATGTCCTCCTCAGCCAAAAGACCCACAGCAAAGTCCCAGATAACCTCAGCTGGGGGCAAAGTAATCTTGTTGCCATAGGTCTGCTCCATAATGTCTTGGCTTACAATAGCTCCAGTTGGTATTATGGGAGCATGGGGTTTCGCTCAGATATTTTCAGTTCTCCTACTGGCCTCACCTACAACTGGGAAGCTCTCAGTAATGTAATACTGAAGACTTTAACATATCCAATGAGAAAATAAGGGGGATTTGCCTGCCCTTTTGGAATTTGGTGAACTCCATTAGCTTTTGACTATACTCTGAATATTGAAAATGAACTGAGTGTCTGCTCGCTCAGATCTCTGCTGATTGGCTGCCCTACCCCTGATTAGATTGACATCCTAGATTTTCTCAGGCGCGAGAAAAAAATTTTTGGAGATCTTGGAGGGATGGGGTATGAGTGAGGGAAGAAATGAATGTTTGGAAAGTGTTAGGGAATGCTAAAATACTCTTAAGTGCAGGGTGCTGTCAAGGAAAAGGAAGTATTAGATGAAGTTTATGATGCCTAGCGTCAGGACTGTTGTACTCAGCATGGACTCGTTCTCAGTTCTCAGCATGTCAGAGTTGGTCAACACCTTAATGGTACTCATACCACATATTTTCACATCACCTACATCTACTAATGTATCTCTTTCTCCTTCCTGTCCCTTTGAGCTTTGCCTTGTTTTAAGACAAAAACGTTCAACAAAACTGAACAACACACCAGAAAACTTGATTATATATGGTGTTCTGCAGTGATAGTCCTCATCACTTCAAAGAAGCAAGGATAAGGAAATGCCTTCTCCTATCTCTTCTTTGGGGCCAAACAATTTTTTTTCCTGCTTACTTCACTTTACATTACTTCATATATGTTCTCCATGCTTCTCTATACGTATTATTTCTGTCCTTTCTATGGCACAGTAATATTCCATTATGTTCCTTATCACAACTTGTTTAGCCATTCCTTAATAGATGGGAAAAAGAGCTGCTATAAAAATTTTAGTGTATATGGGGTCCCCCTTTTTTTTTGTCATTGACCTTCTTGGAGTATATGCCTAACAAGGGACTCTCTGGGTCAAAGGGTATGGATAGTTCAGTCATTCTTTTTGCATAATTTGTTTCCCAGAATGATCAGATCAATTTAAACTCAACCATGAGTACATCAGTGTACCTATCTTTCTGTAACCCCTTCAAGATTCGCTCTTTCAGTCTTTTGTCATCTTTGCCAATTCTCTGCATGTGACGTCAAGTCTTAGAATTCTTTTGATCTATAGCTCTGGCTATCAGTGATTTGGAACATTCTCCCATATTATTGTTAATAGTTTGTAAGTCTTCTGTTGCGAACTGTATATTCATATACTCTGACCTCTTCTTTATTGGGGAATGACTTCTGGAATTAAATATTTGTATTACTTGTCTACATATTTTGATATAACACCTTTATCAGAGATATTTGATACAAAGATTCTTCTCCCCCCCCCCATTTGACCACTTCCTTTCTTACCCTGGTTACATTAGCTTTGTGCATGCAAAAACTTTGCAGTTTCATGTAATTAAAATGATCTATTTTATCTTTTCACTTTCCTCGATCGCTTGTTCGGTTAAGAATTCAATTCCTAGATATATCTGTGAAAGGGATGTGACCTGTTTGTCTTCTTTTTTATGATATTATCTTTAATATTTAAGACATCCATTTTGAATTTATTATAATATATTGATGTAAAATTTTGGTTTAAATCTCATTTCTGCCAGACTGATTTCTAATTTCCCCAGTACTTTTTGTCAAAGGAAAGTCTTTTTTTTGGTAATTTGTGTTTTCAGGTTTATAAAATACTGGATTCAATTATCTCTGATTTTTCCTTGTGGAATCTTTTTAATTGATCTACTTTTAAAAAAAACAGTACCAAATAGTTTCAACAATTATTTCTTTTATAATATAGTTTGAGGTCTGGAAACTGTTATTTCCCCTTTATTCCTCCTTTTAAAATGATTTCCCTTTAATATTCTATCCTCTGCTTCTCCAAATAAATTTTGTTTCTATTTTGTCTCCCTCTATAAAGAATCCTCTTTGTAGTTTGATTGGTATAGCACTAAATCTATAAATTCATTTTAGTAGTTTTGTCATTTTCCATCATTTTGTTCATTAATGATTTAGGAGTTTCCTAATCAAAAGTTTTCACCTTAAATCTAGGGTACTATTTTCCCTATGGAGTACCCTTTTGGTTTTGTAATATTAGTCAAAGGGAAAGCAAGATTTTCTTTAAAGAGGCATATTGTGGTCTAATAGAAAGATGCAGCTCTGATGTACAATACTTACGTGACCTTGAACTCAGTTGCCATTCAACCTGAGACTCCATTTTCTCCTCTATTAAATGGAGATAAAAATGCCTCCATTATCTGTCTCACAGTGTTGTTTTGAAGACCAGTTCAGATTATACAGCATGTGCAGTTCTTAATGTACCTTAAACATACCAAGCACATAAAGACAGATAGATATAAAGATAGATGTGTATTTTCTAACATTTATAAAAACCATCAGGGCAGCTAGGTGGTACAGTGAATAAAACACCATTCCTGGAGTCAGGAGGACCTGAGTTCAAATCCAGCCTTAGACACAACACAAAACTAGCTGTGTGATCTTAGGCAAGTCACTTAACCCCAACTGCTCTGCCTTCCCTCTTCCAAAAAAAAAAAGCAAAAATAAAAACAAAACAACGAAACTAGATTAGTGATTCTTTATTATTGGAAATTTCTAGTGAGGAACTTCTTTTGTCAGGGAAGATCACTGACCTCTTAAATTTCGGGTCTTAGAGAGTTGTCTGGTGAGGAGTGGGAGGGGGATGGTAAGAGGAAATAAGAGATTAAGTGACTTGTCCAGGGTCTCATAGTCAGCATGTGTCAAAGGCATCTTCCTGCCTCCAAGGCAAGTTCATTGTTCATGCTCTCTCTGAACTTTATAATGTACTTTTAGTAAATGCATTTATTCTACAATGCAAAGGATACCTATACAGTAGGCTTTCCCAATAATCATTTCTGTTTTTCTACTACATTTTGAAAACTGAACTAGTTCTTTCTGTATTTTTATGGTCCATGTTTATTGCCTATTATAACCATCAGAAACATCTACTTTCAGAATGTTCACCTAAACTTTTTCCGATCTCATTTAACATCTCTAATATGTATATGTAATTAGCAACATGTTCTAGAGTATTTGTCTAAATATTTTCTGATCTTATTTAACATATCTAATTATAATGTGTCTGTAGTTAGTAACATGTTTTTGGCATTTAGAATGTATGACATTTGGGAAATGTTGGTGTTGTAACCAGGGATATGACTGTGGGAGGATGAACCAGGCCTGAAAGGGGCAGGGCTAGAAGTCCAGGAAGACATATAGAATCAGAGAAAAACAGATGTGGGAAGGGTTTAATAAAGAAGTATTGCTAAGAGAACAGATAGCGCAGTGGTCTCCAAGTGTTTTTGACTGTGCATTCTTACCAGTAAAAAAAAACGAGCACTATCACATACACATATACATACACACATATATTTATAATGTATATATCCAAAGACATAAAATAGACATAAAAGGATAAATATGATGGAAACAGTCTTAAAACTATTTCTAAGTTTTATTAACAGTTCAGAAAACCTCGTTTTGCTCTCATGAAAATCTCATCAACAATTTTTAGTGATACAAATATAATTGAGCAAGCTTTGTTATTTTTCAAAATTTTTAACACTTTGCAACAACATATTGCAATGTGTTGAAAGTAAATAAACTTATTGAGGGCACCAATTATCCCCCTGTTTATGAATCTCCTACTCTTGTCTTAGACCACCTTATAGACGATACATGACATTTACGATACATGATATTTACTTTCCTCTATCAAAAGGACCAAGTAAGGGCATCAATAGCAATTTGTATTTTCAGTATTGATGCTGTTGTTCGGTCACTCAGTATTCAGCTCTTTGTGACCCCCCTGGACCATACTGTCCATGGGGTTTTCTTGGAAAAGATACTAGAGTGGTCTGTCATTTCCTTCTCTAATTTTTAGTATTAATGGCACTTACATTTCTTTTTAATTATTTTAAACCAGCGTTTATAATTGATTTCCCCCAAATTCCCACAGGCATCAATCTCACCTTATATCCTGTTAATTAGTTCCCCTTGATTTTCTGTGAACAAACACTGGCACCTGGGTAGAAGCTGGATTTTACAATAGTTGTAAGGCAAGTGGAGAGCACAGATTACATGGGACAGTCTCCCACTTCCTTAAGGAAGTCAGTTTATTAGAATTCTAAGGTAAAAAGAACAATTGATTAGAATAAACGCTGTTAATTTATCATGTCAACTGTTGTCTGAAATATACAGGTAGATATGGAAACACTGATTAGTACCGTAATGCTTATAAATGCTTATACATCTTCCTCAGCATTGTCTTGCTCTGAATCTCCCCCTTTAATCTGCTCATATGAAGTAACTGGGAAATCACTGTTCTCGAAGATGTGGATACTTTTATTTGTGCTGTTATACCCCCAGTATAATTTTGCCAAGATCTAGGTCTAGGAAACATTGATATGAAAGAACTTCATTACTGTTCTCCTGGCAGAGTGTGAAACACCTTGCTGGGAGTGCTAATTAAAGTATACCCTATAAGGGTCAGATGGAACAGGGAACTCGCTATCAACCTTCAAAGAGATTCTATTAGAGTTTACATTTCAAGTCAGAGCTTATGCTCCACGTGGAGAGGCCATTGGTGGAATCTCTCTCTAAGAATCATGTAATTCAGAATTTGAGTTCCTGATATTTCGGAGTAGGAAGTTCAGAAAGTTCATAGGAAATAATTTCAATCAGCTTTTACAGTTAGCTTTCCATTAAACCCTCTATTCTCTTTTTTTACTTGGAAAGTTTCTTCTGATCCCCCAATATATTCTGATAATCTTGAGTTACTGAACATACTGAGTAACATAAAAAAGGGTTTATAGGAAAAAAAAAAAGAAACCCCCAGATCACAAGGATGGGGTTGCAGGGGCTTTGCTGCAGGGCCCTGGCACTGGAGTGTTTAGGTGAGACTTTCTGGGGTGTCCCTTCTCTGTTGCAGTGGCACAGGTGGTCAGACCACCCTCAGTTTTACCCTGCCCTCATTGAACTGTCTTCTTGTCTACCCTATTTGTGCTCCTCATTAAATAATTCCTAGTTACAGCTTTGCACACATTTCTTAGTAGGTTGTAACATTGGTCTAGTTTCCTTTAATTATTTTGTTCAAAGCCATTTTTATCCTTCCTCATAGGAGGCAAGAGTAATTAGCCAGAGTACACAGACTTAGAGTAGTGAAACTTCCTTGTCTTGTAAATGGTGTTTCAAGTCTGAATCCAGAGGTCTTTGACACGTCAATGTAATTTCCTTTGGTATAACTGCATGTGTAATTTTTTCAAATTAACTTTTATTTTTAGTTCACACTATTCATTTCATGAGATTTTGAATTACAAATTTTCTCCCCATCTTTCCCTTACCCACTGCCCCAAAACAGCGATCCCACTGTAAAGCCCCTCCCCCAATCTGTTCTCTCCTATATCCTCCCCCATATCCCCTCTGACTTTCCGGTCAGGCAGGATGATCTCCCTACCCCAGTGCCTGTAAATCTTATTTCCCAATGCATGTAAATAATAATAATAATAATATATTTTTTACATTTGATTTTAGAACTTTAAATTCTAGCTTCTTTCCCTTCCTCCTTTGTCTCCCACCCTCACTGGAAATACAAGCAATTTAATACAGGCCATATATGTGTAGTTACTGTGTACATAATTTGAGAGTATGATTTAAGAGGGTCACAATAGATTCTTTGGTAAGACATGTACTGAGGTTTTCATAATTGTCAAGATCAGGTTGGATTCATGAACACTGGCTTGGGGACCAAACAGTAAAACAGTCCAATTAGTAAATCTTTTGGGTTGTTGAATGTTAATGGAGAGAGGATAGGAGCCATTTTTGTCTCTACTTTCTCTTCTTTTTATTTAATGTACTTTTCGTGCTCCTATAGCTATAAATTGATCTTCTTTCCTGCTCCACTCCCAGTGTTTTGGAGATTACTGGCTCACATCAGCTGAAGAATCTTGATATTCTTTTCTGTTATCTCTGGACTTGATAGATACTTGGCAAGTTTTCTTTTTGCAGCCCAAGGCAGAAAATCATCATTTGTATTCTAGGGAAAATGTTAAGGGAACTGCCTCAGCTTTCATAGATTATCTTTAAATCCCAAGTTACTAAAAAGATTCTAGTGCATCATTGTCTAGGACTGGCTTTGACACTATTGGATAGTGGTGTTACTCTTTTTAAGGCCCTTTACAAGTCAGTCATTCAATCTAACAAGCATATGTTAAGCTTATGTGCAAAGTAACATGCTGGTCATTGGGGATACAAAGATGGAAATCTACGTAACCCTTAACTTCAAGGACTTTGCAATCCACTATGAAGGGTGAGAAATGAGACACACATAATTTAAAAGTTTCTAATTAATAAAAATCTCTTTTCTCTCCTTCCCAACTCTCCTCATCTCAGGGAAAAGAAAGAGGAAAAACAAAATCCTCCTAACAAATATTCGGTCAAACAAAGCGAATTTCTGTATTGGTCATGTCCAAAAATCTGTCTCAGTTTGTACCCTGAGTTTGTCATCTCTCTGTGAACAAGAGGGTGTAATGTTTCCTCATGGGACCTCTGTACTTGTGACTGGTCATTGCATTGATCACGGTTCTTAAATACTTCAAGGATGTTTGTCTTTAAAGTATTGTTGGTAATGCATAGATTATTCTCCTGATTCTGCTCACTTTGCATGAGTTCATATAAATCTTCCCAGATTTCTGTCAAATAGTTCTTTTCATCCTTCCTTCTAGGACAATGCCATTCTGCTACCTTCTTATACCATAATTTTTCAATCATTCCCCACTTAATGGGTACCCCCTTTATTTTCCAGTTCTTTGCCAAAGCAAAAAAGAACTGCTATAAATATTTTTTTTGCACATGTGGATCTTTTTCTTCTTTCTTTGACCTCTTTGAGGTATAGACCAACTAGTGGTATTACTGGGTCAAAGGCCATGCATAATTTAGTAACTTTTTGGACATAGTTCCAAATTGCTTTCTGGAATGTCTGTGACAATAACAACCCCACCAACAGTGTACTAATGTACCTATTTATTCATATTTCCCCCAACATTTGTCATTTTCTTTTTTTTTCATTTTTGGCAATATGATGGATGTGAGTTAGAATCTCAGACTTGCTTTAACTTTCATTTCTCTATTTATTAGTGATAATTTTTTTCATATGGCTATTGATTATTTGTATTTCTTACTCTGAAACCATTCATAGATTATAGAATGTGATGGTGTAAAGAAGAGTAGATTAAGACGAAGTGCTTTGGGAAAATTTGAGGAAGGAACGTAGGATAGGATTAGTAGCTGGAGGAGATCAGTTAATAATCCTGTTGATAACTTTTTATAGCACTTTGCATGCATTTGAGCCTTACAAAAACCCTGTGAGACAGGCCCTTTAGGTTTTATTATACTCATATTAATATATGGGAAACTGAGATTATGACATTAAGTGAAGGCTTATGGAGGAATGGCAATCTGACCTGAAAAGAGAAAGAATTTTCCATGTAGAAACGGGAAGGGGATAAAGTTTTGGCACAAGGTCAGTTTGAAGGAGGAAAAGTATCAAAGCAGATGAAGGTAGGATGGGGAACAACAAGCAGTCTAGCTCTGATTAGAGTTGGCAATGGTGTATATGGGATGTTTCTTTTCATCAGTGACCTCCTGGTGGTATATGCCTACCAGTGGAATCTCTGGGTCAAAGTTTATGGACATGTAAACCACTTTATCTGCATTAATTCCATGTTTTATGAGGGTACATGGTAAAAAACAAAATAGTCCCTGCCCTTAGGTTGGGTATATTCTATAAAGAATGCAGTAGAAATTATATACAGCATGTATATGCATGTATATATATATATTCATGTGTATATATGTAGGTATATATGTATACACACATATTATATACACACAAACACATACATGTATATACTGCATTTGGAAAAAGAAGATGCATCCAAATCCATACTCTACTACTTACTGCCTATATGACCTTCAAGAAGTCATTTAATCTCTAGAAATCTAGGTGGTATAGTAGGTAAAGCTTTGGGCCTAGAGTCAGGAAGACCTGGGCTCAAATCCCACCTTAGATACTTACTAGTTGTATGACCCTGGACAAGTCACTTAACCTCTGTCTTTTCCAGTTTTCTCAGCTGATAATAGCCCAATATCACCTATTTTACAGGTTGTTGTGAGGTTCAGAGGAGATACTATTTCTAAGGCACTTAGTACAGTGCCTGGTTCATAGTAGATGCCTAATCAATGATTATTTCCTTCCCTTTCTGGGTCTTAGTTTTCTTTTCTATAAAATCAAGGGGCTGGACTAGATTATCTTTAGGGTCCCTTGTTTTAACTTCATGATCTTAATGTATGTAATTAGGTAAATTCAAGGTCACAATATATACTAACTATTGTGATATGGCCACCTTTATCCCCTTTTAATTCTTACCAGAATGTGCCATTTGCAAGAAATTGTTGGGATAATACCATCCTAATATGGCGGTCATGCTGCTGCCTCTAGACCCCGTCTATGTTCTGTTAGCTCCTCCTTTGGGCTGAGCTAATGCCCACTGCCACCCAGACATAATAGCTCTAGTGGGAACCAGCTCCCTAATTAAGCTATCAGGTAAAACCCTCAGAAGGGCCCTCAGAAGGAGATGCCCTGATAAGGTCTATGTTTTCCCAAGTTGTTACTTGGTTTCAGTATGCATGATGGCACTTCTAAAATGCCACCTTTTCAATATTTGCTTCCTGTTTTCCCCCACTGTTTTTCTTCTCCCACTTAAAATAAACACAAACACTTGCAAACTTCTGAAGCCTCTAGCAGCTGCCAACAGGCTGGCTTGGGTGCTCCTACCTTAGTGGTGCAGATTGCCTTGGCAGACTGTTGAAAGTTGTTGTGACTTAAGGAGCAGCTGGTTTTCAAGAAAGAAACAAAATATATATCTATATATCTATATTTTCCCCCATTTATCTTTTTGCTTGAAGTTTTAAGATCATTCCAGTCTGTGTTGGGCAAACTTCATCTTAAAATAGCCACCAGAAAACAATCTGGCTCTCCTGCCAGACCTATTGGCCTCCTCTGCCTGAATTCTTGGGACCAAGTAGCTGTTAGGTTTCCAGTGCCTTCTGGCATGATTGGATCTTCAATGATGCTCTGTAGTCTACTAAAGAAAGTCCAAACTCAGTCTGGCATTTCAGTTTTGGCCCCAAATAAGAGCTAACATTTATGCAGTACTTTAAAGTTTCCAAAGTACTTCAATTACGTCATCTCATTCAATCCTCCCAACAACCTCATGAGATTGGTGCTATCATTATTCCCATTTTGTAGATGGGGAAGCTGAACCTGAGAGAACTTAAGTCAGTTGCCTAGGGTTGCACAGTATTTGTGGCAGGTTTTGAACTGAGGTCTTCCTGACTCCAAGTCTAGTGTTTTATTCACTAAGCAACCCTGTCTTCCTTATCTGTTGATGAACTCTGCCTATGGAATCGTAGACTTAGATGTAGAAGGACCTAATTGATGTTCTAACCCTGGGTATGCCACTTAACTTCTTAGTACTCCAGACAGCCATGACTGTAAGTTGGAGAAAAAGTATTGACTTTCATTGGTAGGAGTTTCTTCATCCTGGACTTCCCTAGACCAATGATACCATAGTTCCAGTCCCCAATCCTGAGGTATGGAAACAAGAGTCACATCTAGTTCTCCTTACTTGAAGAATAGTGATCTTTCCAGGATGTTGGTCACACGGCTATCCCAGGGACTGTTTCAGGGAGGGACCTCAGAACAGAACAAAGGTAAAAGCTCACATGGGAGTAGAGTCTATGACCTTAGTTTCTATAGCATAGGAACTAACTGAGCTAAGCAGCCTTAGCAAAATGCAATGATGCATAACGGCTGGGCCTACTACAAAGTTATGGTACATCATCTCAGCAGAGCCTTCATTGTGGCTAGGTAATCCTTTTTGACTTCTCTGATGTATTCACTCTCCCACTTGCCACAGCAATATTTTCCAAACCCTCTTTCATCCTTCCTCAAACCTCCCATGGCTCCCCTGCCTCCACCCCCAGCTTCTGACTTCATCATTCAATGGAAATTGCTCTCTCCAGAGTTACCAATGATCCTTTTCCCCCTCAAATTAATTTATTATTTATTTTAAAAATTATTTTCTTTTTAAATTTTGAATTCTGAATTCACTCCCTCCCTCCCACCTTTCCCCTCCACTGAGAAGGCAAACAATATGCAGAAGCATGCAAAACATTTCCATATCGGCCTTATTTCAAAAAAGCAAGAAGAACAAAGAAAATGAGGAAATTATACTCCAATTTGCACTTAGAGTTCATCAGTGCTTTCTCTGGAGGTAGATAGCATTTTTTTTCCCATCACAGGTTCTTTGGAATTATCTTCTGTCATTGTATTGATCAGAGTAGCCGCGTCTTTCACAGTGGATCATCATTAAACATTGCTGTTCCTGTGCACAACGATCTTCTGGTTCTTCTTACTTCACTTTGCATCAGTTCATATAGATCTTGCCATATTTTTCTGAGACCACTCCCCCTATCATTTCTCATAGCACAATACTAATGATCTTATAGTTGTTAAATCTAATGGCCTTTTCTTACTTCTCATTCAGCTTGACGTCTCTGTAGCCTTTGACCTTGTCAATCACCCTCTTCTTGATATTTTGGCCCCTCTAACCTAGTTCTTTCTACTTGTCTGCCAGCTTCATCTCATTCTCCTTTGATGGATCCCCATACAGGTCATTGGGACCCTTTTATTTTTGCATCCCCATTGAGTAGCATGATGTCTTGTAGAAGCTTACATTTGCCGAATGAGCAAATGAATGCCAGTCAGGATGAAAGCTAGTCTGTAATAATTACTATGTGCCAGGCACTGTGCTAAGGAATACAAAGAAAGGCAGAAACATGGTCCCTGCCTTCAAAGGGCCCCCATTCTAATGAAGGAAACAACTAGCTAATAACTGTACATACAAGATATAGAGAGAGCAAATAGAAGGTAATCTCAAGGGGAGAGTTGCTTCAATTGGGTGATGGGAGAGGAGAGACAGGACAGTTCTGCAGAATGTGGGATTGACCTGAGTGTTGAAGAAAGTTCCAAGGAAGGCAGGAGTCAGATGTAAGATGGGGAACAGTCCAGCCATGGGGGAAAGCCAGCTACAGCAAATGCATGGGGTTAGTAAATAGAATATCATGTCTGAGGAGCTGGACATAGTCCAATATAGCTGGACAGTGAAGTATGTAGATGGGAGTAAAGTCTAAAAAAATAATGGAAAAGGCAGAAAGGGGAGGCAGAAAGGGAAAGGCTTTAAATGCCAAGCAGAAGATTTTATATTTGATCCAGGATCAAAAACTTAAAATGTCTCCTAATCAATTCTGCTATGGGAAGGGCCATGAAAATTTAGCTGTCATCTCTGCCTCCTCATTCCCTCTATTCCCCCTCCCCCATCTTCTTCCCCAGGGCACTGGTCTACATCAAAGGGATTATAATGAAAGTATGTTCTCCCAGTTCCAGAGTCCCATTGTAAAACAAGGTCAGTGGCTGTAAAAGCACTGCTAATTTGAGGTTAAAAAGAATGTCATGTTGAAAAATAGAAGTTCTTTACATTTCTCCTGGAAGCAGTTACCTTGCTTCTTGACAGTAAGCAGATATACATCTATAAAAACACAAAAACTCATCACAAAATCCCTTGGCCCATGGGACAGAATCTGCCAGGAAGATCTGAATATGTTTACTTGGCCAAGGTGACTTCTATTAGGCTAGAAATCAATCTCAATTTAAAAGGAAAGTTCCTTTAATAAATATTTATTTATACTTGTAAATTGCTTAAAGATGCTGGTCATTTGAAAGTTCAGAGCTTTCAGCAGGAGAATAAAGAGTGGTCACCCAGATTCTAAGCTCAGGGGTAAGTCAAGCACCCTAAATTTATTTTGACGTCGTGTTCTGAGAGGGCATGGAAACAGAACTTGATTAAACAAAGGCAAGGAGGAATTCCACGTGCCCACAGATTTCTTTGGTTTTCTTTCAGCTTCCCGAGGTCCCTGCTTGGGGGCTGTTGACGGCTGGGCTCAACTTTGTGTTATAGAGCACAAGACCGGGAATCAGGAAGTTCTGGGTTCACACGTCAGTTTTGCCACCTCCATGACCTCAGGTAATGCACTCAACCAGTCTGGTCCTCAGTTTCCCCATCAATGAGGCCATTTAACCAGATGACCTCTGAAATCTCCCCCAGTTCAAAATCTGTGATTTCATTGTTATTGTTGTTCATTTGTTTCTATCATGTCTGACCCTTCATGACTCAATTTGGGGGTTTCTTGGCAAAGATACTGGGGTGTTTTGCCATTTCCTTCTCCAGCTCGTTTTATAGATGAGGAAGCCAAGGCAAATAGAGAGAAGTGACTTGCCCAGGGTCACACAGTAATTTTCCAAGGCTGGATTTGAACTCTGGTCTTCTTGACTCTAGGCCTGTTGCTCTGCTATTGCTCCATGTAGCTGTGTTAATTTCATTAACTTGAACAAATAACTTCCTTTACACGTAGGGATAAATGCCCAGGGAGTTTAAAGCTGGAAGGTGACAACCTTATCCATCCATCATCTAGTTTATATACCGCATGTCACAAGGGAAGAATTTAAGGTTCGGAGAAGGGATGGGACTTGTCCAAGATCATGCTGCTCCTAAATAGAAAGACTAGAATTTAAACCCAGGCCTTCTGATTCTATATTCCAATTTCTTTGCCCTCTACCATGCTACCTCTAATCAATGAGCAGAAATGTTTTTGCTGTGACTTATTTAGGATGGTACTAGCGTGCAGTGAGGTATTTGAAAGTGTCCTAGATGAAAGCCCTATTCTAGGCCCTAAGACTTAGGGGGAACAAAAAGGGAAAAGGTAGAGGATTTTATCATGTATTTTAGTGAGTTTAGTCACTAGGACCCTAGAATTGTCCAGGCATAATTCTCATAGGTCTGACTGAATTACAGCAGTTCTTCAGAATATGTCTTGGGACCTACCATATATAATACCATTCTCCAAGTAACCATGGGGCCTGATCTGAGTTGCTACAGGGCATAGTCTGGTCTTCCTACAGAAAGTAACTGATAGGAACCGGTCTTGTAACTGGATCTCTAAACTGAAACATCACAGCTACTCAAAAGAAGATTATTTTGCAGGAACTCTGTGGTAACAGAGATAATTCTGCACTTAAAGGGTTGGGATTTTGGGGAAAGGAGATAACAAACCTAGTTTTATGTAATTTCTTGAAGAAGCGAGGTGGTACAGCAGCTAGAGCGCCGGATCCAAGCTAAAATCCAGATGGAGACCCTAACTGTGTGACCCTGGGTAAGTCACTTAACCTGTTTGCCCCAGTTTCCTTGTTGGTAAAATAGAGATAGTAACAGCGCCTACCTTCTCGTGTTGTCGTAAGGATCCAATGAGACTGTCTGGAAAGTCCTTAGCACTGTGCCCTGCACATAGTAACTGCTACATAAATGCTGTAAAAATGATAAAATGGTTGTTATTTTACTTTATTGCATCTCATTTGTCCATCATGTGACCCTGAACAAGTAACACAATTTCTCTGTCTCAGTTTCCTTATTGATGACATGAGGGGGTTGCACTTGATGGGCCGTAAGATTCTTTTTAGCTCTAAATCTATGGTTTTGTGCCTTTATGAACTCACATGAATCCCAGGATATCCCGGGACATCATAGCTATGAAACAAAGTTCCACATGGACGGATTCTCATCCAAATGCTGAAGTTTTAGGGAACTTGCCAAGTATCCATTTTTCCAGATGTGTTCCGCCTTTCCTTGACCTGATTCTTCGTATCAAACAACTTACTCTCTAGTGGTTATGGCCACCAAAGAGATGTCCAGTCACAGAGGGTGAGGCTTGAGCTGAGTTTTAAAGGGAAGCCGAGAAGCAGAGGTGAGCTGAGAGAGGGTTTCAGGCGTGGGGACAGCCAGTGCAAAGGTGGGATACGGGGTGTTATGCATGATAAATGGCAAGGACCCCAGTGTAGCTGGGATCATTCACTCAATAAATATTATAGAGCATCTATTATGTGTACCGCACTGAGTTTGACACAAGAGGGATTTGTGACAGTCCAACTGTTTTCAGTCATGTTCATGTCTGACTCTTCATGATCCCATTTAGAGTTTTCTTAGCAAAAGCACTGGAATAATTTTGCATTTCCTTCTCCAGCTCATTTTACAGATGAGGAAATTGAGGCAAACAGGGTCACACAGCTAGTAAGTATCTAGACTGGATT
Organism: Pseudocheirus occidentalis; assembly: GCA_028646575.1. Taxonomy (NCBI): domain Eukaryota; kingdom Metazoa; phylum Chordata; class Mammalia; order Diprotodontia; family Pseudocheiridae; genus Pseudocheirus; species Pseudocheirus occidentalis. Next base: position 86,194,992 of record CM053599.1, read on the forward strand.
TGAACTCAGGTCTTCCTGACTCCAAGTCTGACACTCTATCTACTTACTACCTGCCCCTCAAGGTGATACAAAGAACTGTAAACCTTAGTATCTTCCTTCAGGGAATATTTTATATGAAATGATAAATCGAAGACTCATATTTGGGTCCCCTGAATCCAAGTTCAAGGCCCTCTCAGTATACCCTGCCATCTCCCCCATTCATTCACATAGCCTTGTTGAATTGAAACTTGACACTTAGGACCCTACCTAATTAAGACCAGTGCTCCTTAATCAGCAGACATCATTTACAAGCAGTTTCATTTGGTCTATCATTTTTAGATGACTGCTGTGGATTAGAAGCATATGTGTTATTAACCTGAAGTAAAAATGAGAATTGGGAGACTGCTAATTCACCAGTTTAAATGAAATCCAATTGTACAAAACTATAGGTTAAAAAAAGGGGAAAGAGAAGTTATCAACACATCACAAAACCAACAGTGAAGCATGTTCCCTGACAAGGCATCCGCAGCCTCTCTGTTTACTTATCCCGAATGGGGGTGGGACAGGAAGATGAGCTTGCTGTCCTGTGACATTCTAGCACTATCAGTTTCTGTGATAAAAGCAGCTCCTTTCTTTCCTGGAATAAACAAACTTTCCTTAGGCCTCTAGAGAAGGAAGTTTCTTGCTCACATCGGGCCATATTTGTATGCTTTCTTAGGCGGGTGGAGGAGTGGAAACAGAGAAAAATCATGGGTCAAGAATGAAGAAGGTCAATGGGCCAATTATTTGTTACCAGAAATAAGAATGTCTCTAAGTTAGTGCCAAAGATGGGACCAAGGACTCAGATCCTACGGTACCCAGTCTAATGTCCTTGTTGCCTTTTGCTTGTATCCATTAATTTGGGAAACCTTTAATGGAAAACTTTTTAGAGAAGAAAAATAGTGTTGATGACTATGCGTTTTTGTCATTGTATTTCTAGAATATACAACAATGCACAACCGATATTAGGCACTTATTACTTGTCCAATGAATGGTTGAATTTTACCAAATGTTTACCAAATGTTTGTCCTAGGTTGAATGAAGGTTAATGTCAGGATCTAGAACCTTCAGTTGTAAAATTAAGAAAATAAACCTACTTCAAAGATCCTGTAGCAAGGCTGGGCCTTAAAAAAGAAAATTTGAAGTTGAATGCACAGTAAGAAAATCTTGCTAAACTTACATAGTTACAGAAGACACTTCAGCTCCTGGATGGCTAATCCATTCTGTTGCTCTTTAACAGAAATAGTATCTAACATTAACCTGGTCAATTTAATTTCCCACTTTTTCAATTGTACTTTGAATTAATGAAGTTTACTTATTAAGTACTATTTATTATATGCCAGTCTTAGGGCATACACTGATGAAAAATAACAAAATCTTCAAGGAATTTATAATCTAATAATGATAAAAATAAAATTTACAAAGAACTTTATATACATCATCTCATTTTAATATCAAAACAATCTTGGGAGTTAGGTATTATTATTACCCCCTTTTTATAGAAGAATAAACTTCTTCCATAGGCATACAGTAGTTAAGTGACTATCCCAGCAATGTCTCAGCAGAATTTGAGCTCAGGTCTTCCAGATTCCAGGTCCAGCGCTCTATCCATTGTACCATGCTTTCTTTAAGTGCTGTGATGACCAAGAATGGGTTTGACTTTTGTAACGCTTTCAGGTTGTTTGCTGAAGTGATGCAACTTGGGGAAATGAACTTTTTCTTCAGTTACAGAAAATATAGTTTGGGGGGATTTGGTAGCTAGTGAGACCCCCAGTCATTGCTGTGAAGCTGTTCCATAGTGATACAGCCCAGCACCGTTCTGTGCCTATGCTGACTTTCTGATACAGCAATTGCTTCATGTTTTCTGTGTGGCTAAACTTTTAAATTCGAAGCAGTCCTCTGAGCACTAAAAGGGCCTAAATTCCTACTCCTCAGAGATGAATACTTAAACTAGATTCTCTTATTGATATAAACTGTGGCATACTGCTGGTGGCTGGGGGTGGGGAACGCTTGCTGAGGAAAAGAGCAGGAACCAGGGAGCTCTGCTACAGAATTGTCTGCATATTGTCTCTCCCATTAGATTATAATAAGCTCCCTGAGAGCAAAGACTATGTGCCTTTCTTTGTGTCCCTAGTGCATAGAAAAATGTTTAATAAGAACAGCAAACATCTATATAGCATTTACTATTTGCCAGGCACTGTGCTGAGTGTTTTATGAATAAATCATTTTATCCTCACGAAGGAGGTACTATTATGATGCCATAGGAAACTGAGGCAAATAACGGCTGTGATTTCTCTAAGGTTATATAGCTACTAAGTGTCTGAGGCTGAATTTGAACTTGGGTCTTCTTGTCTCAGAGACAGTGTTCTATGCACTGTGCCACCTTGCTGCAGTAAAACTGCTTTAAAAATTCTCCATTTCTCCCCACCCCCAGAAGACATTTAGATTAAGTGAAGTATTGAACTAGAAACCTTTGTTGCCAAACGTTTTAACCAAAACAAATAGAATGAAACTGCTCCAGGGACATAACTTTCTGTATAAATGAAGTTCATAGAGCAATATGTGCTGAGATGGAGGCCCAGGAATATTAAATGACCCATCCATAGTCATCCACATAATAGTAGGTGAGGCAGGATTCAAACCCTAGACTGCAGAATCAGCTCTCTTTCTAGTCTGCTGCATTTTACACTCAGTTACTGGGCTGCCTGGCTTTGTTGGGAAAGCTTGGGATATAGCCATCTCTGTCCAAGTACTGTGTTTTGTGTTTTGTATCATCAAGGAAATAAAAGAAGGCTGTGCTGCAGGGAGTACCCAAATTGCATGTCTTTCTCAATCGCCTCTTTAATCCTCTGCTTAGTATCAGTCCCTCTTTGACCATTTTTTTTTTCTTTTTGGAGGGGGTAGGGCAGGGCAATTGGGGCTAAGTGACTTACCCAAGGTCACACAGCTAGTAAGTGTTACGTGTCTGAGGCTGGATTTGAACTCAGGTCTTCCTGATGCCAGGGCTGGTACTCTATTAACTGTGCCACCTAGTCATCCCTCTGACTACTTTCCAATGGGTTTAGCCACCTAGCATTCTTGAACCTACTTTTCATAGTTGAGTTAAAGCACATGGACTAGGTGGTATAAGTAGAGAGCTGGACGTGAGTCAAGACGACTTGAGTAGGAATTCTGCCTCAGGCATTTAGTAGCTGTGTGGCCCTGGGTAAGTCATGCAACCTTTCTGGCTGTCATTTTCCTCATCTGTGAAATTAGGGGTTTGGATTTAGTCTACTCTAGTTCACAATCTATGATGCTCTGAAGTCGGATTTGTCTGAAGTGAGGAGAGAGCCCCTTCTACAGCTTTAAAGATGGCTGTACACACATGCCCCTCATCTGAAGCCTCTTTGTACAGCGGAATTGACCCTGGTTTCTCTATAGTCATGCTTCATTAGCTGGATGTCGGAACACAGGTCTCATGAGCTCATGGGCTTCCAAACCTATCCAGTCCCTGGTCATAGTGTGCAAACTTTGATAGCAGGATACAGAGACCTAGCTAATGTGCCCACGACTGGCCTGGGCATGGATTGTATGCATGTCATCTGAGAACTAGACTCATTAAGTTTGGATCTGGCTGCAGGATAAAAAATATCCTATCTGCAGAAACTCTTGGAAGCAGTATTAAATTATGGAGGGATAATAAAATGCATAGGACACAGGATTATCACAGAGCCTAGCATATAATAAGCACTTGATACATTTTTTTTCTTTTTTTTCTTTTTTGGAGGGGGTAAGGCTGGGTAATTGGGGTTAAGTAACTTGCCCAAGGCCACACGGCTGGTAAGTGTTAAGTGTCTAAGGCTGTATTTGAACTCCTGACTCCAGGGCCAGTGCTCTATTCACTGTGCCACCTACCCGCTCTACCTAATCGATTTTTATTTATTGATTGATCATAAAACTGGAGCCAGAAGGAACCTCAGAGGTCATCAGTCCAGGCCCCTTATTTTATAGATGGGGAAACTGAGGCACAAGGAGATTAAGTGATTTATCTAGGGCCATACAGGTAGTTTCAGAAGAGGAATCTGAGCCCAGGGGATATGGCTCTTTCCACTGACGATTTTATTTTTGTCTTTGTATCTACGGGGCTTGGCACAGTTTCCACTTAATAAAAGCCTGGTGACTAAATGATAGGTAGAAGAAGTAACTCTACCAATGAAATAACAGTGCCACGAGATGCTGAAACATGAATGTAGACTTTGGCATAGGAATGGACAGCCCCCCATAAGTCAAGAGTTGGGTTCAAGATCCACCTTTCCCAGTTACTGATGGCTTGACCTCATTGCTCAGCCTTAAGGAAATAGGAACTGTTCAGTAATTTGCAGTCTTGTCTGGCTCTTTGTGACCTCATTTGGGATTTCCTTGGCAAAGACCCTGGAGTGGTTTGCCGTTTCCTTCTCCAGATCATTTTATAGACAAAGAAATTGAAGCAGAGTAAAGTGAGTTGTCCAGGGTCGCACAGCTAGTAATTATCTGAGGCTAGGTTTGAACTCAGGAGGTGAGTCTTCCTGACTCCAGACCAGGCACTCCATCCACTGTGCCAATCAGTTGCCTCGGGAGAAGCAGACATCCCATTTCAAGCGCTGATATCCTATGACTCTAAGAATCATGTCACTGTCGTTGGTGATACTTCTGTATTCTTTATCTGTGTGTGGTAGATGCTGGCTGGAATACAAAGTTCAATAGCCTATTAAAATCTTTACATCCCTAATAGACCTCACTGTTTAGGTCTTGAAAGAGAAAACCTCAATGGGAGGAACAAGGTTCTACAATGGACAGAACTACTGCCTTCCTCAGAGATGAGGTTACTGCCAGAAGGGAAGAATGGCATGTACAGGCTTTGATGTTTGTGGTTTGTATCTAAAATGCAGAAACCACTTTCTGAAATTGTATGTATTGGTGGGTGGGAGAGATTACTTAAAATGATCCCTTGCTTCTGCATTGCCCAAAAAAGCTTTGATAGATTTGAGGAGGTGGGCTGTAAGAAAGAAACCTTAGACTGGTCCAGCATGATCATCTCCCAAATGCTAAAGGCAGAACTCAGAAAATACAAATGGCTTCAAATAAGGCAGGGGTGTTAGAGCTGGATGAAATGTTAGTGGTCATCTGATCTAACCCTCTCCTATTACAGAGGAGGAACTGAGTCCAATTGAGGTGAAGCATCTCCGTCAAAGTTATGTGTATGCTAAAGGTCAGAGTTGTGATACGAATCTGGAATATCTTTCTCCAAACCCAGTAGCTTATTCCACTGCAACACTTGGACCAAAGTGGACCAAAAGCTTCCCCAGACTTGGGCTTCTTGGTTTTAAGTCTCTGGTTCTTTAAGAAAAAAATATTTTTAGGAAAAATTGCTTCTATGTCTCAAATAGTTCTTATAAAAACAGCATTTGGGATGAGTTGGTTATGAGCGAATCAGGAACGTATGATTCTATTTCTAAGTGAATACACATGGAATAAAAAAAGTTTAGAATAGAAATGTGGTTGGCATATTTTGCCATGATCCAAATACTGCCAGACCTTAACCGTTTCATGCTTGTAGAATTTGGGAGAGTTCTTTCCTCACCCATGATTACTCCAGTGACTATGACCAAGGGCATTATCACATTTTCATTTTTAAAAATTTTATTTAGGAATTTTAACTCTTCTGACTGCTGAGTGTATTCCATCTAAGGGGTTCTTCCTTGAGCTTTTTAGTGAGGATCTCATAGAAAATGGGGATGAGAACTAGATGTGTGATTTTATTGATGTAGGAGAACTCCCTTGAGAGGAAATTCCCTCTATGAGGGCAGTTTAACAGTTTCTCAGCAACTTAGTCAGAGAGTTGTCTAGAACACAGAGTGGTTTTGCCCAAGTGACTTGCCTGAGGTCACACAGCCAGTATATGTCAGTGGAACTTAAGCATAGATCTTCCTGGCTTAAAGGTCAGTCTACTTTCACAACATCACAAAGATGATGAAATTTGAATAAAGGAAAAGCCCTAAGGCATATCCATTAGTTGTTTATTCTGACGTTTGATTAAAAAAAACCCAACTACACAAGCACTTCACAACCTGGCCCTTCCTACCTTGCCTGTATTTTTATACTTAACTGCCCTCAACACACTATGATTTAATGTCACTTGACATCCTTGATGCTCCTAAAACACATGAAACTCCATGTCCTGATCCTGGGTCTTCTCACTATCACCTTTGTCTGGAACACTATCCTATCTCCTCTATCTCCTGGCTTCCCTGGCTTCCTTCAAAAATCAAATGTCTCCTTCTGCACGAGGAGTTTTCATGTATCACATTCTCCTGTCTCCCCATTAATGCTAGTGCCCTCCCTCTGAGTTACCTTCCTTTTATGCAGTATATATCTTGGATATAGTTATTCCCGTTTGACTCCCCATTAGAATGGGAACTCTTTGAGGACAGGGATGGTGTTTTTTGCTATTTACATAGTAGGTTAGTGACCAGATGCATGGGACCCTGGAGAAAATATCCCACTTCAATAAATACCTGATGAAGATGATGATGATGATGATCATGGTGTCTTTGAATGAGGCTGATACCCATCACTTTAAATAGTTCTTCTGGGACTTGCTTAGGATGTGACAAATGGTTGTAGCCCTCCTAAATACATTGATAGATATATTGTAGGCTAGGCCACTCACTCCCATAAAGCAAAACACATTACATTTTGAGATTTCTACGGTCAGATTGATTATCCTTTTTATTGTTGTTGCCTTTATAATTTGAAGAGTACAGGATTTGGGCTAAAATGCCTTATAGTTTTTATACTGGTCTGAATGCTTTATTCTTATAAAACCAAATGCTATGGGCTTCAGTGTTAAAGTACAAAAGCAGCATTAACTTGCTAATTAGTTCTATGGATTAATCAAATTGTAATAAGCCCAAGAGAGTTTTCTCCAGGGTCTCATGCATCTGGTCACTAGGCTAAGATACCTTGACTCTTGAGGTTGTATTTACACGGTCTTGAGGTTGTATTTACACGGAAAGATTGAATTATTCCCGAGGCATCAATTACTTTTGATACCAAAAGCATTAAAAATGTTTTTAATAAGGTGCATTTTTTCCTTCCCTATAAAAAGTGGGATAAAAGTGACTTCTAACTGTTTTCATGCTGAAGGAAAGCATCTGGAAAGCCTACTGGCTGTTTACACCACTCGTAGTACACTCAAGCCGTTGTCCAGCTAATTATCATGGAGAACTACATTCCGTGTTGATTTTTAGTCATGAAATCTTCAGGGAATGGAATGAGTCAGCTGATTCCCATTTCCTGCCTTGACTGTTCAGGCAAATGCAGAAATGATAATGTGACAGGACATTTCATTATCTGTATTTAAGTGAAATCTTTGACATATGGATATATTGAATGAACTCTACTCAAGTAGGAGACTGGGATGATAGCCTGGATTCAGAGCATATTGCAGGAAGTTAATGGATGTGTATTCTTTCTGAGTATCTCTGGGCCATAGATTTTAGACACAGAACAATGTGGACAGAAGTGGGCACTCATTATTATTATCTTGTTATTGACCTCTACAAATTTGTTGCCTCCTTTTAAAATGTTGCCTTAAATTTCTGAATTTATGGGAAAATCTCATCAAGTATTTGTTGTTACATTACTTTTTATAGCCCTCAGACCTCTCAACTCTGGAATCACTGGAAATGACTCGATTCCTATAATATTAGCTGACATGTATAAAACTCCTTTATGTTTTGCAAAGAGCTTTACATATATCGTCTGTTTTAAGCCTTGCTGTAAGGCATTATTAAGTCCCATTTTACAAAGAAACTGAATCTTAGGGTCACATAATTCATTTAATATACTTATTAGATGTGGGATTTGAACACCAGGTTCATCAAGTTTTTCTGGTACACTGAATTGTTGGCGATGTGGATTGTAGCTTCCCTCTGGGCTATCCCTCCTCTTTTGAACTCAGAGATTTACAGTTGGGGATCCCGTGATGTACAAAGGATGCTCTGTGTGCCTGTACTCCTAAAACTATAGCTCACAGCCCCTCCCCCACAAGGGTATTACCCTTTAATAATCAAGCAATGGATATAATTGGATCAGAGCAAAAGAATTGAAGAAGATTGTATGGTAAGAATAACAGCTACAAAATGTTTCCATAAACCTGGGACGTATAAATATTTATAGCATCCTTGGGGAAAATGGTCACATTTAGAGTAGCCTGGTAGTGAGGCAAACATATGACAAGACAACTTGTGTCTCTTGCACTACAAGACCCTGTCTCTTCTCATGTGTGATCACACTGCTCTTTCCTTGATGAAGCATTTTTTTTTTCTGGGCAGGTTGATTATATGAGTTCCCTGTGCAGAGCATCTCTGCTGGACAGGTCACTTGACTGGGCTTTCTGGGTCTTTCTCTTCACGGTTTATCTCCAGATTGCTAGAGCTAGTTCTCTCAAATCCAGCTGGTTCCAGTATCTGCTTCCAGCGATCCCATTCCTGCCCCCCTGTTTTGTGTTTGTATGTATACAGATGTCTGCCTCTGTCTCCCCATCTCTCTCTCCCTGCTTTTTCCTGAATGCGGGTTTTCCTGTTGGGTGAGTAGTTCTGTTGCAAGTCACCATGGTCAACCTGGGAGGACAGAAACATTTTCTTCCCCTGCTGTTCCTTCATAGAGGCATTAGAATCACATATCACAAGCCTACGCCCTGCCTCAGATGTGCATCAACCATCCCAGGGCTGGCATGCTTAGCTCTGCGAAGGTCACCAGGGACATGGCTATTATTTGTCAAACCAATACCAAGCTTCTCTTCAACCAGGGAAATGTTTTCATACTTCGTAAGGGAAAAGCAGGAGACAGGCATTTTGTTTTCATTTAGCTGAACACATGAACACTTCATTTTCTCTCCTATCTGCTCCCAACTATAATGGCATCAGTTGGGGGAGGTGATAGAACTCCTTCCCACTACATAGACAATAGATATTCTATGGTGTGGTAAGTTTTTTTAAGTTATTGGCTTCTATAAATTTTGTTTTATAAGAAAGTTTCATTGAAATTTCTGGATTTAGGAAAGAACCTCTATAAGTCTTTGTGGTTATACCAGTTTTGAAAGAAGTGGCCCTCAAGCAGACAACAAGCATTTATTAAGTGACCATTGTGTCTTTCAATTTTGAAAGCCTTTATACTATTCAACTCTGGATTCACAGGGATCACTTTTGCAGGTAAGTGGATGTAGGATTGGAGTAGCAAGAAACTTGAGACAAGAAGACCAAACAGGAGGCTAGTGCAGGAGTCCAGATATGAAGTAAGGAGGCTGTGTACCAAGATGATGGCATCTGAGTGTAGAGGGGGGGTCAGCCTCTTCATACTCAGCTAGGCTGGACCTCATCAAACAGGCAGAGAATTATTGCAGGACCATACTCAAAGCCTTTCTAGCATAGTGGCAATTGTGCCAGTTTTCATTCAATTGACACGGCCTTCAAGAACCCAGGATCATCATTTAGGCCACAGTGAGGCATTGGAGTGATTCTTTGTGGAGATTCAATTCAAAGACCATTTATAAAATCAACTTTAAGAAAAGAGGCTGTATTTTTTGTATTAAAAAAAAAACATCAGGACCCAAAGTCTGACAAAGAGGTATTTGTTTTGCAAATCCTCTTTAAAAATATACTTGTCTTGGATGGTTCTGACCTCATACAGATGTCTTCCCAATTAGGAGCAGCTTGTGTTTCAAGAGTTCACTTGTCAATTGGCTGTTTGGAATTCAGAATGAATTTTCTTACAGAAAAAAATGTAATAAATGGAGGTTGGGTTCCCAGGCCAGCCCACAAAAGTCTGTTTAACCATTAATATAACTGAAACACGAAATTAAAAGTAATTTTTCAACCATACTAAATGGACATTTTAACCTTGTTTTTGTTGGAAAATGAATCACACATTTTTACTCAGGATACCTAAAATATAACTTTTCCTTTTTTGGTGTTTCTCTCTCGCCTCCCTCCCCCCCACCCCAAACCTGCTACTTTCAAGGACAGTAGTCCCTTCAAAAGAGGAAGATAGTTAACATTGAATTGTAATGATTTATATATGTACATCCAGAGCCTAGGAAGATTTTCTGCATGAAGAGAGTAGCTAATAAATGATTGTTGATTGAATGATCTTCATCTGCATAAGGGATCATAGGATTTAGAACTGGATGAGGCCTTAGACTCTTTCGTATGCGTGTCATGGACTCCTCTGGAAGTCTGTTGAAGCTTATGGATTCTTTCTCAGAATAATTTTTTAATGCATTGGATTATAAATGAAACCAATTATATTAAAATAGGCAAATACAAAAATGATCAAATTAGTGAGATTATCAAAATATTAAGAAAAAAACCCAAGTTGACATACCAGGTTGTGCCTCTGATTCAGAGATAATCTAATCCAACCTCTTTGTTTTAGAGATGAGGGAATTCAGGACTCAGAGGGTTTAAGTGACCAGGTCAAGGTCACACAGTTAATAAATAGGAGAGCCAGAATTTGAGCAAAAGTCCTCCAAGCAAATTCTGTGCTGTTTCCATTTTTACCACATTTCTTTTTTGTGATACGAGTAGTAATGAGCCTTAAGGTTTGAATGCCATGTTTGTTTTTAGAGATTCTTGAGCTACTTATGAGTTTTATTTTTTTAATAAATTTTTATATTTTGCATAGCATCTAAATTTCTTAATGTACTTCTGCTTTACCCCTCCCATAGAAGAATTCACTGTAACAAAGAATAGAAGAGGGGGAAAAAAGTTGAACAAAATTAGCCTAATCATCAAAAAAAGATGGCTTTATGTGTGGTATTGCACAACCATTGTCCCCCATCTCTGAAAAGTAAGGAAAGGACTTCTCCTATATCTCACTTAAGACCCAGCTTGTCATTATAATTTCTAAGCTCTGTTTCAATGATTTCATTGTTCTTTCCATTTACATTGCTCCAGCCATTGTGACATATAAAAAGTTTGAGAGATATAGTTTCTGGGTAATTAATCATTTTATTAATTATGCAATAACTAATGAAAGGGATCTGTGGCACTCTCGTATGTCAAAGACCATCATGAAATTTATTTAGTGCTTGGAAGAGTGGGTGTTCCTGAGAGTGGCAATCAGCTCTGATTGGTTAGCAATTCATGAAATTAATATTATAATGAGAGGTAGGCTTATTCTAATGAGGGCCTGGGGGATGTTACTCTGATCCTTGTCTTGGACAAAGAAATGTATCTTTTATCCAGACTACCCTGGCCTAGGGCAATCTAGACAAAGGTGGGGGGAGAACCCCTGCTCAGATCTGGCTAAGTGGAACCCAATGGGCTGGAAGTCACCTTAGATTAAGTTCTTTGTAAGATTCTCTAGTTGAGGGAGGGGAAGAAGGGAGCAACAACACAAGATTTCATCTCATCATCCATTTGACCTAATATCCAAATGAGGAAGGGGAAAAATCTTGGATCTCTTCAATATTGGGTCTCTCCCCATTATACATACTTGGTTCTGCTGATTTTATATCAGTTCATGTGTCTTTTCCTACTTCTCTGTATTCATTGTTTCTTTTAGCACAGTAATCTTCCCTTACATTCTTCTATCACAATTTGATAGGCATCTGCTTTGCATCCAGTTATTTGCTATTTACAAAAAGTGAGCTACAAATATTTTGATGTATATGCGGGCCTTTTTTTGTCATTGACCCTCCTATACTCCTAGCAATAGAATCTTTTGGTCAAAGGCTATGAATATTTAAGTTACTCTCTTAGAATGCTCCCAAATTTCTTTCCAGAATAGTAGGACCAATTCACATCTCCACCAATAGTACATTTGTGTACATACTGTTATTCCATAATTGCTTCAATCACTATTCCCTTTGCCAGTTTGCTGTATCATATGTATAAATTAAAACAGAGATGTACTTTAGAGATCAAGTACAACATACTCCCCCCCCCACCCCATTTAACATAAGGAAATTGAGACCCAGAAGTCATAACATCTAAGAGTCAAAAATCTAGGACCAGAAGGTACTCAGAAGGCCACCAAATCCAACTCCTTCGTTGTACAGATCAGGAAGCTGAAAACCAGTAATCTTAAATGATTTGCCCAGGGTCACATAGCTGCAAATTTATTAGAAGAAATATTTGAATCAAAGTTCTCTGACTCCAAATTCAGTGCTCTTTCTACTAAACTATGTTGCTATCCTATACCTGCTTATATGTATATTCAAATATTCAACAATCAATCAACAAGGATTTATTAAACACTTAGTATGTGCCAGGCACTGTGATAGGCACTGAGGAAAGGTAAAAACGGTCCCTACCTCTAAAGAGCTTACCTTCTAATGGAGAAGACAATATGTGTGTACATACAAAGGTGAGAATCTGTACTCAGGTAGTAGCTCAGTAAGGGGACAAGGAGACTCAAGGGAGAAATAGCAAAACTGGCAATGGACTGAACATATGAGTAAGGAGTGCAGGATGACAATGAGATGGAAGCCATGGGGGACTCAGATGATTGTGGTGCCCTCAGCAAAAACAGGGATATTTGGAAAAGGGGAGAGTTTGGGGGTGGAGAAATGAGTTCTGCTTTGTACATGCTAATTCTGAGATGCCTCCAAGACATCCCAATTTGGAATGCCCCATAGGCAGGTGGTAATGTGAGACTGGAGCTCAGGAGAGACTGGGGCTGCGTATCTTGATCTGGAAATTGAACCTGTGGAAACTGTTGAGATCTTCAAAGGAGATAGCATTGAGAGTAAAGAGGAGAGAGTCCAGGTTAGAACCTTGGAGGGATACCCACATTACATAGATGTGATATAGATAAAGATGCAGAAAAGGAGAGAGAAATTGTCATACAGGAAGAAGAGAACCAAGAACAAATACTGTCCCAAAAACCCAGAAAAGAGAATATTCAGGAGAAGAGGGTAAGAACTAAGTGCTGCAGAGTTGAGGAAGGATGAATTGAGAAAATCTCATCAGATTTGCCAGTTAAGAGATTATTGGTAACTTGGAATGGAGCAGTTTTAGCTGAATGATTGGGTCAGACACCAGAAAGAAGAGGAAATGGAGACACCTAATATTAATGGCTTTTAATTTAACTTGGGATGAGAAGGAGAAAAGAGGTATAGATTGGAGGGATGGTATTGAGGGTTGTTTAAAAGATGAAGGGAGCGTGGCAATGTTTGTAGGGCAAGGAGGTAGTGGCTCTCTAGGTCCTCAAGTGTGGCCCTTTGACAGAATCCTAACTTGGCAGAGCGAATCCCCTTAATGAAAGGATTCGTTTTGTAAAACTTGGACTCAGTCAAAAGGCCACACCCAAAGACCTAGAAGGCTACATGTGGCTTTGAAGCTGCAGGTTCCTCACCCCTGAGATAGGGAGAGATAGAATATTAGGGAAAGGACAGAGATAATAGTGAGACTGACATGCTAGAAAAGACAACAGGAGATTGGATCAAGATTGGGCTGAGCTAAGATGGTAGGATGAGGGCTGGGACTCCCCTGAGCTCTCCCCCAAACTCTTTCAACTACCTTTAAAAAGTGACTGAACAAATTCTAGAGAAGCAGTACCCACAAAGAGACAGAGTGAGGTAGATTTCCAGCCTAAGACCACCTGGAAGGTCTACAGGTCTGTTGAACCAGTTTGGGAGAAGAGTGCAGTCCAGCGTGGGCCAAGCCAGAGGAGAACCAATGCCTCCTGCCCCTTGCAAAGCTGGATCAGGCCTTGGGCCCTCAGTGGAAGTTTCCAGACTTCTCAGCCCACAGACATCATAGACAACTTAGAGTGTCAGCAGGACGGGTCTGTTGGATCTGTGTGAGAAAGAAGCACAGTCCACGACAGGCCACTCCAGTACAACCCATGGATACAATGTTTGACACTCACCTATTTTACTTCTGGGAGTCAAGATGGTGGAGTAAGCAATAAATCACTCTCACGCTCCCTTATTGACCTCAAACCTCAGCAAATATCGCCCCAGGAAGAATCCTGTAACAGTGGAGTCAGTAGAAAGACAAGGTGCAGCAGTCTTTTAGCTTAGAAGGCTAGGGGTATTGACAGGAAAAGTCTGTCTTGCTGTGGCTGAAGGGGACTAGTACAGGATGGGAGGCATCCCAGTAAGCCAGCATCAAGTCCCATGTTAGCTGACCAATGAGAGATGCTGAGCTCCAGGGTGGTGGAGCAGTCAAGAGCCAATACCAGAACCCCATCATGTGCCTTGGCACAGCCAGGGGAACCAGTAGATGCCAGCACAGAGAACCACCATATGCGCTAGTGAAGGGACAGTTCATGTCCCTATAGTGAGTAAGTTTATTTTGCCCCTAAGATGCTCTATCAAGGACATGCCTGTGTAACTTAGCGGCTATTTTATCACGTCTCAGGAACTAGCCATTCCTGGTGCTGAGGCATGCTTGGAGAAAACTGGCTATTTTCTCCCAAGCTTTCCATAAATCAACTCTTGCAGCAACACACAGCCTTTCCTTGGTGGGGGGAAATATGAAGAGGCAGGCACCAAACTTCTTGGCTCAGAGCCACCTTTGTTCAGAAAACATATAAAAATCCCCCAGCATCATCTCCATGTTGGAATCTCACCCAGGGAGAGATGTCTTGCCTGGGCCCCTTTTTTCCCTTTTGGGACTCGATGGCTGACCTTTGGGATTCCCCAGCCTCTGCGATTCAAGTTCGTGCTCCCCGAAATCGGTGATGTTTTTCTTCTTCTTTTCTCTGCTTATCTCATAATTATCCTTATAGTTATATTCTTCCTGTTTCCGTGTGTATTGGGACTTTGCTTTTGTTTTTCTAAGACTTCTTGTATTATTCTATGTATATAATTAAAATAGATATTATTTTCTAATTGGACAGTTGGAACGAATTTGTGGGAACGAATCCGAACCATAATTCTACTCAGGACAGCTAGAAGACAGGTATCCACCAGCAACTGAATCTACCTGTGCTCTCGTGCAGTCCCTGGTCAGGAGGCAACTTCCAGCAGCCAGACCACCTCCACCACCATCCACTACCCCATGAGCTTCAGTGGAAATGCAGAAAAACCCCACCTGGCCTCAGCACATATTAGCCACCACCATCAGCCCAGTTCAGCACCAGGTAAGCTATCAGATCCCTAGAGCCTCCAACTACCACCAGTTGAGGTCCCAGCACACAAAGCTAATAACCAGGCCCCTAGTCCCGAGCACAAGAAGCATGGGACAGTGCTCCCTGTGCCCCAGAAACAGAGATCAGTTTCAAAAGTCAGAAAAAAACAAATACAATGAGCAAAAAGCAACAAAGAAGAGCAGTGACCATAGAGAATTATGGTGACAGGGAATATCAAAACACAAATTCAGGAGAGGACAACATTGTCAATATACCCACATCTGAAACCTCAAAGGGCAATATGAATTGGTCTCAAACCCAAAAACCTTCTTGGAAGACCTCAAGAAGGATTTTAAGAGTCAAATAAGAGAGGTAGAAAAAAAACTGAACAATTCCTTTAAAATACAATTGACAAAATGGAAAAAAAAGTACACTGAAGAAAACAATTCCTTAAAAAATTGAATTGGTAAAATGGAAAAGGAGGTACAGAAGGAGATTGGAGCAAGAGTTCATATAGAAGGGTTTGCCTTGGCAAGAAGGGGTCATGTTTTCATCAGAGACAGGAATGAAGGATATAGTGGATAACCAGGAGGATATAAGAGAATGAATGGGCGGTGAAGAGGCTGCCTCAGTGTTTTCAGTGTAGTATTTATAAGGTCCTTAGCTGAGAGGGATAGGAGATGGGTAGAAATGTCATGGGAGGCTTGAAAACAAGAGAAAAGATTTGGAACAGCTGCTGTGATGAATTATGTAGAGAATTAATCAGGGAGGAGTAGGAAGATAACCTTAGTGCTGTGAGTGCCCAGTTGAGGTTAGATAAATTTGTAGTGAATCCAGTCCGTCCTGTTCCATGACTCTTTCCAACTCTATTTAGCAGCATATAAGAGCACAAGAGGCAGATGGGATAGAATAATCCAGATTTGAGATTTGGCAAGGCATGATTGGTGACTGAACAAGAGAGCATTTGAGGGCAGAGGACAATGTAGAGTTAAATTGGTTTACCAAGGGTTTGGGATTAGTAAGGAATATAGTATAGTTAGTAAAAGGCTGATAGCCTGAGAAAATCCTGAGAAGGAGAAAAGAGAGTTGGTCCTAGTAAAGACAAAGAACAGGGCCATGGATCCTTAGGAATATGAATTCCTAAGATGGAATGGAATTAAATTATAATTGGATAAAAAATTTTAATTCATGAACATGCAAATATAATTTATGAGTGATGGCAAGATCAAGGGTATGGCCATCCCTTAAATAAGCATTTATTAAGCATCTGCTGCTCTCTGCTAGGTATTGTACTAGGTGCTGGGTATGCAAAAAATAGGAAGTCCCTGTCCTCTTAGAGCTTACATTCTGCTGGGATCTATATCTGTCATCTCCTCCTAATTCTATATTTACATAAGTGAAGTCAAGTTAATTGATCAAAGGAAGCCTGGAAACATGGAACACAACTTGACTATTCGTGAGAGGGTTTGCTTATACTGTCACTGAGCCAAGATAGCTGTCTCTTTGAGCAGCACCATGATTCTGTTAGATAATTTATTGGATACTGTTTTGAATGCTGGAAAACATCATTTAAATCTAAGAGACTATTGTTATCTCAAAATGAATACCTGGATTATATTTTGTTTTATGACATTCCTCTACACATTGGCTAGATGCAGGCTACTTGCAGCTTTGCTCATCAAGAATTGTTTCTGATTATGCAAAAACACCAACACAGTGCTTTCCACAGAAAAGGAGCTCTATATGAATATTGGTTGAATTGAATTGCAGCAAACACAATTCTTTTCAAAAGCACTTACTTTGTGCGGCCTGAGCAAAGCACTTTTCATTCATAAGATTTCCTCTTCTTTTTTTTTTCCATTTTGCAGAGTTGAAAACTGAGACAATAAGAAAGGAAGGGGTTCAATTAAGGTGACAGAAGGGGGCAAGCCATTTCTAATGTCGATTTAAATTTCAGTTGCCTTTGCTTCCCTGCATTAGCAACTTAAATCATCTATATCTTTTCTCTTGTGTCTAAGTGGAAATATTTCTACCGATAAAATGGTACTTGTGAGGTTTCTTTCCCTATTAAGAAAGAAGCAGGGGAACCCCATTATGACTAAAGACACTGCAGACAACTGTAGCAATATTTAAATATTTTGAGGGTTTGTGATCTCTTTGGTTTGGGCACTCCCTCTGTAAGTGCACATTATAACTCATCAAAACTCACTTGGTAGAGTATTAAGCTGAAGGGCTCGATCCTCAGGGTCTCAGCAGTTTTTCAGCCACTTTCCTTCCTATTCCCAGTTTATTTAAAGGTTAACCAGATACTTATCTTGCATTACCCCCCTCTCCACGTTCTCTACTCAGGCAAAGACTATTTCAGGTTTGAATTCTACATGTATTTTGCAATCGATGAGCTGTATGAGCTTAGAGAATCTCTTACTCTCTTTGAGCCTCAGTGTCCTGAAATAAGGAGTTTGGATCAGATTTCTTCAAGCTCCAGATCTCCTGACCCTGCTCTCTGACTCTGCCATCAATTAATTAAGAAACTACTTATTAAACGTCTGCTCTGTGTCAAGCACTCTACTAGGTGCTGAGAACAGAAAGACAAAAATGATTCCATCCTTGCAATCAAGGAGTTTGTATTGTCTTAGGGGAGACAACATTCACGTGCATACCAAATAAATACAAACTGAATTCAAGGCAGTTAGTGAGGAAAGGCACTAGCATTTGGCAGGATCAGGAGCAACTTCATATAGAAGGTAGTTCTTAAAATGAGTCTTGAAGGAAATAAGGAATGGTATGAGCTAGAGGTAAGGAGGCAGTGCTTTTGAGACATGGTGGATAATCAGTCCAATGACGTTTAGGTAAAAGATCAAATGCTGCATGTGAGGAACAGCAAAAAAAACCAAAACAAAAGAAAAAATACCCCAAACCAAAACAACAAACCAGGTGCTTAGAACTCTTCCTGGCACATAGTAGGCACTTAAATGTTTATTGCTTAGTTAATTGAGTTTTGCTGGAGTTTACAATGTAGGAAAGGGAGTAGTTTATAAAGAGACTGGAAAGATAGATTGGGAGTAGTTTGTGAAGGACTTTAACAGCCAGTCAGAGGAACTGATATTTTATCTTAAGGAGCCATTGGAGTTTGAAGAAGGAAGTGACATGGTCAGATATGTGCTTTAGAAGAATCACTTTGAATTGGATTGGGTGAAGATTGCAACCAAGGAGATGAATTAGGAGGCCATTGGAAATAATCCAGGCAAGAGGTGATGAGTGTCTGAACTAAGGTATGACTGTGTATGAACAGAGAGAAGGAGTTGAAGGAAAGGAGGTATAAAGGGCAATGTCTGGCAACTGATTAGATATGTGGGGTGAGGGAGAGTGGGGGAGTCAAGAATAATGCTGTTTTGTAAACCTGGGAACATGATGGTACCCTCAACAGAAATGGGGGAAGTCTGGAGGAAAAGTTAGGGTTTTTTGGAAAAGATAGAGCTGTCTCTTGGATATGTTGAAGAAGAAAGGAAGCAAGCATTTATTACGTACTATGTGAAGAAACATAGTCCCTGACCTCAAGGAGCTTACAATCTAATGGGGGAAGACAGCAGACAAAAGAGAGCTGAAAAAAGGGGGGTGAAGTTTGAGATGAAGGTATCTGGTGTTGGGCCCTGAGTTTGAAGTCAGGAAGCCCAGAACAGGCCAGCCTGGGTCCCTCTGAAAAACAGAGGTTCTGGGAAGAACTTACCAAAGAGAGAAGGGGACAAGCTTTATAAGGCATGTTCTATTTTCAGAAGGTAATGGGAGGTTGAATGTTCCAGGGCTAAGAGGTCCCCAGGTGCTCAGGAAAATTCCAGGATGAGACCACATGGTTTGGAAGTCCAGGAGGGAATGGGATCATGGGTACATGTAGGGAGGTTCACCTTGACAAAGAGAAAAGAAAACTCAACAGAGACAACGGTAGAGGAGGAGAGAACAGGGGATGATGTCAAAGGGGGTTTGGGGTAAAAAGAAGTAGAAGCTTGTTTGGGAATAGCAAGGGGCTAATAGCCTCTTAGTATAATATAGGGCAAGTGTTAGAGGTTGAGAGGAGGGAGAGGTGTGGGGAATGGGATTGAAAATTAAAGAATGAAAAGATTATCTTGCTATAGTGAAGGCCCAGTGGTGGTTAGATAACATAATTTTGTAGTGGACTCAGTCACTCTGGTTGCTTGACTTCTTCTGGCTCCATTCAGCAGCATGTGAGTAGAAGTAGAGTTGGGCAATGGTGGTTTTGGGGTTTGGCATGTCAAAAGAGCCCACAGGACAAGGGGCAAGATACTGAAAGCAGAGGACATACAAAACTGGGAGTGGATGTCTAGGGAGGAAAGGTAACAGAGTGATAGCAGAGAAGAAAGAGACTGGAAGTGGCAGTGGGGAGCAAAGAGCATTTTTCTTCCTTTTCTTCTGCCCTCTTACCTCCTCTTCTTCCTTATCTCCTTTCTGCCTTCACTTCCTTTTCCTCCTTCCCCTCTTTTTACTTCCCTTCTTTTTTCTCTTCTCCCTCTTCTTCTTTTCCCTTTTCCTCTTCCTCCTCTCCCTCCTTCTCTTCTTCTTCCTCTTCCTCCTCCTCCTCCTCCTCCTCTTGTTCCTCCTCCTCTTTCTCATCCTCCAAGTCTCTGTGAGTGCCATAAAATGGTAGGAGCTTAAGTGGAAGATGCCTAAAATTAAGGGAAGCTTACTAATTATGGAATGAGGACTCCAGAGAGCAAAGTGGAAGGGAAGGAAAGACTGTGAGTAGGCCATTGGAGGGGCATCAAGGAGGATGGGAATGAGAGAAGGGGGTGGGGAGGTTATCTTGGGCACCCAGGCATTAAGTCATATGGATTAGGAGAGTTAGAGAGTAGGAGTTTGCTGGCCATAAAGAACAGTAGTGTCTCATCTCCTCTCTTGACTGAATGTGCTCTGTGTCTTACAACCTCTATGCTTTTGATGATGCTATTCCCTGCCTTGGGAATGTTCTCTCTCCTCCTCACCTATAGAAATTATACCAATCATTCAAAACCCATCTGGAATGTCACTTCCTCCAAGAAGCCTTCCCTGATCCCCTTGGTCAGTACCAACCTTCCTTCCACCTCCCCACCTCACCTTGCAGCTCTTTTTAATGTAATTTTGTATGCTATATGTGTATGTTTATATGTGTAACAATGTCTTATCCTATTGCTTACTAAGGTCTCCTGCAACAGGAGTTGTATCTTTTCTTTTTCTTTCTGGAGGGGGGTATGCAGGGCAATTGGGGTTAAGTGACTTGTCCAAGGTCACATAGCTGGTAAGTGCTAAGTGTCTGAGGTCAAATTTGAACTCAGGTCCTCCTGACTCTAGGGCCGGTGCTCTATTCACTGTGACACCCAGTTGCCCCCAGGAATTGTATCTTACCTAAACTATCTCTCCCCTGTTATCTAATATTTGTTGAATAAATGATATGGAAAATTTCTCCTGGTGGAGATGAATGTCAGGTGAATCCATTTCTAATGCTGAGGACAGGGAGCGTGTTACAGGCTAATCACACTCTCATGCGCCCCCGTGCCTAGTTCTCTTTTAGATAGCATAGAATCTAAGAAGTGGTAGGAACCTCAACAGCGATTTAGTCCACTTCCTTCCAGAGTCTTGAATTCCACCTAGAACACCTGCAGTATATCGTCAGCCAGCCTCTGATTTAAGCCCTCCAGGGTTGGGGTACTTCACCCCTCCCCACCTCCTATGCTCTGCTCCTATCTCCACCCCACACCCCATTCCATTTTTTTAACAGCTCCAATTTTATCTAAGGTTGAGAGTCCAAATTTATATTTAGAAATTAGCTATCTTTAAGGTTTGCAAGATGCTTCATAGATATTAAATATTTTTTTCTTACAACCACCCTGGGAGGGAGGCGCCATTATTATCCCAATTTTACAAATGAAGACACTGCGGCAGGCAGCAGTTAAATGATGTGGCCGGATTCATACAGCTGGTAAGCATCTTTGGTTTGATTTGCACTCAGGTCTTTCTGACCTCAGGTGCTGTAATAACCTGTGGTATGTCTATGGCCACCACACGTCCTCCATTTTCTGGTCCCATTTAAAGAACAGAAACAGATCCTTTCCACAAGGATTTTCAGAAGGGATAGCCATTGTCTCAGTGTCTGTCCTAGTTTGGGGTTTGGAAAATATGGTCACCATAAGAATGTTAAATGTTGTAACAATGAGTTACTCTCTAGTGGTTTATTTGAAGAGAAAGAAGTCCCAGAGCAAAGCAAAACAGAAACAAAAAAACTGAAAAAAAATAACCTTAAGTGATATTTTAGACTTAATAATCAACCAAATGGACTGACACCCACTTTTGCTGACTGTCTTAGCAGAAATCAAAACCCACCCAGTTACCCTTTTCTGTAGGCTGGGAATCACATCTGCATTTGAATTAAAAAAAAAAAAGCCCTCCACCAAACCAGCCCCTTTTAGGAGGGGGCAGGAAGGCAGGTCAGAGGGGAGAGGTGAAGGCTGGGGGATCCTTCCACCTCAGCCACTGGCTGGGGAGACTCGGTTCACAACTGATAGTGAGAAAGTAAGCAAGGAAGAGCCCAGGAAGAGAAAACGGCCGAGCTTATTAACAAGAGCTCACTTTTGTCCCCTGGGGACCCAACAGGCAGAAGGGGATGGGAACAACTCTGGCAGCCAGCCAGAGAACCAGGGCTCATTGTAAACAGTTGAAGGCATCCTTATAATGCCCCGTTCCTAGGGAGCTCTGAGGCTTTGCTCTGGAAGTTTTCAAAGCAGCAGCAGTCTAGGAGACGACCAGAAGAGAGAGGGGGGTGCGTGTGGGGGAGTGCCTGGACGCTTTTATTTATTGATTTTTTTTGGTTCGGTGGGTTAATGGATTTTTAGGACAAAGAAAACTAAAACCAAACTGACCAGAAAGACTGGAATTTCAGCTCTCCCTCTCTCTTTCTCTCCTTCACTGGATTTACCCCTCACCCCTCAAAACCCTTTTAGACCAGAGATTACTGGGTCAGTGACTCTTATTGTCCCCTCCTGCTCCAAGATCATCTTGTCTTTTAGCATTGAAAGGAATATCACTACCTGTAAGTATCTTCTTTCTGTCCCCCATTTTGGATTGAGTGTGAGTGTTATGTTAACGGAATGCCACAGAGTATATTCTTGTAGGATAATTAACTCTGGTCAGCAGTGCATGAAATGTGCAGAGTTTTGCTGGTGAAAGTTTAATTCTAGCCTAAATGGGAAAGGGGGGCAACTTGAGTGTTAACTGGTAGTCTCTTTGACATTCCTACATTGAAAAATGGAGTGTTCAAGGTTCCATGCTGCTGTTGTGTTTTTTCTAATGTTCCCCAAATGCTGTTGTTTATTACTCGTCTGAGATTTATGACATTTTCCAGTTCCCATTCCATGGCACACATTAATGCAATGTCTGTTTGGGTGTTTTATCCTCCAAAATTTACATGTGTGTTCCTGGTTCCTTTTGAACTAAGCAAATGTGTTGTTAGAAAAGAAAAATAAAGAAAATTTCTTTAATTTTCCAGTGAAATGGGAAAAAACTCCAAGACATTTAGGTGATCATTTATAGACACTTTTGCCTTGGTGACATATTCATACCATTTTTTTTTCCATCATGATTTTGTCTGTTCAGGAGTGAAGTGGAGCTGAGAGAACACAGCTTACAGAATTTTAAAAAAATCTATAAGCTAAAGCCTCTTTTTATTTTGACTTCACACAGATATTTTGGAGATGAGAAAATTACCTTGGCCATTTTTATCACAGAAATTTTCAGGACTTTGTATTTTCAGCCCTAGATCTCTTGCCTCTTAGTGTCATGCTCTTGTAAAGGCTTTCCAGTGTGAATTACATAGCTTTAGTGGAGAATTTTCTAAGGGTTATTGGTATTTATGGTTTGAGTCATCTTTCCGAAGAGATTAACTTCTTTTGAATGTCTGGGGCACGCCAGATGGATGTTAGTCCAGATGCAGAAACTTTGGGATGCAGACACTTCAAGTCTGGGTTAATGTGTGGTAGGTGAAAGATTTCCCTTCAGAATCTGGCTACTTCCACATTTTAAAAAATACTTTATAAAAATGCCACGAATATACCAAACAGTAGGAAGAAGTCTCCCTTCTTCTCCTTTTCTTTCACCCCCACCCCAATCATTATCCTTGGCAATTAAGTTCACATTGTTACTTAACTTATATTAAACCTCAGAGTCAAAATAATGAATTTGGTGTCAAACTGATGGATGGAAATGAATTGCAGGCAACATAATCTTGCAAGAGCACCTGGCAAATGAGGGAAATTGTATATAGCATTCAAATTACTTTTCCTTCCTCATTTTTGGGAATGAGCAATGTATTTAGAGTAAGAAGACGTGGTTTTGAATACCAGGTCTGTTTCTGACCACCTGTGTGGTCTCATGCAGGTCGCTGTGCTACTCTGGGCCTCAGTTTCCCTAACTGTTACATGAGTAGTGTTGAACAGGCCAGTAGTTTTCAATATTTTTCCTCAGTACCCCTTTACAATCTTAAAAGTCGAGGACTCCCAAACATTGATACTTGTCATACTAGGAACCAAAATATCTGTATTATTATGAAGATAATTCTGACCTCATGGATTCTCTGAAAGGTTCTCAGGAACCTCTGGGGGTCTATGAACCACGATTTGAGAACCTCTGGAATAGACACTCTGTAAGACTCTTTCCATCTTTAAGTTTTATAGTTGTATGCCTTTCTCTCTTATCTCTTACTTTTGCTTTTCTGTAATGGAGATGAATAATGTAAGTGAGGTGGATGTGCTTGGGAAGCATGCCCTTGTACTTCAAGAGCCTGGGTTGGGTTGTCCCACATCAGGGATTTACCCCTTTGTCATCAAGGACCAAGCTTGTTCTGCTTGAGAGCAAACATAGACTTCTGGTTCTTAGTTTTTGGGGGATTCTTTGCTCAAGGATATCTGTTGTGAAGAAGGGAAGGAAAGAGAAGGGGACACAGGGAGCTCCTACTATGTGCCAGACACTGAACTAAGTGCTTTTACAAAATTTGTCTGATTTGACCTTACAACAGTCCTGCAAGGTAGGTGTTATTATTATCATCCCTCCCCATTTTACCGTGGAAAAAACTGAAGCAAACAAAGGTTAAGTGATTTACCCAGGGTCACACAGCTAGAAGGGATCTAAAGTTGGATCTAACTTAGGTCTTCTTGACTCTGGTCCCAGCACTCTATCCACTGCACTAAATTCTTTGGATCTTTTTATCATTGTTCAGACATCTTTTGGAATTGGTTTTGGGTGGTTAGTGTCTTAGGATCAGGAGGTGGTTGGTCATCCTACTGTATTCAACTTTTCATTAGACCACCCATGAAAATAGGAACTGGTTCACCCTCGCTCTTTCTTCTCTCTCTCCCTACCCCTCATTATGGCTTGGTTGTGCTGGGTAATAGTTTGATACCAGAGGGCTTTCCTAATACACACATTCTCTCTCTCTCTGTCTTTCTCTGTCTCTCTCTTTCTCTCTGTCTTTCTCTCTCTCCGTCTCTGTCTCTGTATGTCTCTCTTTGTCTCTTTCTCTCTCTGTCTCTATCTCTCTGTCTCCTGTCTCCGTCTCTGTCTCTCTCTCTTTTTCTCTCTCCATATGTATGTATGTATTGGGTGGGGATGGTGGCTGTTGCTGAGTTTTTAGGGAAAATTCTTCACATTTAGCCCATTGTTGCTTCTGAGATTTTCCCTCTACGTTATCTCATTCCTCTTTCATCACAAAGGATGATTAATAAAAACTGAGCAAGGGGTGAGACAGATGTTCACTTTCTAAGGTACATAATCTTTTGAAATTAGATTAGATTTTGTCTTTGTAGGATACATATGATCATAGATTTTGAGCTGCAAAGGACCGTAATGATCATACAATCCATTTTGCACTCTTCATTTTACAGTTGAGGAAACTCAGGCCCAGAGAGACTAAGTCACTTATCCAAAGTCATACAGGTTTGCATGTGGTAGAAGGGGGCCACTACAGTTTCCACTGCAAGACCCTGTCTCATTAAGAGGAGAATTGCTACGTTTAGGGAAGGTAAAATCTGATAGAGAATTGAGTTTGAGGGTGATTTTTTAATATCAAAGTTTAAATTGAATTCCTTGTTTCACTTCTAATACTGAGTAGTTCCATGGTACAATCAAGGCAGAGACTGTTGGATTCAGAGCCTGAAATAATTTTTGAGAGCACCTAGTCCAACCTCCTTTATTTCATAGGTAAGGAAACTAGTGACTTGTGCCATGTTATATTAGGGGTATGTGGCAAAGTCGGGTCTTTTGACTCCAAATCTAGGACTCTTTCCTGCTGTCATTGTTGTCAACACCATTGATTTCAGTGAAGGGCTGTTTCTCTGGGTCATGTTATACAAGAGGACACCTCTTTGTCCTATCTGATTACAGGTACTGCTATGACTTGGGAGAGGTGGGTGGTCTGGGTAGTGGCCAACAGCAAGGATGCTTTCACAGCTTGCAACCAGAGCTCCTCTGGATGAGTGATTCAATGCTCTTTGTGCAGTTAGGCAAGAGTCCTGAACAGAGAGAGGACCTTGGAAGGGGCATGGAATCCCTTCTTAATGAAGTTTCTTTCTTTGTCTTTAGAGACTCTCATTATGGCGTCTGTGGCAGCATTTCAGAGGCCTGTAAGGGTTATCTGTTCAGATAAAGACACCTGGTAGTGCAGTGGATAGAGCACTAGACAGACCCATTTTTTTTTTTTATCTT
>CM053599.1:86221351-86250868 GCA_028646575.1 Pseudocheirus occidentalis
GGACCAATATGCAAAATGGGAAATATATTTTGGGATGTGGCCAGTGTGGGAATATTTTGCTTGATTCTGCTTATGTGATCTCTCTCTCTCTCTCTCTCTCTCTCTCTCTCTCTCTCTGTCTTTTTCTCTTTCTTCTTTCTTTAGTGGGTAGCAAGATATGGGAGGAAGAAAAAATAAATTCTTGATAATTGAAGAAATTTAATTTAATCTGAAAAACTCTCAGTCTCATAACTATAGAAGCAGTGCAGGTGGCAGGCCATATTTTAATGATGTGCCACAGTTCCTTAAGGCTTATCTAAACATTGGGTGATAAAGAAAGGAGGAAGGATAAATCCATTTTTAGCTTCTTTTGGAAAATTATAAAGCCTATCTAGATTATATGGTAGCATTGCTGGCCTGCAGTGAAAGCAAATTAGCACTTTTTGGTTGCTAGGAAACCCATAATTTAATCTCCTTCCACTGTTCAACATGTGAGACATGAGGAAGCAGGAGAAAATAAAATTAAAGAGATATTGATGAAATTTGAAAATATCTTCACATTTGGGAACTAGAAAGTCTCACCTTTTAGATAATAGAACTGTGGTCACATGAGAAGTAAAAATTTCTCTACATTCCCAGTTAATGGCATCAAAAAATGTTATTTCCAAAAAATCCAAAAAAAGTCATTCTCTTCATTTCAATGAGTTCCCACCCTGTTATATATGTATGTGTATATACATACATATATATATATATAAGATATAGAAAGAATAAAGATGTGACACATTTTGCTCTCAGATTTTTTAATGGGAGAAAGAGTGTTTTAAGTGGAAGGGAAGCATTAGACCTGGAGTCAAAGGACTCGGGTTTGAATTCTTCCTCTGATGGTGATGAGTTTGTAACCCTGGGCAAATCACTGGGCTTCAGTTTCCACAAGTATAAAATGATACCACATTTCCAAGAATGGAAGCTCTGCTCACAGGGGTCCATGCTCTGGAGTATCTCCTTCATGAAACAGTTTCCCAAGGTCTCTCCCATGCCTCTCCTTCAATGAACGTGCCTTTAAAAGTTTGTTTGAAAGCATTTTGCATACATCCTACCTCAGTTGCCCAATAGCTAATTATAGCTCTGTAGGAAAGTAGGATTAATACAAAGGAAAAGGCCAAATAAAATATTAAGAGAAGTTTGAGACCTTAGTCTAACTCTTTCCTGCCCTTCTTTCTCTTCCCTCTTCTACTCCCCTTCAAAGTTGTACCTACCTCAGGAGCCTGATTGTCCACAGGGAGAATAGTAATGTTAAAGCAAATTCCATGCAAAGTGCCACCATGTTGGTTACTGATGGAGAGAACAAACTGAACATGCTGGAGATGGGGTCCTATGTCTTGCATGGGTGGCATGTAGGCCACTTTCATGTGGTTTACAGCATGCTGCAAAGACAATCAACAAAGGGAAAGACAAGTCTGTAGTGACCAAGAACCTTCAACAGAGTTTCTTTTTGGTGTCAGTTGGCATTGATTAGCCTAAAGAGCATGTTTCAAATGTAACTTTAAAATTTCTTCTGAGATAGTCTCTGAAAAGTAAAATCATCTTTTTTTTCACAAATTAGGAACGGAAAAAATAGAAAGAAGTGAGATGATAGTAATGCTTCTCTCCCTCATCTGAAAGTCACAGAGCATCTTGTACTGCTCTTATTCCATTTTCACATTATACTTGGATGGTTATTTGTGTCTCATCACCTATTTATAGATAAGCAATTAGTGGAGACTAGCATTGACTAGGAGGAGGAAAGTGGGCAGAATCTCATTTGGGAAATTGTGCAGCATTTTCAATGACCTCAAGCTGTGCCCTGCAATGAAATCCTATCTTTTTTAACATCAATGTGTTTCTGGTAATGCTTCATTATCATATATCACAAAACACTCAAGATCTCAGAAGAACTGCAAGTGACCTGAGGGCAATAAATAATAAACATAAAGCATGGGAAGGTAGTATGCAGACTATTATCAACAATGATTCTTGCATAAAAAATGACATGCAAGTAAATTAAAGATATTTTACATCTATCTAGTAGATAAGACAGCTCACCCAGGAATCAGAAGAAACTGAATTTGAATTGCCTCACAGTTACTAGCTGTGTGACCCTGGACAAGTTGTTGAATCTCTCTCAGCCTGTTTCCTTATCTGTAAGAAGTAACTAATAATGGCACCCATTGCCCAGGTTTGTAAAATGAGATATTATTTTAAAGCACTTGGCAAACTTTAAAGCATGACATCTATGCTACCTATCATGATAGGTGAACATAAACGTAAGCTAATGTAGTAACAGGAGCTAGAGAAACCAGATGGAAAATACAAGTATCATAATAATATTAAAAGATGCAGAGGAAGGTACCCAGTGAACTGAGCAGATCCTCTGTGGAGGATTTATGGAAAGACATGAACAACACTTACACAGAAATAAGAAGGCATGGGTACGTTAGGATTTCTAGTGGTGGAAAGAGTGGTCTACTGGAAATCTGGATTCATTAAAATATTAGAGTAAGTCTTATTACCTTCCACTAGATTCTTGAGGGCAAAATTTTAAGATTTACGTTAGGCCCCCTCAGGGCCTAATACAATAGATACTCAACAAATCTTGGCTGATTTGATTTGAAATGACTGTAACCCACAACTTAATTGCCATGTCTTCCATTAAGCCTTTCCTGATTCACTTGATAACTTAATAACTTCTCTCCTCTTGATAACAACCTCCAACTCAGACTTCATTTAGCCCTTTATTTCATATTTCTTTAAAGTGCTTATGTTGGACATGCAAACATCTTATCTCCCTAACAGAATATAAGCTATACAAGTGCAGATGCCTTGCTTAAACTTTCTCTCTCTTCCATTACCTAGTATAGTGTTCTACCCACCATAGAGGCTTCATGCTTACCTGGTCAAATAAATTGAATTGCTGTGTTCAATAGCTAAGTGTCACACAGAAGAGAGCCAGAGAAGTGTGAAAGAAAGGTAAGCGGGTGTTTCTATATTTTTTTGTTATCATACATCATTGCAACTTATATCTAGAAATCTGGGGTCAGGAATGCTATCAAATGTAGGACTCCCATTGAAGAAGGATCAAAATAAAGATGGATGTTCTCAAGGGTATTCTGGTAAACGTTTACCAACCAGCTTTCCAGGAGGAAAATGTATTCAGAATCCACTTTTGAGTTTAATCTGTTTTATTAATATTTAACTCTTTATTAAATCTAGACAATCAACAAAACAATAAATTAAGATCTGGTTTGTAACATTTGCTGATTTCTGAGATGCAAATAATCACATTGAAAATTCATTTATAAGCTTTACTCTGGTAAACTACCTACAGCATCACTCCCACCCCCATATTCCCCTCTTTTTCAGGCTCTACAATCACAATAACCAGATATCCCTGGCTCTCATCAAGACCTTCCCACAGTAGTTGTGGAGCCACATTCAGAGGTAGCTACTGCACAAGAAGCCCCTACAGTGCTCAAGACCCCCACAAATGTAGAAAGATTCCTTCAGGACATTTGAATAATAGAAGGATTTCTGGGACTTCATGGGAGCCCCCTGCCAATTTTGTTTTGGTTGGGGGGCAGGGGTGTGTAATTTTCACTTATGCCAGTGGATCTCAAAAGATCACTCTCTCTGTGTTTATGTAGTGTTCTATTCAAGGCCTACTCTGAAGCTATATTATAGTGTGGACATGACCCTGATTTATTAAATGCTATTTCAGTTAAGTATAACTGTGACAATCCAAGCAAGGGGAACATGGTTGAACACTGGAGGACAGAAGTAAATGGGTTTTATCGAATAGTGATCTTTTAAAAAAAGTTATATCCATTCCAAGTATTATAAATACTCAGATGAATTACAAAGAACCTATGAAGGAAGATGCTAACCACTTGCAGAGAAAGGATCAATAAATAGAAGTATGCACAGTATGGTTTTACATATGTGGGTGTGTATATATGTATCTATATGTGTGTATATATCCCACCATTTGACATAGATACAGATATATCTCTGTGTCAAATTGTGGTCTTCTCTAGTACAGGGTGGAGAGGGAGACAGACAGTCTGGACTTAAAACGTAACTAAAGAAGTAAATTTTTTTTTAAAGTTATATCCAATTTGGGTAAGTTTATATAGATGGTAAAAATTCAACAAATACTTACTAAGCTTCTACTATGCACAAAGCACTGTGAAAGGCTGCTTATGGAGACCCCAAAATGAAGATGCCATAGTCTTTGCCATCCAAAAGCTAATATTTATTATAAATTCAGTGCTCTAAAATTTGTAAAGTGCTTTGTATACATTATCTCATTCGGGCCTCAAAACAATCCTGAGAAGTAGATATAATGGGCCTTATTATGACCATTTCACAGTTGAGGGAACTGAGACTCAAAGAGGTGAGATAATTTGTGTCCACAGTCACACAATGTCAGAGATGGAACATTGTATCTTTGCACTTTATACATATATATTTATATTTTTAATTTTAATTTTAATTTATATGCATATATAGACATATATATAGTACTTTACAATTCATGGACGCTCATTTTTATTATCTCATTTATTTCTTATAATTAATCATCTATTTAGCATATATCTACAAATTTAGAGTCCTCTAAAATGTAACCAATGGTCTCTGGCCCTCATTCACATTACTCATCACTGTAAATTCTACTGATGCACTTAATTTCTTAGACATTTATTCCAAATGACTGAATCTGTGACCATGGGGAGAAGTTTTATCAGTTGCTGTATTGTAGTTACTGAATCTTTCTTGGCTTGAGCACCATTTCTTCTGCATACCCACCCACTTTGGGCACATACATCTTATCTTTCTCGTGTGCAATAGAATAGGCAAAAGGAAGAAGGAAAGAGTGAGTAAAGGAAAAAAATTACCAGGTCATTCAGGAAAAAAAGTCCAACTTTGGTTCCTATGCCTGGTTCCCCTCCCCACCTCAATATCAAAGATGTCTCTTGAACATGCCTGATATTTATACACGACGTCTCACCTGAGTGAATGATCTCACTCCTGGAGCTGCAGGATCCTTAATTAGCTTCAGTACACTATCCACCATGAACAGCTTCCCAGCATCAGAGTGACTAAGGAGAGAAATTAGCCCCAATTAGTGTATTTTCCATCAAATCTGGGATCTCATTTTCAAAATTCAAATTTCACAGGCCAAGAAGAGAACATCCTTCCTGATTGTCATTGTTTGCCAAGACAACCAAATGGCATTGTTGGCGTGTTTACTCCCAAGGCAGTTCTATCATTGCTGATCCAAATGTAGTTTAGAAAATGAGTATAATACTTCATCTTTTGACATGAGTAAAGAAGTTATTATGACAATCCCCAAAACTATTGGACTGCCACTTTGTCTAGGGCACAAACATAAGATGCTTTTGGAGACCTTCTCTGGCCCTAATGCCAAGGGTTTGTCTTTGCAAACAAATAGTGATTCCATGACTGACATAGGATAAGTTTGAGGCTATGGTAGGTACTGCATTTTAAAGGGCTGTCTCTCTGAGGTCATACCACATAACTCCTGAGTCTAAGATCATGTCATTTAACTCTGCTCCCTGAACATTCCCTGTACTGACCTGCCTCCATACCCCTGCAGAGAAAGCTACCCAGGCCTGGAATAAACAACCTTCTTTCTGTCTTTGCCTGTTGAATTCCTACCCATCTTATTAAGTCCAACTCAAATACCACCTTTCCCATGATTCCCCCTTGTTTGCAATGACCTTCCCCCACCCCATGCTAATAATAATAATAAATAATAATAATTCACACCTCTATGAATACTACTCTACATATATTATCTCCTTTAATCACATGTCACTGCTTAGCATCTCTAATACTCTTAGCATGTAATGTTATATAATATAGTCATCTGTGTACCTAGTTTATCCTCCTACTAGACTCTAAGCTTCATGAGGGCAGGGCCCAGGGCTTATTGAGGCAGCTAGGTGGTAACAGTGGATAGAAAACTGGACCTGAAGTCAAGAAGACCTGAATCCAAATATGGCCCCCCCTTTTCTTTTACTAGCTATGTGACCTTGAGTAAGTCACTTAATCTCTGTCTGCCTCAGTTTCCCCAACTGTAAAATAATAATATTTTATTTATATAATAATATAATATATTATATAAAATATAATAGTATATTAATTATATTAGTATATAATAATTTTAATAATAGCACCTATTTTCCAGGGTTTTGTGAGGACCAAATGATATATTTGTAAAGTGCCTAACACTCTTAATGTTTGTTCCCTTCCTGTCTAAACTTTTTAACTCCCCCTCTACTATTACTGTTGCTCAGTTATTCAGTCATGTCTAATTTTATGGACTTTATCCATGGGGTTCTCTTCCCCAGTGTGTCCCCATGTTACAGAGGAGGAACTGAGGCAAATAGGGGTTAAATTACTTTCCCAGAGTCACATAACTACTGCCTGAGGCCAGATTTAAACTAAGATCTCCCTGACTGCAAGCCACATGCTCTATCCACTCCACCCTCTAGCGGCCCCAACATCTATTACAGTACTCTGTATACCAAAGGCGTTTAATAAAGAGCTGTCTTTTGCTTATCGTCTTGGGTCAAATCCAGAACTTGTATTTTCGTAGTAAGCATTAGACTTCAGAACTCTCCATCCCTAGGACAAAGAACTTGAGAGAAGAGACATTTTGTTCTGGCTTTTGCATTCCTAGTGCCTAGTAGTCTGCCTAGGATGTAGTAGGTGGTGAAAAATGCTTGCTGAATGCATGCAACAGCAAGGCCCTCTTATTGTAAATCCACTTACAGTCAACATACCCATAACTAAAAGAGAAAAATGGAGGTGTCGTTATTGTGTAGAGAAGCTCCCTCTCATGAGATTCTGTATCCACAAAATGTAGATGCTTCTTAGTGAGATGAGCCACCTCTGTTTCCTTGACAACCAAATGCCGAATCACTCCAGAAACCTCTTTCGGGAGCTCATCGTCCACTGGAGTAATGTGTATCACCACTATCTGGAATGCAAAATGGAGAACTGGTTGAACCCGCACATTCAGTATCACAACCCATCAAGATATGGTCTTGGAAAATTATCTGAGGGTCAGAGAGGTTAAATTATTTGAACTTGATCATATGTCAATAAGTATGGGGGGCCCCCTATGGGGTAGGAGTGGAGTGGAGGTGTTGAATTCAATTGCAATACTCCATTCCAAGCCTTTGCCTTTCATGGCATTATGATAGATTTAAATCTTTTCCAAAATAATTGTTGCATGTAATGAACTCCTTCTGGAACAGGAATTTAAGTTTAACAAATAAAGCATTGTTTTCTTTCTACTTGATATTTTTGCTAAAGAATACATTTAGCTGAAATGTAAATATGTAGTCTTTAGAGTTATTATTAAGGGCAGCAAGGTGGTGCAGCATATAGAATGCTGGGCTTGCAGTCAGGAAGAATGTCTTCCTGAGTTCAAATCTGACCTCAGACACTTAATAGTCATGCAATCCTGGGCAAATCACTTAACTCTATTTGCCTCAGTTTCCTCATCTGTAAAATGAGCTGGAGAAGGAAGTGGCAAACTACTCTAGTATCTTTTCCAAGAACATCCTAATGGGGTCACGAAGAGTCGGACACAACTGAAAACAACTGAACAAAAAAAGTTATAATGGCAATGATAAATATATTTTCAGCCTCTTCCACCAAATTTTATTCCTATTTTCATTTATGTAGCTTTGATATAGATATGTACATATGTGAATATATAATATCTTTTAAAATCTTCATATACTTTCTTTTTATCCACTCTACTTTTTATTCACTCTACATTTTATTGCCAGAATGAGCCACAAGCTGTTCTCTGATCTCATCCTGCTCTCTCCCACCTCTGTGCAGAAGCAAACCATCTTGTGCCCCAAATTTGCTCCCTACTGCTCATCTCCATTTACTGAAATTCTTTCCTTTAAGATTCAGCTTAGGTGCTATACAATTTATGGAGTTTGCTCTGATGCCTTTTGCTAAAAGTGGTCTTTCTCTTCTCAAACTTTGCACGAACACTTTGTCAAGTCAACAAGCCTTTATTAAATGCCCACTAAGATGCTGGCACTGTGCTCATCTTTGTCTGGATCTTTACTTTGGCACTATAGCATGTTTATTTGTGTACATATTTTATATTGCTTCCCCTTCTTAGTTTACTAGGACTGAGTAATTTTTTGTCTTTGGATCCCTAGCACCAAGCAAAAAGCATTGTGTATAGTAAGCAATTAATAAATCATTGTACTATTTAATTGAAGGTAATGAAGCATCTACACAAAGGCAAATGGTAAAATCTGTATTTTTTGCACTTTCCCAGGAGTAGCATCAATAAGATGTTGTAAATTCAGTATCATAATATAGCATTATGGGTAGGCAATCCTAAACTGTTCCTAGCTCATCTCATTCTTGAGAAGTGATTTGCTTTCCCCAAGATCATCCCCCTGTGACCAGGGGAGACCGGGTTCCAAACCACATCTCCAAAACCAGTGTTCTTTCCAATACATAGTCCTATTGTTTAAAAAAAAACACTTTCCACAGAAAAACTCTATTGAGGTTGTTTGATCATTGAGAAATATTCTGGGGATTTTGTCCTATTTTGACTGATTAGGAACTAGGTTAACCCTTTTGTACATACCAATTTTGACTTGGTTTCCAGTGGCAAATATTTACAATATTTAGCAGAAAAGAGTGAGGGGAGTTGCTTTTTTTCCCCTTAAAATCCCACTCTTCCTCACAGTTGGAATTTGGGTGGTTCTACCTATCGCTTTATACCTTGATTATACCTAGATAGGTTTACTTACTTCCTGTCCCTGCCACAACCCTTCCTAAGGAGAATTTTATCAATTCAGGTCTCCCCTTAAAACATTAAGGTCTGGGGCAGCTAGGTGGTGCAGTGAATACAGCACTGGCCCTGTAATCAAGAGGACCTGAGTTGAAATCCGACCTCAGACACTGACACACTTTACTAGCTGTGTGACCTTGGGCAAGTCACGTAACCCCAATTATCTTGCCTTCCCTCCTCCAAAAACAACAAAAAACAAAAACAAAAACTCCCATCAAGTTCTATATGTGGGACCTTGGCCTTGAGTCTTGGCTGTATCCTCTAACTACAAAGCCTGACTTTCAGTAAACCAGCTGAGTTACTAAAGGTCAAGAAAGTCAACAAAACAAATATCTATTCTATTGTTCAATGAGGAGGAGGCAGCTTGTTGGCATAGTGGATAGAGAATCAGACTCAGAATCAGAAAGACCTAGATTCAAGTCTAACAGCTAATAAATATAACCTCCTATCAGCAGTGGGAGCCACTGGAAAGTACAGCTTTTCCCAGACAGGAGAATAATTGTGAGATGCAAACTAGCCATGTCCTTTTTCCCCTTCTCTCTTTTTTGCACATTCGATTTTTGTTGTCTTCTATTGCTGATGGTGGTTCATCAGCCTGATTCTATTTTTTTAAATAAATGAATTTGTTACCTTTGTACACAGGTATGTTATTACTTGATATCAGAATATTCTGAGGCAGAGCCCTGAGGTGGGTTTTTTCTTTTTTAGAGGGTTGTTGTTGTTGTTTTTTTAAATTTCACAGACTATCTATTCTGGGATATTGCAGGTCTAGAGTAGGAGGTTAAAAGACCTCTCTGTGAGAAATAAAGTCATGGTTTAGTTTTATAAATGACCACATAAATCCCTAAGTAAAACCCTAAAACTTGACCTTAGGGCTCACTTTGATTTCCTTTGGACCAATGAGGCAATGGAAACCCTGGTGATACGGATGGCATAGATGCTGATGACAGAGGCTAGACTCATATTTTTTTTAAACCTGAAGTGAGAGTGGAGTTGGGAAGGCCTAGACTCCTCATGCTTCACACTAGCTGTGTGACCCTGGACCAGTCATTTACCCTCTAAGTGCTCCAAGCAACTTCCTGAGACTATAACTTGTAGCAAGCACTTCTGCTTTAGGGAAGGAGGTATCTATACTTACTTGGGATTCCCTATACCAATGAAATCACAGGTCTGGATAAAACATGGGGATGGCAGTGGGAATGGGGATGGATGGTGTGGTGATGTGAGATCACGTGCTTTCGGTGGATCCACAATCTTCTTCATGGGCGTACTCCTTCCAAAGTGCAGATTATTGCCCATTCGTGCCTTCTCCTTCTGTGCAATGAGTTTCTAAGCCCCTCCATAAATCCACCAGAGGATCTACCAAACCCACACATAGAGAATTTCCTCCTGCTCTTTGGCTATTATATGGCTACCAGGGCAGTCTGAAGATGTCCATTTGCGATCCCTTTCTCATCCTTCCTGATTTGTCCACCTTCTTTTCTGACCAAACACTTCTTAGCTCACAGCTCTGTACACCACTTCTTGTACCTAAGTTAACATAGCTAATACGTTACAATCTATTTATACCTAACACGCATCATTCCAATGACCTTTTGGGCACCTACAATTTTGACTCTGGAGATTATAGGATTCTGGATTTATATATGAATACATATTTATATATGCATATACATTTGTCATATATTGTTATATGATCTAATATACTCATATATTTAAGAAAAAATTAAAAATTAATAATATAAATGTGTTTTATTGGTATAGCCACTCTGTAGTCTTTAGGAACTCTGATGAAGACACTGGTTTTCCAATCAGAACAAAAGAGCTGTGATAAACTTAGATCACCTTTCTTCACCTTTTGCCCTCCCTGCTTCCTGCCTAATTTCCACAGAATCAGGTGCTAAATTTAATTTTTCTAGGAGAGAATGACTTCTACCCAGACACAAACTCTGAAACATACTGGATTATTCATTGTAATAAGAGCTACAAAGCATGGCTACTTTGGCCTATTAGCTAGGAATTATAAATGTTGGGTACAATTAACCTTTCACTGGAATGGCATTCTCTGTTGAGAGATGAGCTTTGACCTTCATGTGTTTATACATGTATAAAATATGACCTATCCCATTTGTAACAGTGGCATGGGAATAGGGGAAAGTCTTGAATTTTCCATTTTGAAAAAGGCTTATAATCTGTTTAAAAAAGCAAAGATTCTGGTCTTCTACATGGGAACAGAACTCAAGACTACATCTACACCATTACTTCTATGTAAACTCAACATGAACATTAGTGATAATCCTGTTAAACCCTGTTAAGCCTGGTATCTCTTTCCACAAATATTTACTTTTCTTACTGTCCAGCTAACTGGGGTCTCTATCATTGATCTAAACCAGAAGTCCCAAATAAAATGTTAGCAAGACGGATGATAAAGGGATGTAATAAATAGAAGAGGTAACTTGCTACTATGCAGATAAACTAAATGCTTTCCCACTCATTTCTAACTCTCTCACATTCCAAATCATTGTAACTTTTACATTTTTTTAACCTACTTCTGCCTGTTTTTTGGTCATCTGCCATTTAACTCTCTTCTTAAAACCATAGGATCATAAACTCGGAATGGGAAAGGGATCTCAGAGGTCATTTGGTCCAACTCCATTATTCCCCAGAAAGAGGGAAATGGAAAAAAAAAAGCGACCTAATCAAAGTCACAGAGGAAGCAAATGACAGACTTGGAATTTGACTCTAGTGCTGGATTCCAGGATCAAGTGTTCTTTCTAGTAATCAGGTAGTCTCAAGAATCAATATCCTTACTTTTATCCATTTCTTATTTTTTGAGAGTCAACAGCCTATTCACTTAGGTCTTGTTGGGGTTACTTTAAGCGTGTGCAGTATGTTCTTCTAATCTTTATTCTTACTTCTAATTGGGCAGTGAGTTTGACCTTTCCTCTGGTTGATGGTGGGCAGATGATGATGGGCAGAACACTGAACTTTGAATCAGGAAGATTCATCTTCAGGAGTTTAAATCCAGCCTCAGACATTTACTTAGCTGTGTGACCCTGAGCAAGTCACTTAACTCTGGTTGCCCTAGTTTCTTCATCTGTAAAATGAGTTACAGAAGAAAATGGCAAATCATTATCATTCCAGTAACTTTGCCAAGAAAACTCCAGAGTCATGAAGAGTTGTAAATAATAATTGGGTGACGGTGTGTAGGGCCCAAAATAGCTGATTTCAGGAATAATTCCCCTCCTAAGCAGTTTTTCACTTCTTTTCTACCTGTGATTAATACTCACTATGTCTCTGGTTGAGGAATATATTTATGATGTCAAACATGAAACTTCTGAATAGGTTAGTCTTTGACTTCTTTCATTTTATTTGTTTTTCTTTATATATGTACATGTGTGTACATTTCAACATATTTTTCACTCTCCTCCCCCGGGCCCACCTTTCTATTGAAGTCACCAAGTCTTTCTTTGACAAATTATGTCAAGATCTTCATAGAATCCCAGCACTTTTTCAATTTCAATTCAATACATTAACATTTAAGTGCTTTGTAGGTACAGTGCCTAAGAAGTAGAGATGCAAAGTCCTTGACCTCAAAGAGTTTACCTTCTATAGGGACAGTCCTCCTTCATCTTAATGTCTTCTTTCTGAGACCACCTCCCAACTGAACCTGTATTTATCTTGCTCTTCTGGAGCCTTTTGACTGTTGTCTCCCCCATTATTAGATGGGGAACTCTGTGACAGCACAAACTGTTCTTGATTTGTTACAAGAATTAATTTCCTTTTATTACTAGGTCCTCAGGGTCATTCCTTCTGCAAATTTTGGTAAACTAGAAGTCTGAGTTAATATTAACCTTCCCTGACCAAATCCTTTCCCATGGGATGTGAAATTTTACTTTAGAGTCTTAAAAAATTCCTTAGATAAGAAGCCGGAGGAAGAATTTCAACTGTCTCTGACTCCTTGGCAACATGTAACTCCTCCTCCTCAATCAGCCCTACTTGTGAAACTTCTGACTAACTTAATCTACAACCTGACTTAGTTTACCTAAGGTAA
This sequence comes from Pseudocheirus occidentalis, assembly GCA_028646575.1. Lineage (NCBI taxonomy): Eukaryota > Metazoa > Chordata > Mammalia > Diprotodontia > Pseudocheiridae > Pseudocheirus > Pseudocheirus occidentalis. The sequence continues at coordinate 86,234,287 of CM053599.1, forward strand.
ACAAGGTCAAGGGATATATGAGATTATGACTCTGTTGAATTAAGTTTGTTCAATTATTACGACATTGAGGGAAGCATGGGATTATGGATCTATCTTCTCCTTAACTTTCATGACCTAGAAGAAATATCCAAGATACAAACGAATCATTTCTCTGTCACTCTGATATATTTTCACCCCTAAGAGGACTTATAAGGGTCCTAATCGGGATTCAGGTTCTCTCAGGTCTGAACCTATGCTTGAGCATCATTGAGCATCATAACAACAATATCCTGGTTTTGTTTTGTTTTTCACCTCCATAATTTCTGTGTTGTGATACATATATTTTTGGCAGCAGTTACCATCACATGAACTCAGAGAGGAGACATATCTCCCATAACTGTTTGTTTGTTTGCCTTTCTTTGAATGCCCAGGGCTTAGCACAGCACCTGGAACATCAAGGCACTTAATTAATACAAAGTGACTTACTAACTGTGTATCCTCAAATAAGTAAAACTTAATTTGACGAGGGAACAAGCAGGGAAGAAGGTGGGATGAGGAAAGGCTTTACACAGGAGATGGCTTCTGAGCTGAGCCTTGAAGGAAGATAATTAGAACAGGAGTTGTATCTATGCTTCATCTGAAAGAAGGGCTTTTATTTCTCAAGTTTACACCCCCCCATCCCAAATCACGAAGAGTCTGAGGGTGTGTATATCCATAAAGCTGAACATCAGCCAAAAATACATACATTTTTTTTTTAATTTCAAGGACAGAAAGGGAAGGGAGAAATGCCTGCCTTGAAGTCCAACACACAGACCCCCTCCTAAGTCCCCCCCAACTCCACGTATGAGGACCCTGTATGACATGAAAACACAGGACACCCAGAGAAAAACCACTAGGGTTGACATCTGGCATCAGGAAAGACTCAGAACCAGACAGTCTGGATCAGAGGCAGAGGAATCAGTGACTCAGCCCAGAGTTCCATTTGCTATACTGGGATGTTTGCCAATTTCTGTATTGAATTCTTGTATTGGGAGGTTTCGGTTGAACCTCACATGTGAGACACCTGCTACTCCAAGGAGTATCTGAAGCTAAACACCTTGAATGGTGTTTTTTTTTTCTATACTTACGGATTTAGAGAATGTTCATGGTCTGGGTAAAAACCACCCATGTCTGACAGAGGGCATGGCTTAATGGCAATATTGGAGTCTTACTGCTACTACCTGGATCATTTTTATTGATTCTGTATCTATAGCAAAAACTGTAGACAATAGCACGTTTGGTAGCTCATCTTTATGGCTTATTCCACCAGGTCTTGCTTAGGTTCAATGAAATACAGCAGACCTAGGGAAAGGAAGGGAGTTTTCTCAAAAGCTGGGGAATCAAGAGCTGTTTTAATTGGATAAATCAGTAACAGAAGATAGCAAAAATGGACTTACAGAAAAGAGAGAAGGGGAGAAAGGATATGCCTAGCATGCCTCTTAACAATTATTCTCCTCTCTGGGAAAAGCTATACTTCCCAATGGCCCCCACTGCTGATAGGAGGTTATATTAGAGTTTAGACTTGAATCCAGATCTTCCTGATTCTGAGTCTGATTCTCTATCTATTATGCCAAGTTTCCTCCTAATCACTGAACTATATAAAATATTTTTTTCAGTTGACTTTCTTGACCTTCAGAGGCTCAGTTGATTTACTTCAACTCAGGTTTTATAGTTAGAGGGTACAACCAGTCACCTTGGGATTGACCCAAGGCCATGGTCTTACCAACACAATTTGAACACAACAAGTTCTCTTTTAAAGGAGAACTGAATTGATAAGGTTGTGGTGCGGACAGGAAATAAGTAAACCTTTCTAAGTATAATCGGGTTATAAACTGATAGGTAGAACCACCTAAATCCCAACTGTGAAGAGGAGTGGAATTTGAAGGGAAAAAATAGCAACTCCCCTCATTCTTTCCCACTGAGTATTCTAAACATTGCCACTGTAAAGCAAGTCAGAATTGGCATCTACAAAAGAACTAATCTAGTCTGTCAAAAATAGGACTGAAACCCACAAAATAAATCTCAATAATAAAACCTCAATAGAACTATTCTGTGGAAGGTATTTTTTTAAGCAATAGGACTATGTATGGGAAAGAGCACTGGTTTTGGAGATCTAGTTTGGAACCGGGGCTCCTCTGGTCACAGGGATGACCTAAGGGAAAGCAATACACCTCTCAGTTATCTTATCTTTTATTATATATTATCTTATACTATTTTAGGATAATAACATGAGTACAACCACTGTATTAAAGAGACAGCCTGAGGTTGGGAGGTTAGGGGAATATGGAGGGGAAGGTCATCAATTCTCTGAGAATTGAAAATAATTTGACACTTCCCAGGAGCTCCTGGTGCTGGTAGTAGTTTCAATGCCTAGTTCCTTTGGTGAATAAGCTCAAGTTGGGGCAACACTGCCACCCAGTGGTTAAATTCATACTTGGAGCAGTAGTTTAAGGAGGGAGTGCATTCCAGGCAAAGAAGATGACCCACTGAATTTATGGTGGAGAAGAAATGAAATGTTAATGTTCCATCTTTAGGAAGCAGTAGTTGTTAAGTCTGGCCGAAAACATAAAGTGTAGGAAGGGAAGTAATGTGAATAATAATAATAATAATAATAATAATAATAATAATAATAATAATAATAATAATAATAATAAAGCTGTTTTCTCCCTACTCTGCACTCATTTCTTGCAGGTGTCTATATACATGTAGTCTACATTAAAATTAAAAATATTCATTTTACACTAATTAAAACACGAGCTACGTGTTTTAATTGAAACTACTTTAAAACACAAGCTCCTTGAATGCATGAGATGTTTTTGTTCTGCTTTGTATCCTGAGTGACTAGCAAAGTAATTGGTATATAGTAACCACTTAATAAATGCTTGCAGGTTGGTTGATTGATTGATGAGAACATGAATCTATTGAAATGTTTAAGTATTAAGTGCTTACTAAGTTCAGTTCTCTGTGTTAGGGGATGAGAGAGATTCAAAGATGAAAATCAATATAAATCCTTCCCTAAATATATCTATAATCCTATAGAGGAGAGAAGTCATGTATACAAACAAATGTGACACAAGAAAAAAAGTGTAAAAATGAAACCCAACTGGTATAAGAAATATTGAAGATCACAGAATCCATCACAATCTTAGAAGTGGACAGGACTTCAGAAGTCATTTAGTTCAGTCCCTCCACTGGCTAGAATCCCTTCTACTGCACAGCCCCAAAGTGGCCATCCAGCTTTTGCTTGAAAATCTCGAGTGTGAGGGAAGTCACTGTCTCCTAAGGAAACCAATTTCACTTTTGAACAACCCAAATTGTTAGTTTTTTTCTTACACTGAGAAGAAAATCTCTCTGCAAATCTTCCTCTACAGAGAACTCACTTGATCCTTTTTGGCAACACATAATTTTATTAAACAAAAACTTAAACCTCAAAGTATGTTTGGATATTCACTTTTTTTAATCTGACCAGTTTGTTTCAATTTCTAAGATTTTACAATTGTTACTTGAGGAAAGTTTGCTCAAATAGATTTCTGCATTCTATTTTAATGATTTCCTCAATAAGTGAATAATGCTTTGATTTCTTCAAAGAAGCTGATTGAATGTCATTAGTTCTTTTTTTAAAAAAATAATACCTAGCATTTAAAGGGATTTAAAACTATCATTTTTCAAGAATTTTTTTACATTCATTTTCTCTTTTGAGCTTCACAATGATCTTATGAAGTACAGTTTCCAACTGTTATTATTCTCATTTCATAAATGAGGAAACTGAAAAAAGAAAAAAAAAAGGGGGGGTGCAGTGAATAGAGCATTGGCCCTGGAGTCAGGAGGACCTGAGTTCAAATCCCAGCCTCAGATACTTAATATGAAAACTAGCCATGTGACCATGGGTAAGTCACTTAACCCCAATTGCCCTTCAAAAAAAAAAAAGCATAAATGAGGAAGCTGACACTGCTCCAGGCTAGGTGACTTGCTAGAAAGTGTTAGAAGCAGGTTTCCAATCCCCATGTTCCTGACTCCAAATACTGCTCTGTTATGACAAGATACCTCCCCAGTAAATCCTCAAAGAATGTTCCAAGGGGTCCTCTTACCTGTGGTTCTGAGAGGTTGGGAGGATCATGGCTATCACACAGGACAAACTCAAAGGAATCCTCAAATATTTCTCCACCAAAGTGTCGATAGTAGATAATCCCATTAAAGAGATCTTTCTGAAGAAAACCAGGGACGGGATAGCCTGTTGGGTCACAGAGCACCATGTACTTATGCAACACTCAACCTAGCACCCTATGATAATCAACCTGTCATTACCTACTACAAATCATATACCCTATGAGTATTCAGTAAATACTATGGCAAAAATCTCTCTGGTATAGAATAGTTACAGAAATAGTTGGTATGGTGGTGAAAAAATCCAAATAGTAACTTTAAAAAAAATGTAATTTTTCTCATGGCTAATGTGGTGTTGAGTAGAGATTCTAACTTACCCTCTTCAAAAAAATATAAGAATCATTAGTCATTAGCACATTAATGATTCACATAAATGGACCTTGCAAAAGTTCCTTTCTCTATGTATCTGAAATCAATTTGCTTTCCTTCATAAGCTAAACATCTCCCCCTCACCCCTTAATACTTTTAATACTATTAATTTCCATTATCAACTTTTTTTCCTTCCCTAATAGAAAGCACAAAAGCCCAGCCCAGGTCAAAATTATCCAAAAAAAATGTTTGTTTTTTTTTTACTAGAGCATTCTAAATTAATGAGAGTTTATAAGAGAATACCTGGGGGAAAATATCCATAATGATGTGAGACTTTCTAAGAAACTATGCTTTCAGTGAACATGAAAGAAGCTACTCAGGAAAAAAAAATTAAAAGGGAAAAAGATACTTATCCTGCTTTGGTTGGGGCCTGGCTTACCAATGAGTCCTGGCCCCGACTTCTTTATGATTTCCCCAGCCTGAGAAGGTTTGGTGATATTAAAGAAAATGTAGTCATCACTGGAGTCCATGTCAGTAGCTTTCAGCATGGAGCCTTGGATGAGCACAGTCTGCCCCTCATCAAGTTCAATCACTACATTTGTTATGAGGAGAGGGGGACTGTCATCTTTAGGCAGGATGTTGATAGGAAACTTGTGGCGGGTGCTGTGGTGGCCATCAAAAATTCTGAAGACCACAAAATCCTTGGTGGAGTCACTGTCATCATGATGGTAGCGAACAGCCCCAGCCTGAATGTCAGCTACAGTGAAAATGAAGCCTTTCCCTCCTGGAAGAAATGTAAGTGAAGGAACTGCTAAGATAAAAGTCTAAAAAACCTACAGAAAAAAAAAAATGTGGCAATCAATAGCACAGAGAAAGTTAGAGCTGGATGGGACCACCGAGACCACTGAATGTAACCCTCAATGTCTAGATGAGAAAACAGGCCAAGAGAGGGCAAATGACTTGTCCAAGGTCACAGTGAGTTACAAGCAGACTCAAGATGGTAACTCAGGTTCTCTGGAATGCACCAAAGCCCTCTTATTTGTCACCTTTGAACAGTGAGACTAATGGCCCCCATGGGGACCAAGGACAACAATGGTCTAATGGGGAGTGGCAGGGCCTAGAGCTCACCCACTTCTCTTCTTATAACGGAACTAAGAATACTGGTTTGGATTCAAGCTAGACGCTCCTTTTGAAGGAACTTCAAGGAAAATGACACAGCTAAAGCTGCCCCTACCAACAGAACCCAGGACATCATTTCATCATGGGTTACACTTCCTATCCATGTATGACTTCTATACTTTTGGACAGATCACTCAATAAGGAGTGACCATGCTGCTTTCCACACATCTTATAGTTATAACAACCATTGTATACACAAGAGTTATCTGTTATTTTCTGATCCCAACCCTTACATCAACTATACACAGATATGGGGCAATGGTTGTGGACAAGACCTTGTTGGAAACTAGCTAAGTCACTTTATCCTTGGACTTCCTACTTGAAAATGGAAATAAATCATGGTCTTCTTTCTGAATCTCCAATAAAGCATACTTGCCATGAGTGTAATGATATTAAGCTCCTTGGACTCTTTAGAAGGAGCAGCACATGTAACCGAAAAGTATAAGACTTATTTTTGTTATAATGAATATTGTTCATTATTGGGTGATTGACCCATCTTCATCAATGAGATAACAAACCACTCAGGTTTATGAGATGCCATGACTAAAGTAATCCACCACTGTGATCACAAGATACTTAATTCTCAATCTTGGTTTCCTCAACTATAAAATGGGGATGACAAGACCCACTTAACAGTATTATTGTGAAGCTCAAATTGGATAATACATTTAATGTATTTTGTAATCCTATATAAATTAAGCCCTATATAAATTATTAGGATTATTATCATTATTAAGTATATCAGATTTATTTATCATTCCATACTTATTTACATTTTAGAAAAACGTTGATACTTTTATATACATTTATTTCACGTTAGGGATCTAGGATTTCACCCATAAGAACACGTTCTCTACAGACTTCCTAAAAAATGTCTGGCCTTCTTATCAGATAAGTTTGTCAGCCTTCTTATGACAAGTTTTATTGACTATAACTAGACTGGTTTTCAAATAGATATATTTACCGGTTCCTAAAGGAAACGCCTTTATACCTTGTTAGAACCTGTCTGTCAATGCCTACTTTTAAGAACTTTAATGAAAGAGCAATAGCCACATCTTACAATAGTATGACCCATTCCATCCAAAGAATAATTAACAAGCATAATCAAATAATTGAGGCAGCGTGGAATAGTGGGTAGTATTGGGCTAGGAATCATGAAGAAGAGGGTTCAAATCCCGTCTCTGATATTTCCTAGCTGTGTAACCCCATGTCAAACCATTGGGGAAATGTGTAAGTGGAAGAGGTTACCAGACCAAGAGATTCCCATGCTAAAGAAATCACAGAATTTTCGTAAATTCATATAATAAAGTGAGTGTTCATTCCCTGGAAATTATTTTTTTTAATCACTGGAAATAATTTAAAAGAAACAACTGTTTCTTGGGGTAAGAATAAGAGAAGGAAATATTTTGTTTGACAAATAAGCAATTATAATCCATCAGGAAAAATATGTGACTAAGAAAGGTGTAAGAGAATGTTACTCAAAATATAGGCTAAAAACCAAAACAAACAAAAAATTCCATTAATGAGACAGATAGGGATAACTAGGTGCAAAGTAGATAGAATGCAAGCCTAGAGTCAAGAAGACTCATCTTCCTGAGTTCAAATCTGGCCTCAGACACTTACTGTCTGTAAGTTGGATGACCCTGGGCATGTAACTAACCCTGTTTGCCTCAGTTTCCTCATCTGTAAAATGAGCTGGAGAAGGAAATGGCAAGCCAGTCCAAATATCTTTGCCAACAAACCCTGAGTGGTGTCAGAAAGAGTAGGTCATGACTAAAATGACTGAACAACAGTAGACTCCAGACAAGTCACTTAAATTCTTAATGTCCCAGGCAATTCTCAAAGACTAGATTGCAGAGCATTTGCTGGTTGGCATGAATTGAAGATTTCCTTGGCAGGAGCACTCTACAACAAAGAAGTCACAGGTTGGTTCACTGAAAATGTAATTACCACAGGCGTACTCTCAGCACCACACACATTCAGTAGCTTGAACATGGTAGATCCTCAATAAATGTTTTGGGAATTAGACTGAGGCAAAGGATAACAGTCTGCTTACCTCTTACAGTAAGTTGCCCATGCTGTAAGCCATCAACAGTGACCAGGCGAACGGCACTGATGTCATCATTGTCTACTATCTGAAGTTGCTCCCAGGTGATGGGCCTTGACTGTCCCTCCAGAAGACTGAGACCTGCAAGAAGAGAGCTTCTGAAAATTCTGTACAGTGCCCACAGATCTATTTTAAGAAAGTCATAAGAATTGGGAACTAGCAGATTCCCTTTAAGCATTTTAAGGTACTCTGGTTCAATCTTCCTTTCAAAAATATTTACTCCATTTTAGTTGTCTGTCAAATCAGATCCTTAAGATATTCTTCAAAGGAAAAACAGAAGCAGAAAGCAATGAGAAAATGCATTCATACAGATTGCTATTCTGATGATCTCTAAGATCCTAAAACAACCAGATTTAGAGCTGAAAAGAATCTTGGAAATCATCTAGCACTTCAGTGTTGGTTTACAGAGAAGTACAGAGAAGGGCAGAGACTTGTCCAGAGTTTTTAAGTAGCTGGCCAAGGAGGTCCTACGTCTAAGGCATTGTTATCTTGATTAAGTACAAATACCTCCAAGCTGATCTAGCAAGCTTGTATTAAGTGCTTTCCATGTGCAAAGCTCTATGTCAGGAACAAGTGGTATAATGAAAAACAAAACCAAAAATAAAGTACCTGTCTGCCCACAAGGAGCAACTTACATTTCACTGGGGCTGGAGATGGTAGATGAAGGGGTTGGGAAAGAGAAACACATATCATGCCTAAGTACAGGCATGAAAATTTAAGGACAGAGGAAGCAGCAACAAATGGAGGCTTCAAGAAGGTGTCTCCATAGGAAGTAACCCGTAAACTAAGCCTTGAATACAGTGAAGGATGCTAAGGGGCAGACACTAGGAAGGAATGTGTTCTAGGTACCGTGGACAGCCTGGCCAAAGGTGTATAAGTAGGAGATGTTCTGGGGAACAAGTTTGGGAAACAAATAAGCCAACTGGGCTGGAAAAAACGGTCCATAAAAAGAAGTAATGTGTAATGAACCTAGAAAAATAGAGCCAGATTGTGGAGAGCTTTGAAGGACAAGCTAGAGAGTTGTTCTTTTTATATTAGGGACTGGGAAGAGAATAAGAATTTCTATGGAGTCTACCTACGCCCAAGTACTTTGTTAAACACTTCTACAAAAATTATTTTATCTGATCCTCACAATAACCCTGGGGAAGAGTAGGCACTATTATTATTCCCATTTTACTTTTGAGGAACCTGAGGTAGAAGCTAAGTGACTTGCCCAGGGTCACACAGCTAGTTAGTGTCTGGGACTAGATTGGAACTCAGGTCTTCCTGACTCTAAGCCCACCACTGTATCCATTGTGCTGCCTAGTTGCCTACTAGAAGCCTTAGAGATTCACTGAAGGTTCTTGAGTAGTAGAGAACCATAATCAGATTGACTTTAGGAAGATTATTTGGAGAGTTTTGTGGAGGACATGTTAGAGTGAAGATTGGTTTCCCAAATCAAAGGCAAATATTTCATTTGTTTCCTTTACTGCCCACACGGTTTAAATTTCTAAACTTAAAATCAAACATTTTCATTTTGACCACTTTCAAACTGTTATACTGAAACTGTATCAAATTAAAACTATATAATAATCAAGTTACCCCTTACAGAACAGTTGAAAAAATTCACTCCCTGCCTTCATTCATTCACTGCATACATTGTCAGTGAAAGTGGATTCGTTTTGCTGAATCCCTTTTTTCTTTTTTTTAAACTCCAGAACAAGGAAAAGTTTACTGGGTAGGCAACTATAGAAATATATTAGAAAATAAATATGATGTAAAAATTATTAATAAAAAGAAAAGAAAATGGAAAGAAGTTATATTATAAATTTTGGATGGTGGGGAAAAGAATTACTATGAACCTTTTAGGTTTTCCAAAATGTTACTTTTTAATTGAGACATGCACTTCTTTGTTCAACAAATATCTTATTTTTAACTGTATTTTATTTATTTTTTTATATATTTATTATCTCTCGCTCCCATTTCCTTTCCAAACTAAATATAAATAAAAATAAAATTCTCATAAAAATATGCACAGTCCAGTCAAAAAGTCCTACTTTGCCCATGCAGAAAACATAAACTTTCTAAATTATTTTTTACTCTTTATCAAATGAACGTCAATTAAGCTTAAAGTCAAATAACCTTTCCAAGAGGCAGTATGGTATGGTAGGAAAGGTGCTAGCTCTAAGGTCAGGCCCCACCTGAACCCTGCCTCAAACACTAACTGCTTGACCCCTAGATCAATTATTTTACTTCTCAAGGCCTCCCTTTCCTCATCTCTAAAACGGACACAAAACTAGTTACACTGCTAATGTTTGAAAACCAAAAGCATTGGAGAAATGTGGGTTGGTATGAATAATAATAAGATCCTTCTCAGCAATCTGAGGCAGCTAGGAAGTACAGTGGATAGCGCCCTGAGCCTGCAGTAAGGAACACTCATTTTTCTGAATTCAAATCTGGTGTCAAACACATACTACGTGTGTGATCTTGGCCAAGTCACTTAACACCAAGTCACTTAACCCACTGTTTGCCTTACTTTCCTCATCTGTAAAATGGGATGGAGAAGGAAATAACAAACCACTCCAGCATTTATGCCAAGTAAACCCCACATGGGGTCACAAGGAGTTGGACATGACTGAAATGACTGAACAGCAAACAACAAATAGAAATTTGAGCCCAAGAACCCTATTTAGCTCAGGAATGAATATTATCAATCTTTCCCTCTCCCCTCCTCCCCCCGGGGAGTTCTTAAGCATAGAAGATGGGCATCATCTCTCCTTACTTCAGTGAAAAATTTCCGTTTGACTCACCTGTGGTAGTGGTGAAGAGAGAACCTGGTGAGGATGCAGAGGGCCTTGGTTCTAATAGCTGGTTTTCCATAGGGCTTTAAGGTTTACAAATAACTGTGGATGCCTTAGCCTCTCTGAACCTCAGAGCAGCCCTGATGCATGAGGGATTGGACAAGGATCTTTACCTCCGTTTTACGAATGATGAAACTGAGCTTTAAAGTCCCTGGTCTCTTCTACCACTGTGTGAACTTGAGCCTTGTTTATTAAGATAATGTTAATTATCAATAGTCCTAATGGCAAAAATATAATGACCATGACACGATTATACAAAACATCCATTTCAAAGAGACTAAAAGATTTAACTCTTTGGTTATAGGTTGGATTAGATGAACTCTGGGATCTCTTTTAATTTCGGGGTGCTACGAGTCTATGAATCCAACATCTTTGAGCTTCAGTTGTAAAATGATGACCATAGATTTAGAGCTGGGAAGGACCCTAGAGACCATGAGGTTCAACCCCCTCATTTTATGGATGGGGAAACTGAGGCAGAGAGGTTAAGTGACTTGTCCATGGCTACCCAGTTAGCAAATGTCTGAGGAGGGATTTGAACCTGGGTCTTTCTGACTCCAAGTCCAGTCCTCTATCCATTACTTTCATGCTGCTTGGATAAAATGATTTCTTACAGTCCCTTCCAACTTTAAAATGCATGATCCCAGAAATCCCTTAGTACATCCTTGAGTAAGATTTGTACAGTGAGCAATACTGAATCTCACCCATGTTCCACGACACTCGAGGAGCATTCGTGTCTGCTGTTCTGATAGAGATGTGGACTGAGATTGGTAAACTTTTTTCAAAGAAGAAGTCATGTACTTCAAATTCCACCTGTTAAACACAGAGAGATCCGTTTTCAGCACTCATTGACAAGATGCCATATATAACAGGGCATGCACTAGAAGGAAAGTGCAAATAAGTCCAGGGTGTTCCCTGCATAACGTCAGAGCATCACTACTGTCATTTAATTTATTTCAACAAGAACTTAGACATACTAGAGAACACAGACATACTATTCGCCAAGCCTCAGGGCTACAAAGATGATGGTTTAATAGTCCCTGTCCTCAAGGATTTTACATTCAGTTGGTGGGGAAGGGGCGAAGGGGGGGGAACACACACACACACAATATTTACAGACATAAATTAATATAAATTTTATACAAAGTAATTTGGTAGAAAAAGTACAGACTAGAGAAATCAGGAAAGGCTAAAGGTCCCCTGTAAGGTGGAGCTTAAATTTAGCCTTCAGGGGAGTGAGAAATTCCAATAGTAGGAGGCAGAGTGGGTAACATTCAAAGCTAGGGCTTCTTAACCTGTGATGCACACACTGGTTTATGGATAGATTTCAGGAGATTCATGCACTTGGATGGAAAAGAACGCACCTTTATTTTTCACTAGCCTTTGATTTGCCTTAAGTCCTAGGTATTTTTAAATACATTAAAAATAGCTCTTTTTAAGGTGGCAAAGAATTGGATACTGATGGGATGTCCATCAATTGGGGAATGCCTGAACAAGTTGTGATATGTGATTATGATGGAATACTGTTGTGCTAGAGGAAATGACAAGCAGCATACTTTCAAAAAAAACCTGGACAGTCGTATGAACTGAGGCAAAGTGAAGTAAGCAGAACTGGGGGAACACTATACACAGCAGCAATAACAGTGCAAGGCTCATCAACTCTGAAAGACGTAACTACTCTACCAAGAGAACTCCAAAGGACCCACGAGGAAAATGTTATCCACTTGTAGAGAGACAACTGGTGAATTCTGAGTGCAAACAGACGCGTGTTTTTCACTGTATTTTTCTTGCCTTTTTTCCCAACATGGTTAATATCTAAACATGTTTTATATAGCTTCATATGTATAATTGATATATTGATCTATATTTTAAATAATATTATATTATATATAAATATATTATATACAAATAAAATATAATAATATATTAATAAAATTATATAAAAATAATTTTTAAAAATTTTGAAATTTGAAATATTATCTTAAGAAAAGGTCCATAGACTTCACAATTGTCAAAGGAGTCCATGATACAGAAAAAGTTAAGAATGCCTGCTCTACACTCATGATCTTAAATTCAGATTGCATACATAGTTTAAGTACATAGAATTGTTCATCTCACTATTTCTCTTCGCAAAAAATTATAATTTAATGATATATTGATCTGATCAAGGGGAAGAAGGCCTTTTCAGAGCAACCAGCAATTATTTAGAGGCTTGGGTTTGAAATTACTACAAGTAATTCTCACTTCAAGCACAAAACAGAAGACATTGTTAATAAAAGAAGTAATAAGCACAGAACACATGTTTTGTGTTGGAATGAACATTGGTTTGGAAATTGTATTGCTTGGGTTCACACTTGGTCTCTGTCCTTTTATTACCCATGTGAGCTAAGGCAATTTACGTCATTTTTCTTGGTTCTGCTTTCCTCCTATGTTAGACTAAATGATCTGTAAGGTAGCCCCTTTTGTTACAGGATTCTGTAGGAACATAAATGTAGGTAGAAAAAGAGAAAAGCAATGTAATAACTCTTGATTCTATAAACCACTGGTCCAAATATTAAATATCTACAGATAATCCAGTTTGGATCAGGGCCATTGCAAGGCTCCTTTCAGAAGCCATGACCAAAGCAGCTGGGTCTCAGACCCACAGATGATTGTGGTTTCCAGGCCATATAGAGTTCATAGGATCATAGTCATAGGCCTGGAAGGAAATTTAGCTCCATCTAATCCAACCATTTCATTTTAGAGATGAAGAAACTGAGGCCTAGAGAAGTTAACTGAATTAGTAACTAACCCGAATTAGTAACTACACACAGTAGTAAAATCACCAGAAGTTTGGATTATCTTTATTCAAATAAAAGAGATAATTGTCTGTGCATTGTCTGCAAGCATGTGTGTGATACAGAATTTTCTTACTCATCTATGAGTTCCACAAAGGAAAGGCTGTATCTTATCCAAACTCAATCCACTGAATACAGTACTCTATTAACAGGAGGTATAAATGAATTTAATAAAATGAGAGTTCTTACTATAAGAGTCACATTTCCCTCACCCTCCGTTTCAAGGTCCATTTGGTATTTCCAGAGGCAAAATTCCTGCCCAGTAACACTCTAAATAGTAGCATGGCTAGATCTGCGGCTGGTGATAAATCTGTGTCAATAATTAGAAAATTACTCTATCACAGGAAGTTTTGAGAGCTAAGGTCATCATAAGAATAACTGGGGCTCTCAACAGTTGAGAGAGGGAAATGAAAGGAAAGGGTCAAACCAAGTATTTACAGCCTTAAAAGTCTTTCCGTCCTTGAGGGTGAGTATGGGGGGAAAAATGCTTAAATTACATGGAAGGCAATTTGCTAACCCCGGGGACATTCATTTTCTACAATAAACCTTAACAACATCAATTTAAACTTTTCACCATGTTTTCAGCAGCTTCCTGGTAGGTCTTGAGGTAAGTAAGAGGCTATTAAATGGGAGACTGTAGCCAGCTATTCTCCAGGAAAACTATAGGAAATGAGCTTAAATTGCAGTCAAGGGGGCTTTAGATTGGACAGGAAGAAGCTCTTGACAGAGAAGGCTATTCAGTATTAGAGGGAGTTTCCAAGTGATATTTAGGAATCTTCTTCCTTGAAAGCATCTTTATAAATTTCAATTCGGGGAGCCCAAGAGGAAAAAAAAAAGCTCGACAAATATCCATTTACTTTCCATGAACCACAGAACTCTTCAGAAGAAAGGACCTGCCTTCATTCTTAGCAGCCTTTCCACCCCTAATAATCCAGGGACCGCTAAGACAGTTTTTATGCCTCTGCCTGGGTTCTCATCTACTAAAGAAAATTTACATGAAAGCTGTTTGATAGGGTCAAGGAAATTGGTGACGAACTAAATGGCTGCTTAAGGTCTCCAATAAGTTTCCTATGCTATGAGCAATGTTTCCACCCAAGTTACCTCATAATTTCTTCTCTCGGTGTGGCTGCTGTTGGGAGGCTGATAGGCAATCTGCATGTCACTTAGATCTTTCCACGTGAATGAGGAGATCTCTTTGGTGTGATCCAGCAGGTGAGTGAAGTAGCCCTGGAGAGGGGGTTTGGTGATGTTGAACATTAGCAAAGATTTGGGTGTCTCGTCATCTTCACAGTCCACAGTAGAAGTAGTGACAGAGGTCAGGATGAATTGATCCACCTCCAGAATGTAGGTGGGCATCAACGCAGCTCTAGGGATCTGATTGGGAAAGGCAGCTTTGATGGAGACAGGCAGCCACACACTTTCCGACTTTGGGAGGGGAAAAAACCGAATTAGTGAAGGAATACATAAATATAAACCCCATACACTGCACCCTTGACCAAGCTTAACTAATACGGAATTCCTAACACCCTTGTCACGAGCTGGACATCCCAAGATCACACAGTAGCCTAGATTTAAAGCCAGAGAGAAGTCCCAATCCTGAAAGTCCTTTACTTCAGTTCCCCTCACTTTTTTTTTTAATACATAAAGAAACTGAAGCCGAAAGGAACAAACTGACTTGCCCAAGGTCACACAAGAACTAATTTTAACATGGTTGCTTTGATTAGAAATCCAGTGCACAGTACCACATGGGCTCTCTGTTTCTCATTATAGCCTCAAGTACCTTGAACAGAGTAGGCATTTAACAAATGTGCATTGAATCAAAAATATTCAATTAACCTTATTTTCCAGAGACCAGACCATCTCTTTACCAAAAAATAAAAATAAAAAAAATTCACCAGCCATTAACACACTATTCGATGAATATTTTGTTTCATTTATTTACTTATTCGTAAGAATAAACCCAATTACTACACGAAGAGTCCCTAAATTGGATGCTCTAGCTTGCCTACCATCCAGGCAGTACAGTAGGTGGTAGAGACAGTTCTGTACTCAGAGTCAGGAATACCTGAATTCACATCCCTGCCTGCCTCTGACACTTACTAACTTGGGGACTATGAATAAGTTACTTGCCCTGTCTGAGATTCAGACGGCTGGTCCAATGGCAAGAGTGAGGGACAATTAGTGAACATAAACTATACTGGTAATAAGGCCTAAGGTAGTTCAGGGGGGTCTCAAAAACCTATTGCACTAAGACTTTTGGGACACCTCCTACTGACGCACAGTTGACCTCATGCAGCTGTTACAAGGCTCAAATGAGATAAAAGTACATATGTAAAATACTTGGGAAAATGCCAGGTGCTATAAAAAGGTTGGTTATTATTTTCCACTGAGGCACAGAATCCTTTCAAAGTATAAGGCATTTTTATGTGGGCAGCACAACAGACAGAGCATCAGGCCTAGAATCATGAAAACACGAGTTTAAATCCAACCTCAGACAGTAACTAGCTGTGTGACCTTGGACAAATCACTTAACCTTTATCTGTCTCAGTTTCCTCATCTGTAAAATGGGGATAATAATAGCGCTGACCTCCCAGGGTTGTTGTGAGGATTGAATGAGATGATGGCGAAGCAGTCAGCAAAGTGACCACTACACAGTAGTGCTATATCAGTGTTATCTATTATTGTTATTATTGGTACTATTTAGAAGTATAGAAAACTATGATTAAGGAGACCCGAATTCTCGATACTGCTCTACTGCTCTGCTGCAAGTCAGCTATAATGACCTTGGGTAAATCATTTACTTCCTCTCAGTCTCAGCTTCCCCTTCTTTAAAATGAGGTTGGGGAAGGGATGGGCAGCTAGGTGGCACAGTGGACTGAGCACCAGCCCTGGAGTCAAGAGGACCTGAGTTCAAATCCAGCCTTCGTCACTTAATAACTGTGTGACTTGGCAAATCAGTTAACTTCAAGTGTGTCTGTGTGTCTGTGTGTGTGTGTGTGTGTGTGTAAATGAGGTTAGATTAGATGGCCTTGAAGGTTCCTCCCTACTCCAACATTGTCTGGTTCAAGGATATTGGCATATTACAACCTTCATTATAACCAATAAGGTTACCCCCAGAGTTGAATTAGCTC
>CM053599.1:86251368-86288908 GCA_028646575.1 Pseudocheirus occidentalis
CTGTCTCAGCTGGCTTCAGTCTCCATGAATCTTCCTTCACTGAGGAGCCAATTCCAATTTGTCTCTCTGTCTCTAGAATTCTTTTTTAGATACAGCACTGGCCTCCTGTCTCAGCCAATAGCCTTCTTTCATGTCAACAGGGGAGTTCATGTCTTCTTAACAGTGGACACAGTTCACACCTTCCATACTTAGCCCTAAGTTACTAGGTGCTACTTAGCCCTAAGTTACTAAGTGCTAAGTATCTGATAAACTGATTACTATTACAATACCTTCACTGAACTTGGATTATTCCTCAGACATTTCTTGTCAAGCATCCTGGGATTAGTATGCTCCGAAAGTCAGGTTACACTCATAACCTATACGACCTTGGACAAATCACTTAATCCTTGGTCCTCAGTTTTCTTAACTATAAAATGAAGCATTCTATTACATAGTCTCTGAGGTCCATTCCAGACCTAAATCTGTGAACTAAATATTTGCTGTTTTGTGAGAAATTATGAATGTAAGAAATTTTAATCTCCTATATTAACATTCACTGGCTTAAAGTTTAGCTTAGTATCTGCTTACTCCCTTTTCTGTAGTAATGAATCTCAGTAAATTTTTCATTAGTTTTCTTTTCTTCAGGGCCCTTGGCCTAGGGATATATTCTATATGCCCACTGTCTTTGATGTGGAATAGAGTAGCTGAGTTCACTGCTTTTTTCCTCCTACTTTCCATATTTTCTGTTAATTAGATTGGTAGAAAAATGACCCAAGAAAGAATAATTGTTTTGCAGAGTTACATATGGGATGTCCAATCTGCCCAGGGTCACCTTAACGGTACCTGAAGAGCAAAGCATAGTTTTCTGGTTCTCTGTGGGGGTTGTCATACATAGCATCTACAGCAAGTTATATTAAATGGTGCTACCCCAATCCAATTTGGTCACACTTACTTTAGGTGTTTGGTATTATCAAACAAATATAAGATGAAATTCAAAGCACATTTTCCTATTTAAAATTCAGGTTTGTTACATGGTAACAGTGTTTTGCATGTAGAGGGAAAGAGAGGATAAAGTTGGCTGACTTTTTAGGTTGGACATTATAAGAGTAGAAGGGTCATTTTGGGTCCAGGATCTAGTCCTTAGATTTGCAGAACAAGCAACTTGTTTTATCAGCCTACCCAGAGTAATCAGTTTCTTCAGGGTCATCATATTCTGTCCCTACCCTTAGGGATACTCATCATTCAGGAAATCATTACTTGGGAAATAGAAATCTCTTTTAAGGAAGGGCAGTGGGATCCAAATGGATGAGACCAAGAAACCATGATTGTCTAGTTCCAAGGCTCCCTTTGCCATGCTGAAATGAAAGAGATTGAGACAATTGGGAATCTGGTTACAGGAGTTAAAATTTAGATTGAGAAGTGAGTAGTAGATGTGGAGGCAAGAACTGAAGCTACAGGAAATATCTATCCCCTTCCCCAAGTTGGCATGACCCAAGGCCTGTATGATTTCCCTCTTCTGATTCAGCTGTACTGAAGGTACAAGCTCAGTCAAAAATATACCAACCAAACTCACAACAGATCATAAGACCAATTTATTCATTGACAAAAGTGGAAGGGAGGGGATAAATGTACAGTGTGAAAAAAAATACCAATTTTCATCTCTCAGTTCAGGAGGCCTTCAGAGTTTCTAATTAGCTACAAAACTGAATTAGTAAAATTTCTTTGATGTTCATGGAATAAGAACAGGAGTTATATGGACTTGAGGGATATTAAGTATCACAGGGTTAAGTGAGTGGCCCAAGATGGTGAGCAATGAGTGTGAGAGGGTAGCCTTTGAATCCAGGTTCTCTGACCCCAAGCCCAGTGCTCTTTCCACAGCACTAGATCCTGGGTTCCTTGGGATACTAAAATCCAAGAGACTGAGGCAAGTGGGAAACCAGTTGTGGGAGTAAAGAGATGGTATTAGAGAGACCGAGAGAGAATGTGTCCTCCTTTAGCCTGGTGGAGACTAAAGAATTATCTCCACTCCACTACAAAGTATGCACTTTTCTAGTAACAAATTACTTATGTCTATCAGATAGACCCTCACCCTTGGACAGGACTGGATAAATAACCACATACGGTCCCAGAATGTTAGAGCCAGAAGAGACCATGGAGATTATCCTGTCGACTAATTTCACATTCTTACCATTATAATTCTCCTTTCACAAAGTTCTTTATCACTCACTAAAAGAGTCTTTCATAGCATTTCCTGATGATAGACAAGCTCCAATTTCCAAAATTACCATTTATCTTATATCAGTTACATTTTAAATGGTTGTCTTCCTTTCCAGGGAGTTACTTTGGGCCTCCTGCAGAGATGCCAGGAAGCATTTCAGCTTTATTTGCAGCATGACAGGCTGTTTCTTGGGCTAATTTCCTTCTGCAGATAGCTTGCTTAGCTCATTCATTTTATGGGGATTTCTTGCCTTCAAGTTGAAAGGTGACATTTTCTAACCTCCCTGAATTCTAGATATCTTCTTGTTTGGATCTTGAAAAGACATGAACCTGAATGTGAAATCCGAAGATAGGGGTCTGATTTCTGGTCCTACTACTTATAGTATGGTTTTGGACAAGTTATTTACCCCCTCTGGATAATTATTTACAAATTACTGGGCAAATTATTTACCCTCTCTGAAGTTTTCTCATTTATAAAATTAAATAATTCCTCTAAAGTCTCTTCCAGTTCTAAATCCATGACCTTATTGAGTACAGGATGAAGGATAAAACACCCCAGGACTTGAAACTTTCAAGGGTCATGTGATTTAGCACACTGCCTCCAGGGAGGCAACTATATAGACCACTGGAGAGATCTATGGTCTTGGGGTAAAGGTAGAGGATTCTTTGATATTTTCAGGGCCCAATCATTTTAAAATTGAGATATTCTTTTTGTATAAGCAAATTCCTTTAATTCAAGTTGAATCCACTTAATGGGTATAGACTACTAGTAGGCATCTTATGCTTAATAACTCTTTCTAAACTTGAAGAAATAGCCTAATCCTACTCATACCAACTCAATTTTCCCTAAAGGGCCTATTTTCCAACAATTTAGTTATTCTGGTTGCCATTTTCTATAATTTCTAGTGTTTCTGCATGCTTCGTAAAATAGGGAAACCAATGCTACACATGATTCCAAGGTTCTGTCTTATTTGACCTAGCTTGAAGAGGACTTAGCAGATCTTCTGAGCCACGTAGTAGTCAGTGATCTCGGTTTAATTATTGCCTTCTTTAGCTTTTCAAAGTGGTATGAGCATGAATGAAAGCCTGCCTATGAAGCTCTTTAAAACCCCTTAAGGCAAAACAATATTCAGTTATTCAGAAGTGCATTGTCCATCGTTAGAACCTGGCTCCTGTATTCATATCTTCCTGCTTCCTCTACCATTTTGGGCGCCATTTTGCTACTTATTAATAGGGTCATTTCAGGGTAGAAAAGAAGGAAATGCCAATTTTCTTCCCAGTGACTTTTTTCGTTTTCTAAACCATAGATTAATACATTAATATTAATGTAAATACATTAATGAGAAAGTGATCGAAACAACCAGAATATAGCTTTAAGATTTTTGGTGTCTAGTTCCAACTTCCATATGAGTAATTGAAAATAGTTCATTTAAGATATTGGTACAAATAGGCATTTATAGTGGTGAAAGGTACTGGTCATTTTCCATTTTGCTTATCAATGGCAATTGATAACTGAAGAGAAAAGTATTCCCTTCACAGCATAAGCTACCTTTGTGTCTTCCCTTTGCCTTCCTAAACTCCTAATCCTGGTCAGCTCCAGTTTCAATGCATGATCTCATGGTCAGATTTCAGGAAGAAGATATTCTAAGAATAGCAGGTAGATATATACTTTGTATACATAATTATAATATCATTACCATGCCATACCTCCACTTTTTTCACTCTTCCACATTTAGACGGGGAGTGTGTGTTGGGCATCACCAAGGCATGCTATTTCTTTGTTATAAAAAAGCATCAGAATCTTAAGCCTAGTTATCTTTTCCAGGTGGAGAGATTGGCACGACTCCTTGTTTGGACACCATTACTTTGGTGGTTTTGGATGGAGAAGCTGGCACTCACGACTGTTGCTACCAAGAACCAGTTTCTTCCCCATTTCCACTTCACCATTCTTTTCCAGTGTTTGATCTCAATGTGACCGTGTACCCTGTGGACAACCAATCACCAACTATTACAACAGGTGAAAGCTCTTTTCCTACTAAAGTCATTTCATGTTAAACCAGTGCCAAAAGGTTAACATGCCAAGTATTCCTGCACATAGTGAGACCTGATTTATGATCAGACTAGAAAGCCATGGAGATAGGACCTCATATCTATCTCTTATTCTAATTTTAGCTGATTTAAGCACAGAAGTTTATTAAAAATAAGTTTTGTTAAGCATTCATAAGACAAATAATTTGCTCTAACAATTTTACATATATATTTATTTGGGGGAGGGGAGGTGAATGTCTTCAAATTTTCTGCTTTAATTTCAAATGGGAAAATTTCAGTTGCCATCTGACTAGAGAGTAGTTTATTTTACCCATAATAACCTCTATTAGAGGGAAGTAAGTAGACCAGAGAGACTATTTATCTATATTTAACCTTATTTGCTTTTTAGAAAGTCATCTCTTCATAGGCATTTTGTATATGTTCTGTCTCTCAGAAAAAAATACAAGCATATGTATGAATGTTATTGTAATTTGCAGCTTATCACCCAAGCAATGTTCTGGAAAGGAATCATTGTCCCTGCAGAATAATTAAGCACTAAGGCATGAAAAAAATATCCATTATGAGCAATTCATAATAGCTCTCAGGCAATTAGTGCTCTGACAAACGGACGTAACAACTGATCTTGAGGAGTACATAAACTATGTTTAGTGGCTTATCACTAAGGCTGTTGTGCAATTTTTTTTTCATTTGTCACTTATGTGGTGGCACAAGGGAAATCAGGGAGAGGACTTTAGAAAGAATGTAAATCTATAAGGGAGCATGTAGCATTGATGCTGTCTTTTGGTTATTATCTGGCTTTCTTATATAAGAAAATGCTATTTTTAAGTGAAATTAAATTCTAACATGTCCCTCATCTCTCATGTCCCCAAGACCTTCACTAGAAGGGAAGGTTTGCCAACCAATGTGATCATCTTCCCATTGCAAAAAATTTGCATGTAGAGTCTTCCATGAATTAAAATTCCAATTGCTCCCTTTTATCCTCATCATTTCTGACGAGAGACTTTCAAGTGAATTCACAACCCTGATATTATTTGTATGCAGGTACCCGGTTTGTCGTGGATGAAGGCTCTTCGGCTGCCATTACCATTAACCATTTAATCACTACTGACCCTGACACAGCCATGGATGATTTAGAGTTTGCTTTGGTTTCTCCTCCCCAATTTGGTTATATTGAAAATATACTGCCTTCACCAGGTTTTGAAAAAAGCAATATTGGCATAAGCATAGGTAAGCTATGGTAACTGGACCTCTGGAGACATCTCTGGACCAATACCCTTAAGGAAGACTAGAACTAAGAGAGATCATAGAGATCATATGGTTCTTAGTCAGTAGAATGATGTCTTAAGCTGACATGAAAATGAAATAATATTCATCATTTGGCAAACCTTAAAACGCTACATAAGTGTCTTTGAGTATTGTTGTTCTTATTACTATTATTTTATGAATATTTATTACTATATACTCTTTATTAATTATGACTATTATTTTAATCAATATTATTGTTATTATTTTTTAATCGATATATGAGAAAGGATGGGGGAAAAGTTTAAAGAACTAAACACATGTAAGAAGTTCTTATTATAGCTGAATTATGCCTCTTTAAATTCCTCCTTGATGCTATATTGTGACATGGAGATGATTCTGCTTTTCTAAAGGCTTGACAAGCCGGGCATGAGCTCACCTAGATTCTACCAAGATAGAAAGGCTTAGCACATGGACCTAGGGACCACATCCCTTTTGTCTAAGAACCAGCCTAGCTAATTTGGGGGAAGTTACTCACCAGATTGGCCAGAGGATGTTGATTTTTTTGGCCACAGTAACTTTTAAAGATCATCTATTAGTGACAGGGGAGTTACAGACTGTGCAAGGGGAAGAATGGCTAAGACAGACAGAATTACTGATTCTTCAGGTATTGAAGTAGCATAGTCAAGGCTATTAGAATCTTCTTTATAGTTGAGTTTCTCCTTATTTTCATGTGGATGTGAGCCTCTTTTGAGGTAAATTGAGGTTTCATTCATGGGAGAAATGAGGATAGATTATTATGAGTGCTTCTTTTTTTTTCTTTTAGCATTCATAGGACCAAAGAGTATTGTAGTTTTTGGCATTTACTTAAGCCTTCAAGGATTTGTCGGTTGATTAGTGTGGTTATTCCATTCACTGGTAGACATTGCAGCCACTCTCTTCCTAGATAATCTTACTTCTTTAGTAAATAGTTATGAATTGCTATGTGTAAAAAAAATCATCACCCAAATGGTCAGTCTTCTGGTAATGAGTTTTCTCAAACTTAGCTAGAGTGGTCCTAGGGTTGAAAAGTATGGTAAAGACAAAGAAGAAGTTTCTAAGTGGTAAGGCACTGGGAGGGTTAGAATGATAGGACGTTATGATTGTGGAAGAAGAACATTTATGAATGATGATGAGACCCTTCCCTAGGTATGACTGAGGTAGAGTTGGAATTGTAAGTCAATAGACTTGAAGAGATTGAGAAAGTATCAAAATACATGATGAAGGGTTGTATATAAAGGCAGAACTGGAATGGAAAAGAAATCTGTGATCCAGGTATTCATTGAGAAAGAAGGTCAAATGACCTCAGGATAGATTAGGAGATAAATGTGGATGCAGTGAATCTTAAAGGAGATGAGATTGTTGAGTGATGGTGGCAAAGGGTAAGTCTTCTGGAAGCAGCAATGGGGAACAAGGAGAATCCAACTTCCTCTCAAGAACTGATGTGTTGGTTCAATGGTCAGGGTAGTAATTGCAATATGATAGAAGTTAAAGTTAGTGTGGGCAGCTAGGTGGTGCAGTGGATAGAGTGTGGGCCTGGAGTCAGGAAGATTTATCTTCCTGAGTTCATATCTGGCTTCAGACACTGACTAGCTGTGTGACCTTGGACAAGTCGCTTAACCCTGTTTACCTCAATTTCCATACCTGTAAAATGAGCAGGAAAAAAAAAGGCAAACCACTAAAGTATCTTTGCCAAGAAAATCTCAAACAGGGTTATAAAGAGTCAGACATGACTCAAGCAGCTATGCTACAACAACAAAAAGTCAGAGTAAGAGGTAATGGCAATGATGCAATGTCATGGAGAGCCGGGTGCCAGAAGATGGAAGGAAAATAAGAGTAAGGCGTTTAAAATGAAGGAAAGTTTATTTATTATGGAGTGCACAGTCCAGAGGGCACAATGAAAGGGATAGACAGAACTTAACTGACCAACTTAATTGACCAAACAAGCTAGTTGTTTGACATTATGTAGTGAAAATACTTATGTAGTAAGCTACTAAACATTTTACTTCTTCTTAACCATCTGCTTTGACCTAGTACAATGCCACTGTATGAATGTAATAAGAAATGCTTATTTAAAGAGGCTGATTTAAAGCAATTAAGAGGGCTTTCTGCCATTTATCTGAGGCACATAGATGCCTTCCCATTGGTTTTGCTGTCCAACAGTGTCTTTTGCTAAGCGCTGAGAACTAAAGGTTTTTTGTTTGGTTTGGTTTTAATGTAATTCTTATGTTGTCTGCCACTTCTTTGTGTGCGCTCCAGCTTCGTTTTGGTGGAAAGACATGAAGGCTTTGCGCATAAACTATGTGCAGTCCAGGCATCTGAGGATAGAGCCAACTGCAGATCAATTTATGATTTGCGTCACAGATGGAAAACAGCGTTCGGTGGAAATCCCTTTTTACATTTTGATTAACCCCACCAATGATGAAGTTCCTGACTTTGTGGTGCAGAATATCACTGTAAGAAAGAAAGCAACATTTTGTTTTGTGTGCCTGTCTCTGAGGTGTTAGCATGTATTTTTGCTTGGTCTTCTGAAATTCCCTCTTACCTTCACTTATTTACAAGGGCTTATGTGGGCTTGTGTCTATGTAATATCCAGGGCTGCTGGAAAAAATTACAATTCTGTGACACGCAATAGAATCTTCTGAAAACTCTGCATAATTGAATTGTTGAAATAAAATCTACTTTAATGGATTATGCTTCATAGCGGTGTTCTTAGGAGCAAGACTAATGTTCATACTCAAGCTTTGTTTTCTGATATATTCTGGTTTAGGTTTCTGAGGGTCAGATGAAAGAGCTGGATCTTTCGGTCATCAAAGCAACTGACTTAGATGTACCAAAAGATCATTTGATGTTCACTATTACCCATAAACCACAGCATGGCCTTCTCATCAATGGGGTACACAGAAACGACATCCCTCATTACAAGCAGTTAATCAAAATCCACAAGAACCATGAATTTCCTGTGCATGATTTTTCAATGGAGCTTCTTATAACTGGTATGTCTTCTTATGCTGTGTTTGATTAGTTTACTAATTAAAACCAGAAAATATAATAATGGCTATCATAAAGATGAAATTAAAGGTGACTTTTTGACTTCAAGCTATAACCAGAAAGGCCTAGTGTAACACAATCCCAAAGCCCATTGGTAGGAGACTCTTTCCTTATTGGTGGAGATCAAAGTCCTGCATTTATTGGAAGAATTTCTTAGTTTAGCATAAACCTTTTCTGATTCCTAGAGTCTGTCAGGAAATGTTTTCTTCTTACCAAAGTATACTCAGTAAACTTGTCAAATTTCTTCTGAGTTCTAGATTAACCCACAACAGGAAGCTAAAAGTAGAGATGACGGGTAGGGGGGAGATTTGGGGGAATATAAAATTTCTTCTTTTGTTTGAAAATGAGATTATATTTTCATAGTATTCATAATATTAAAGATTTTATTTAGTTATCTTGGATATTTTAGTGCCTATTTTTTTGGAGAGGGGAAGGCAAGGCAAGGCAATTGGAGGTAAGTGACTTGCCCAAGGTCACACAGCTAGTTAAGTGTCAAGTGTCTGAGGCCGAATTTGAACTCAGGTCCTCCTGACTCCAGGGATGGTGCTCTATTCACAACACCACCTAGCTTCCCCAGTGCCTATTTTTAATAGTTTAAAATATTTTTCCTTTTCAATGTGTAGAAATTTGGAGCCTTTAAACTTAATTTTAAAAGATATTTTCTGCAATGAAAAATCTACAAATCTAAATCAAATTTGGAAGCATTATTCTTTTTCTTTTTTTTTGCTTTTTTTGGAGGGCAGTTAGGGTTAAGTGACTTGCCCAAGGTCACACAGCTAGTTTTTGTGTTAAGTGTCTGAGGCCAGATTTGAACTCAGGTACTCCTGACTCCAAGGCTGGTGCTCTATTCACTGTGCCACCTAGCTGCCCCTGGAAGCATTATTCTTTATGGTGGTGATATGCTCTTTAAGTCACATGATATAGCAGGATATTAGCCCCTGGATCATTTTTAAAAAGTCATTCTCTTCCTTACCACATCCTCTCATGCCAGGCTTACTATTTCTCATCTCATAATGCTTGAGAAAACCTGTACTTATTTGAATAATAATTCTATTCAAGGAGAGTCATCACTAAGATCGGGAGATCCTTAATGGCTGTCTAGCATACTTTTTTTGGTTTGGGGCAATGGTTCCTTCCTCCTCTAGTTTCTTTTTCAAAAAGCACAAAAGTAAAAAAAAAACACTATCCATATTTTTATTTGATAATTAATTTTCTTCTCAGCTTTTTCCATCAGATCATCACTTCTTCGATTTTTTCACTCCTTCACAAGATTCTGTATTCAGATCTTACAGTGTCTTGGAATCTAGTATCTCATTGAAATCTGTAACAGTCCATAGTGAACCAGAGAATATATGTTTCATATGGTATTTTTCCTTTTAGAAGACTTCAGTATTTTAAGACTCAGAAAGTGAAATGTGATAGTCTCAACTCTCCCTCTCAAGAAAACCATACTTTTGATTGACAGAACCAGTTTTGTTTCACTTAAATCTCACAGCTGGACTGTGGAAAGTGAATTATCTTGAGTTCTTTGACTAGACAGACATCAGGAGCGTGTCTTGGAGTTACTACTGGTGCTGATGGATTAATGAGCTGCTACTGATGTCTAGGCCTGTTCTCCAAAGGAGACTAAGCTACTGGCAACTTGGATTGGGGGTGGTCGAGGCAAAGAGATGTGGTGGCTTAAATGGAGGCAGATTTACTTTCTCTTGTTTTTCTCTTTTCCAGGAATGAAACTGATGTACATACATGATGACTCAGAAAACCTTGCTGATGACTTTACAATACAGTTGTCGGATGGGAAACATAAAATCCTGAGAACTATTTCAATAAAGATCCTGCCAGTCAATGATGAGAAACCAGTGCTGACCAAGTAAGCCTTAGGCCCTTTATAGGAAAGAAATAATTCCTTTCCATATCAACGTGTACGATACAATCCTTTGTAATATTCAGTGCAAATTGATGACCATTCATTCAACAAACATTTATTACATGCCTACTTCATGCAATAAATTGAAAAAATATTTTTTATTTTTTGTCTTTTATTTAACAGTCATTATGGAAGACTACTGGCTCCCATAACAAGTCAGCAAGACTGGCTATGCCAGTCAAAATAGTTTGAGATGGATGTGATATGTTGAACAAAAATGTTTTGGGTTAGATCAATGAGAATAAATCTAATCATGGATGTGCTTTAGTTCTTAAGCTTATCTCTGTAGAATGCATGTTGACCTAAAAAAATGAAACAAGTCATCTCTGAATTTAGGTCACATCCAGTCCTTGAGACCATGGCGGGGTGGGGGGGAAGGGGCCTCCCCTGGCAAAGCAATTCTGGTCTCAGTGCACCCTCTGCTGGCCTGTCTACACACAGGTATTCACTTCAGCTTTTAGTCTGACCACTTAGGAAGAAGAGAAGAACGAAAAGAGTGCTTGCCAAAATATGTTCTTTCCATGTCCTGAAAAACCTCCTCCTCTTGTATTGAGGTGGCGTTATCAGTAGGAACCTTGACAATCATTAAGAAAAGATAAGAAAATGAGTTTCTGTGGCCCTGCCATTTGTATGAAAATACAAAGGAGTTTGAGGTTTGAGAAGATGCTTCCACTCTTATTATCTCATCACCTTTAAAAAAATCCTACAGAATTACACAGCAACAGGATCTCTACCTCATAATTTCTCTTTGTCTTTTCCCATTCTCTCCTCTCATTTCTTCCTCAGTGGAAAAAGCATCTCTCTTTCTTTATCCACATGTCTTCACTCATGTCCTTGATCTGATTTCATCTCCTCTCATCTCTTCCAGGTTTTTGCTTGATTGTTCTTTCTCTTACTTGTATTTCAAGCATGCTCTCTCTCATTCTCTCTCCTCTCTCTCTCTCTCTCTCTCTCTCTCTCTCTCTCTCTCTCTCTCTCTCTTTCTCTCCCTCTCTCTCCCTCTCCTCTCCCTCTCCCTCTCCCTCCCCCCTCCATCCCTCCCTCCCTCTCTCTCCTCCATCTCCATCCTCTTTGCACATAGAGATGCTAAAATCTTCCTTATCTTAATAAATCTTTCCCTTATCCTAAAAAAATTAAAAATTATTTCCCCTCACCTTATATTTACAACTTATATCAGTGTAGTGCTTAAAGATTTTCGGCTCTCCTTTTCATAAGTCACCTACATTCACTGCTCCTTCCTTATCTGCTATATAAGAGTCTTAAACTACTATCCCAAAAGTTACCAATGACATTCAGATCTAATAACTTTTTTCTTAAGTTTTCATCTTCTTTAGACTTTCCATAGTCTTTGATTCTGTTAACTACTCCTTGGCACCGTTTTTTCATATGGTTTTCATGACCACTTTCTGCCTCCTGCCTCAGTATTTCTCCATGTCCTTCATCCTCTCCTTTTTTTCTCCCCTTAACTGAAGGTATCCACAAAGTTTCTCTTTGAGCCCTCCTGTTCCTCTCTTTACTGTCCTTCTTAACAAGCTCATCCCATAACATCTGTGTCTTTATCTCTAATCTCTCTCTGAAATGCCACAGCTTCATTATCTCTCCCAGCTTCATCTATATATTTAAAATGTACACCATTTATACCTTAATCCAAGTCATTAATAAAAATGTCAAACAGCAAAGGACTAAGGGAGATCCTTGGGGACACCCCCTCCCTGCAACCCTCCAACTTAACATCAGCCTTTTAATGCCTACTTTTTGATTCTAGTCATTAGATCAGTTCTGAATCTGTCTAATGATGTGCTGTACAATTTAGCTCCCGTCTCACCGTTTCATCAATAAGAATAGCATAATCTGAAGAAATCCAGGTATAGTTTATCTTCAGCATTCTATGGATCCAACAGTCTAGTTAGTTTATGGAGAAAGGAGACAAGGTTAGCCTGGCTTGGCCTGTTCTGAATGAAAAGTCCCTCAGCTTCTGTTCCTGATTCTTTACCCTGATTTTTCAAATATTTGCAGTCACCAAGGGCAGTTTCCTAATCTTTTACCATCTCCTCACTGATCTTGGCTTTGAATTTCCTGTTCACCATTGTTAGTTTGTCTTTCCCAGTCTGAAGATTATTCTTTTTTTTTTAGTAGAGAAAACAGATAAATTATTGTAGCTGAGAAACCTCTTCTTTTCACTGCTACCTGTTACCTTTTTATCCCATCCCAAGCGGGGCTACTGTCCCTTGATTGATCTTTTTGGTCTCACTGTAGTGCAAAAAAGTCATTTTGTTGTTTTTAACATTTGTGATCCATTCCAACTGCCATGGGGCTTTGGTTTTCCTATTGGCTCTTCTTATAAAACCTTGCTACTTTTCTGTATTCATCCTCATTTACTAACTATGCCTTTTCTTGAACACGTCCTTTTAAAATGTGAGTTCTTTGGTGATAAATTCTCTATGCTGCCACATTAGTGTCTTTGCTATGTTCAAATTCCTCTTGTTGAACACTGTATTGTAATGACAAATGTAATTGTCTTGAGGCAACATCTCCTGGTCTAAACAGGTCCTAATGGTGAACAGAATTTATGGGGTAGAGATTAGATCTAACCAGTTCTCATTAGCTTAGTTATTTAGTGCTAAGACTTATATGATCCATAAACCTTGGTATATCTAGAAGCATAGAATTTTAGAGAATTTTGTTGTATATATGAAAGGAATAGCAAGTTGTGCATAATAGATTTGTGATTTTGTGTGCAATAATATTTTTTATTGTACTATGTTATGGAAATGTTTGTTTTATTCCATAAATTGAAAATAAAATTTAAAACAGAATTTTAGAACTGGAAAGGACCTTCAAGGTCATGAAATTAATATAATTACTTAAATACTTCTTTTCTAACTCAACATTTTTATAGCTTCAGATACCATTGAATGTCATCCTTCCATTTGTAGAATAATCTCAGATAAGGTGATAGTGTAACCACTATGGGAGCCATATTCTAAAGATATTCTATCTTTAAAAAAATGTTTCTTTTTACAGGAAGGCTGAAATAGAATTGAATATGGGTGAAACTCGTATTATTTCTAGTGCTGTTCTATCAGCCACAGATAAAGACACACCCAGAGAGAAAATTTATTATTTATTTGAAAAACTCCCAGAAAATGGGCAGCTTCAGCTCAAGGTGAGTGGTCTTTTTCTCTTTAAAAAAATATAAAAAGTAACATTTGTCTTCCTTAAACTTATTAGGTCATGTGTCATAATGAGAGTTAGGATGGTATAGTGGATGGAATGCCAACCTTGGGGGCAGGAAGAACTGGGTATAAGTCTTACCTCTAGTGTGTGTGTGTGTGTGTGTGTGTGTGTGTGTGTACATGCACATATATATAGATAGATATAGATATGGGTATAGATATAGATATATATTAGTTAATATGACCCTGGACAAGTTATTAACCTCTTAGTGCTCTAAGCTATTCTTTAAGACTGTAAATTGTAGTTGAATGGCTTGTCACAAAGTGTTTCCACACAAGGAGTTGCCTACATATATTAATGAATTAACCTCTTCTTGTTGTTAAATTGTTCATATCTATTTTGAGAACTTTTAGGGTGAGAAAAATCATATGCATCACACAGATGGAGAATGTGTGAGTCAGGGGATAGTAACTCAGGACTGGGAGCGAAAAAATTTAGATTCTTTCTCAAACTTTGCTAACAATTTACTTTTTGAGCTTACAACACCTCCATTGGTTCATTTCAGAAAATGGAATGGCAGGACTTACTGCCCAGACTGTCTGTCAACATGACACCTAACAATTGACCTGCTCTTATAACTGGTCCATTCAGTGAAAAAATCCATCATACTGATTATTTGAATGGTAGACATAAACATTCCCAACAACTTGCAATCCAGAAATGTTTGCTTGTTTTTTTTTAAACCTTTCTACTCTGATAGATGCATTCCTAGAATATAGAGAAATTCTATTCTAAGTGAACTTAATTTATATTATTGGGTGGTTGGCACGAAATAGAATCACAATAAAGATAAAACACTGATTTGAAACGAGGTACAACTATGCTCTTATTTTGTTTGCAAGGATAACCAAGCAGAAATATGGTAAAATATCACAAATTTACTTTTCTTGGGAAATGGAAGTTCTGACTCTGGAAATCTTGAGATTTCAAAGTTCCTACTATGACCCTGAATGTTCCCCAACTAGCTCCTTTTGAGATCCTCAAGCCTTCCTTCCCAAGAATCTTGTTGGACCTCCTCCTACCTTCCAATGTGTCTCATGTGATTTATTCTGAAACATTACATGCCAGACCCTCTACAACGCCTCTGGGTTCTTTATTTTCTTCTCATGTCTCTACTTCCTGTCCTTCATTCCGACCCCTTATTTGCAACTTGTTTCTGAGTTCACACATGGCATTGATGACCTACATGTTGCATGGCCAGGGTATGGATCAAATATCACATCAGAAGCAGATAGGTTGTACAGTGGATAGCACAATGCAGCTAGAGTCAGGAAGACTTGAGTTCAAATCCAGTCTCAGATATTTACTAGCTGCGTGGCTCTAGGTAAATTGCTTAATTTGTGTGTGCCTCATCTATAAAACGGGGTTAAAATAGTACCTACTTGCCAGGGTTGTTGTAAGGACCAGGTAAGATGATAACTGTAATATACTTTACAGACTTTAATGCACCATGTAAATGCTAGCTACTTTAGGCAAAATTCCACTGTATTTACCTGCTTTCTAAAAGGAAATTCAACAGAGAATTTGCAAAACACACACACACACACACAACTTTTTTTCAGTTGGTAAATCTAAAAGAAAATAAGTATCTTGGACGGGAAGGGAAATACACCTGGAAGAGGTCATCATGGGAAGCAAGCAGCCAAGTTCATCCAATGAATGGATATGCTATACCAGTCCATAAGTTCATCATGGGCACAAATACCAAGAAAGAACTGAAAATCTGAAAGGAATAGAACAAGGTGGGTGGGGACAGAGCATGAAGAATGGCAATAAATTAGAGGGGAAAAAATTTTCTTTGCCAGGAACCGCTGGCCTATGGAATTCTGCATCAAATGAAATGGAAATATGCAAAAGGAGATCATTCATTGTTTCAGAAATTAAAACCAAGTGGAACAAATTTAATTCGGTATTAATTCAGCATTTTTTCCCAAACACAATAATTTATCAAAATAAAAGAAGCAAAATTTTCTCTACTATTCCTAGGTCCTTCTCAGAATGGTGCATGTAGGTAGTACTTGTCTGTTGGTAGGAGAGCTAGGGTTGGGGCCAAACCACTCTATCCTCTGAGTGGGAGGTACATGAGGGGGAATCGTAGCCACATCTTCTGGTGGGATTTAGTTGTCTTGAATCCAAGCCCTGACTATCCACTCCTAAGGCTGGAATCCAAGAGACCCAGCCCTACCACCATTGAAAATCAGAGATTTAAAAATCCACCATCTTCCTTAATAATAAAAAGACCAGCTAACATTTATATAACATTTATTGTGTTCCAGGAACTGTGCTAAGCACTTTACAATTATTATCTCATTGGATGCTCACGATAGTCCTGAGAGGTAGATGCTGTTATTATCCCCATTTTACAGATTAGGAAATTGATGTGGATAGAGGGTATGTGACTTGGGTCACATAGCTAGTAAGTGTGGGAAGCTGGATTTGAACTTGGGTCTTTCTGATTCAAGGCCCAGTGCTCTATTCACTGTTGCACCTAGCTGCCTCTTAAGAGTTTAGGATATCACTCTGAACACTTGCATTTTTTTGGTAATAGATATATAGTCAGGTTTTTGCTATTCCATCAGAATATCAACTCTCCAAGATAATAACCTAATTTATTTCACATCTCTGCATATTTGCTAGTCCTGTGACTCACTCTGCACAGACTGGGTGTTTGCCCAGAAAGCTAGAACATTCTGGAAGAATTCAAATATTAGACTTACAGATTAGATCATTTAATGATTATTAATGTCTGGAGCCATGGAGATCTCAGATGTTTTCTTTACTAGTAATTCTGGGAAAGATGCAGGGGGTAAGAAGAGGGAGATGAGATATCCAGAAATTTTCTTTTTCTTTCTAGCTATAATAATTAAGCCTGTCATCAAATTCAGGATATTTTGAATAGATGAAATAAAAAATAATAATGTAGAAGGATTCAAACTTAAGAAATATATATGTGTGTGTGTGTGTTATACACATGGTTTGTTTTGCAATTTCATCAGTGTTTCATGTATTAAAATTCTCTTTTCTACTACTGATAGTGACTGACCTGTGTCTGGTCTTAGAAAGTTGCTTGGAGTTCTCAATGTCTTGCTCAAGATCATATAGTCAGTATGTGTCACAGGCAAGATCCGGATCTTGCCTCTTGCTTCTTGCCTCTTAGAGTATTTTTCAATTCACCAATTCAATTCTACCTCTCATATATGCAACGATGTGTGTGAATATGTGTGTAGTTATTTCTAGACATATGCAGAAATGCACACATATTTGCCAGTTCCTCCTCTGATGTCCAATCTTGACTAATGGGTTGGGCTGTTCTGTGTTTTCAAAGGTTGTGCCAGCAGAATACAAATTCTATCAGTTTCTAGCAAACTGGAAAGCACAAGACTGGAAACACTTTTGTCATCTGAACACCAGCCTAGCTAAATTCTCAGAGGCTCATCATCAGAAACTTGGCCATTGGATGTTGGATTTTTTTTTTTTTGGCCAGAAGCAACTCATAAAGACAGTTTATTTAAGGTGTTTACAGAGTTACTCTCTGTGTTAGTGAAAGGATTACCCAAACAAATGGAATTGCCTCCTGAAAGTGTCAGCGTACAACAACAATTAGAAGTTAAATTGCCCAACTCATTAATTAGCATAATTAATTGGTTATGTTTTGGAATTTATGTAGAGCTGTGAGTTCATCAGTATAGGGCATTCCTGGTGTGAAAATTCTAGCCACTAGTACAGACTGACAGCTCACATGCAACTTAATAGCTTTAGATCCCAGGATACAAAAAACTCCTTGCCCAGTGGTCACACAGATATATTTGTCAGGGGCAAGACTTGAAACCCGATTTTCCTTTCTCTAAGGTCTATCCTCTTTCCACCATGCCATGTTGCTTCACCAATTATGATTACTTGTTTTAAATCAGTTTGAAAACACTAATTCAGTTGCACAGATATAAAATTTGGAAATAACCTGGTTACAAATCTTTTCAGGACCTTATTCGGTATTCTTTAAAATAGTTTTGTTGTGACAGTTGCTTCCCTCCACTCTAATCTAAAGTTAATTTTGAGAAATTTCTTTACAAGTACTGAAATCAATCAATTAATCAATATTTATTAATGTGTGCCAAGCCCTGAGTTAAGTGCTAGAGATAAGATAATTGTTGTCCTCAAAGAGATCACAGTCTAATGGGGGAGAAAACATGCAAACAGATATAAACAACGATGTTGTATACAGGTTGGATAGGAAATAACTTAGATAGGGAAGGCACTAGAAGTAAGGGGGTTGGGATAGGCTTCATGTAGAAGAAGGGATCCTACTTGAGACTTAAAAGAAGTGAGGCAAGCTAGCAGGCAGAGATGAGGAGGAACAACATTTCAGGCACGGGAGACAGCCAGAGAAAATGCCTGGAATCAAGGAAAGGAGTGTCTTGTTCAAGTATCACCAAGGAGACGAGTTGCTGTCACTGGATCAAAGAGCACATGGTAGGGAGTAGAATATAAGAAGATACTTATGGTGGGAGGGGGCTAGGTCTGATGAGAAAGTGATCGAGTCTTTGAGATTCTCCTGCTTAAGTTGAAAATGTCTTTTGAGTAGTGGAAAAATCAACAGACAACTGAAAGAAAAACACTCAGCCATTCTAGAACGACTCTCTAATTTCTTTACCTTTCAGATAGGGAGGAGTTGGGTATCTCTTCAACCCGGCATGAAATGTACCCAGGAGGAGGTGGACCTTAATTTTGTGAGATACATCCATACCGGGGTGATCGGCTCCCAGAATCGAGATAGCTTCACATTTCACCTCTGGGATGGAGACAACAGGTCACCCCCACTGGACTGTCACATCAGCATCAAGGACATCGAAAAGGGTAAAAACAAATAACCAACTTAATTTTTATTACTGGGAAATAGCATGACTGGTAGTCACCCTAACCTGATCCTCATTTTCCTTCTGTCCCTATAAAGTGCATATCCCTCTAGTTTCTATTTTAATCCTTCTCTTCTCTCTTGACTTGTTCTCTTGCCCAGTCAGTCCACTCCTTTACTTTCAAATATCACCATTTACACACAGCTCCCAAATCTCTCTTCAGCCCTAACTCTACCCAGAGCTCCAGTTCTATTATGCTTTCTTCACATATATGTACCACTAACCACCTCAAACTTATTATGTCTAAAATCGAAATTTATCTCCCCCCTCAACTTCCTTTCCCTCACTTCTCTATTTCTGTTCATGTCATTGCTTTCATCATCCTACTCATTCAGACTCATAACTTTGGAGCCTTCTTTGACTCTTTTCTCTTCCTCACTTCCCACATCCAGCTAATTATCAAGTCCTATCAGTTCTACCTTTGTAATACTTCTCAAAATATATCCTCTCTTCTCTACTTTCATGGCAACTACACTAGCTTGGCCTCTCCTTCTTCCTCACCTAGATTATTATTTATATTAGCTTCTTAACTGGTCTTCCTGCTTTCAATATCTTCCCCTCTTTAATGAGTCCTAAGTGGTCTTTCTAATGAACACTTCTGTTGCTACTCTACTGGAAACCCTTCAGTGATTCCCCCATGCCTATAGAATAAATCATAAATTCCTTATCTGAGATTCAAGGCCCTCAACAACCTAATTCCAAACTATCTTTCACGTCTTCTTTCAGACTACTCTTCCCATGTTCTTATTAAACTACTCTCCATTCTCCATTCTCCTCCTATCCTCTCCTGTCTTCATATTTTGGTTATTAGGTCCCTTATATTTCCACTCCCTATGTTTTACCTAGGGTTAGCCCAAATGATGAATGTGTATGTTATTCTTCAGAAAGAAAAAAAAAAGGAAATATGATCTGTACAATTAACACCCAAGCCATCAAAAAGAGCATTCAATCCATCAGGAAACATTCATTAAGTACCTGCTGTATACCAGGCACTGTTCTGAGTACATTGAATTTCAGAACCTAATCGGTCATCTAGACCTCATTTAACAATTAGGGAACCTAAGACTGAAAGAGGTGAAGTATATTTATAAGATTACACAGTAGTAAAGCTGGGACTCAAATCCAACTGCCCGGCTCTCCAGTTCAGTTTTTACTCTCCCCTTGTCATGTATCTGGAGGTTATTGACCTCTTAGTTACACATGACACTGTTGTCTTCTCTCTCCTAGTTATTTTTTTCTCTCTGAGTTTTCATGATACTACTATCTCCTGGCTCTCCTGCTGCTGGTACAGCCACCATTTTCAATTTTCTTAGCTGGCTCAACATCAATATCACACCCTTCAACTGTGATTGTGCTCCAAGGCTCCATCCTGCCCCTCCTCATCATCCGTATAAAGTGACTACAGAACTATATATCCAATCCTAGTTTTTCTCCTGAGCTTTAGTATTCTTTAATGTTCCATCATCAGTTACCTTTTGGACATTTCAAAATGGATGTCCTTGAGATATCTCTTATTCATTATGTACAAAACAGAACTCATCAAACTCACTCCTCTCCTAAACTTCGCTATTTCAGTGAAATGCACCATTCTCCCAAGTCTCCCAGGTTCATTATCATCCACTCCTCACTTTCCCTCACTCCACATATCCAATAATTTACCCAGTCTTGTAATTTCCTCCTCTTCCAGTATCTCTCATATCTGCTCTCCTTCTCTATTGACTAGCCGTCACCTAATTCAGGCCTTCGTTACTTCTCATCGAGTCTTTTACATGGGCCTCCTAAGTGATCTCCTTGCCGAGGGTCTTTCCTCAATCTAATCTATCCTTCACATAGCTCCCAAAGTGATTGTCCTTAAACAGAAAACTGAACAATGCCACTCCCCTACTCAATAAACTCTAGCTTCCTATGACTTTTCTTTTGGCTTTAATGACTTGTCTTACGCTGGCACTCTTCTATCTTTCTAGCCTCAGTATGCATTGCTTCCTTCCCCGCAGTCTTCTCCTTACACACGACAACCCATTTCTCATCTACATGCCTTTGCACTAATCATTCCATATGTCTTCCTTCCCCACCTCCAGGTTGTACCATTTGTCACTTTCTTTAGGTAGCAACTCAAATTGCCACCTGCAAGACATAGAATTTCCTGATGCCCCAGCTGCTAATGCCCTTCTTTTCTAATTAACCTTATATTTAACTACCTCGTGTTTATTTTCTATTTATTTTCTCAATTTTTATTCTGTCTGTACTTTAATTCTGTATTATATATTTTGAATATGCTGTCTTCCATTCCCCCTCCCCTCTCCCTTCCTCCTTCTCATTGGGAATAGGGACTTTAAAAAAATTTATATGTTCAGTGCTTGACACTTAGTAGTAACTTAATAAATAACTATTTATTCACATAATAGGCAAAATCAATTTTCTAGAATGTGAACTAAGACCAAGGAAGGGAGCAGAAAAGCTTATGTGACCAAAAATGCTATCCTATGTTTACAGTTCAAAGAAGTCCATTTACTATACTTGAAAGGAAACTTACCAGGACTTCTTTGTTCATATTTTGTAAACAATTCAAATAAGCGTCTTGAGGTCAGGGAGCATTTCATTTTTTTCTTTGTATGCTTAGTACCCATCATAGTATTGGGTACATACTAGATGCTTTAACTAAAAGAATCAGGCATGTCAATCAACACAAAAATTCGAATGTTTCTTTAAAGTATTCTTAAATTTCCATTCTTTTAATGCTGGTCTATTGATTGATGGAAAAGTAGAATATCAGTTGTACAATCATTATAGATTATAAACTGCAAAGTAGGAGAAAGAAAGGAAGCTGCTAGAGACAGAGAGTGGCAACTGAGAGCCTAATTGTGAAGAAAACAGAAAAGCAGCCACAAGAGCTCAATAATGGTCACTAATCTTGGGATCACACAGTCCCAACATATCTCAGTAGTCCCTGAAATATCCGACCATCCAAAATAATTGATGACAGTGATAAAGAGCTTAGTCACCAAAAAAAGTTTCTGTCATACTCAGTTTCAAAAGACAGGCATGTTTGTGACCTATTTTAGATTTTTAAAAATTAAAATAGCTTACATTTTAATGGAATAAGATTCCATTATTGTGAAAATGAATTTGGTTAGAACAGCTTACTCTCAGATAAATGGCTCATTACCGCAAGTCCATTAGCTAATAGTGATCAAGAAAATAAATCAGACAATGGGGAAAATATACTAAAACTTGTTTTTAAAAATATTATGAAATTTATTGATATCAATCAGGCCAGCCAATGTAATAATTTCAGAAATGACTACTATAAATGGGATACCTGAATAATGGAACCCTTAAGAGTTCTGATTTATACTCATTACATCTGAAGTGTGTAGTTAGGCAAGAGCATTTTGTACTCCATTTTGAATAATTTAATGCCTTACCTATAATAAAACTAATAATTCACATAATTTATACTTCTAACCTTTTTTTCTTGGATTCGTCAAGAAATTAAGTATTTTTTGGGCCTTGGTTTCCTCACTGTAATATGAGCGAATTGGATTACAGAAACCCTTATATTCCATTTTGGCTTTAAATCCTATGATCTGGCTTTGAATCCTGTGACTATGAACTTTAATAAACTCAGTTATTTCCTGATTTATTTTAGTTTTCCTATCCCAATGATTTTCGAAAGGAATGATACAAGTTAAACCAAATGTGCAATGTATTATAAAGTTAAAGAGAGACCCTCTAGTTTCCTATAGGAATCAAAATAAGAATTGGTTTTACTGGATATACTAGAGGAGCAGATGATCACAGTTTAGCACTAAATTTGATTTCAATTTCCTGGCACCGTATAAGACAATGGAAAATGGGTTGGGTTCAATAGCTTTAATTTTGGGGTGAAAGGATATTGAATCACCACAGAAGTGGATTTTTTTTTCTTGCAAGTCAACTTGCACAGGATTTTTCCATTGTATGTAGGTCACTAGTTAACCTGTGATCTATGCTTTATCCCCCTACTAGACTGTAAATTTCATGAGAATAGAGTTTGTATCTTGCCAGAACTTTGTGGTTCCCACAGTACCTAGCATAGTACTATGTACACAGCAGGCATTTAATAACTGCTTATTGAATGCATGCATGCATGCATGAATGAATCAAATGACTGAAAAATAGCATTTTCACTGCCTTTTTACAAAAGGTGGTCTTGAGGCCCTTCACATTTTGGCTGTGCTCTTTGGGATGTTATCCAAATAGTCAATATCCTTCATGAAGTGAGGCAACCAGAACTAAAAAGAACATTCTAGAATTATTAGCAGAATTAATAGAATTATTGTCTCCCTTATTGTGGATACTCCTCTCAAATCAGTCTAACATCCTATTTGCTTTTGGGGGGGGGGTGTCTACTGTGTGACACTGTTAATACCTACTGAGAATTCAGTCCACTAAAACCTTCAGATCTTTTTTGGATAAACTATTAGATAATTATCCTTGCCCATCTCATTACTTCTAAAAACCTAATTGTAAGATTCTTCATTTAGGTCTATTAAATTTCACCTCATTCTCTTTTGCCTAACATTCTAGCCTGTTGAAATCTTTTTGGATCCCAATTCTGGCATTTGGTTATTCTGTCCAAATGGTTTTTGGTATAATCCAATGACAATAATGTCCCTGTTTTGCTTCCATTGATATGCATCCAAATGCTTTCCATCATGTTTCCCTTGACTGGGTTCCTGGACTTTCCCACAGAAGTATAACTTCTTAATATGCTCTAAATGATTTTTACTTAACCTATTCTTTTTGAATCAAGTCTAACCTTCCAGAGTCACATTACAGATATAAGTCCCATCCTACTAAGTCTCAGTGATTCCTGTGAGGTTAAATTTGCCTCTTTGTGTTAGAATCTCCAGTTAGTTAACCTTCTCTATTGGTCAGTATTTTCTACTGCATAGAATCCTGACCTTGAAATCGGGAAGATGGGTTCAAATTCCACTTCATTCACTTACTGGTTATGCGACTCTGGGCTAATCATTTAAAATCCTTGAGTCTCATTTTTTTGATCTCTAAAATGAGAAATAATAATGACTCTTACCTTATGGCGTTATTTTGAGAAACAAATGATTGAATGTATAAAAAGTGTTTTACAAGTATAAAATCACTATGTTAGTATCTATTATTAATCCATGCTTTATGTGTTATATTAATATTTTATTTACCTGTACATTGTGCATAAATTCCGGGGGCCAAGAGTTTTACTACTGGTTTGTTTCTCAGATTTAGTCTTCTGTGAATTTATTGGTGTCTCTAATGATATTCGTTTTATCATATTTTTTCCTATGGTATCTAGAT
Source organism: Pseudocheirus occidentalis (assembly GCA_028646575.1). Lineage (NCBI taxonomy): Eukaryota > Metazoa > Chordata > Mammalia > Diprotodontia > Pseudocheiridae > Pseudocheirus > Pseudocheirus occidentalis. The sequence goes on from CM053599.1 coordinate 86,275,357, forward strand.
TAATGTATATATACGCACACTTACACAGATATACACATATGCATGCACACTCATATGTATATATACATATATTTATATATATATATATCTGTGTGTAAGCTTTCTTCCCATGATTTTTACCTTAAAATAATATTTTTGATTACATTTTTAAGACTCTTGATAAATGCATTTTGTCAGACCTTATTGATACACTCCTTTCCAACCAAGGGCCCCTTGGTCCTGCATTTTAAGCCATGGTCTAGAAATCTAAATCCCACTCTCAGCCACCATCTTCTTTATCAGCTGTTTGGTGCACCATTTCAGGCATAGGGAATGGAATAAATTAAAGCACAGAGTTGAGAGAGGGCAGCATAAGACCAGATTTGGAAAGTAGTTCAGTTTGTCTCTAATGCAGAATATGTGAATAGTATGAAACAAGCTGAACTGATAGCCTGGAGTCGGATTATAATAGACATTGGATGCCAGGATCAGGAATTTGTACTTTATTTCATAAATGATATGGAGTGTCTAAAGGATTTTCAGGAGACTAACGACACGATCAGAGAAAGGCATTCGGATGATTACTTGGGCAGTAGTGTGAAGTATAAGGACAGGAAGACCAATAAAGAGGCTATTCACAGTAGTCTAGATATTTAGAAGTGAAACTGAACACCTGAATTAGGACAGTTGATGTCAAAATGAAAAGAAGAGAAAATAAATTTGAGATACTATGAATGCAGAATCAAAAGAATTTATCAGTTGACTGTATGTAGAGACTGAGAGGTGGAAAGGAAGTGGAAATAATCAAAGATAACACCAAAGTTGTGAGTGTAAGTGACTGGGAAAATAATGGTACTATTAACAGAAATAGAAGAATTGAATGAAAGGGAGTCTCTCGAGGGGAGAAGAAAAGGGATTCGGTCTCGGGTATGTTCAGTTTAAAGGGCTGATCCGACACCTAGGAAGCAATCTCCAGACGGCAGTTGGAGGTCTAGAAGTGTGGGAAGTATTTGTTGGGGAGAGAGAGACCTGGGAGTTTTCTCCATACTGTGAGATAAGACACAATGACCCAAGGAAAGACTGAACCAGAAAGTACTCTGCTATCAAAGCCAAGGAAGGAGAATGAATGTACAGATAGAGTTTTAAAAGCCTTGGAAAGAAGAAGGTCTATCTTTTGGTGGATGTGGCTACTGAAAAGTTTAGAGTGTAGAGAAGAGAATTGATAGAATTTTTGTTGTGATGCCCTTAATGTTCTCAGTAGAATAGAAGGTAAAGTTGCTCACTGACAATAGGGGATGAAAGAGAACATTGACAGTATAGTATTTAATAAAGGCAAATGTAGAGGGGCACACCTGTTAAGTATAAAGCTGTGTAAACACAAGAACAAGCATGACTTGATTTAAGTACTCTGTGTCCTTTCAAAGGTACAGATGGGGTCGAGCAAATGGTTTAGAAATCATCTCTGCAGATAAAAATGCCAAGCACAATACCAGGATGACTAAATAGAGGGTAATCATGATGCATTTTACTTGGCACTAGCCATAACCTAGACCACCGTGCCCAGTTTTGATCTGCACAATGGAAATAAGGGATATGCAAGCCTTGGACAATGTAGCTGGTTTGAACCAGGGCTCTATCTAGTCTTCTAATGCTGAAAGAGAAAAAAATACTATACAAAAGATGAACCAACTTCTCTTTTATTCATACAAGTCCTCACAGCAGAGACATGTTTTGAGATCTTTTGCTCAGTGTATGGTCTCTTTATGAGTGTTTTTGTGGTTCTAAAATCTTTTGCTCTCCATCTTCATCCTGCCTAGAAACCATGTTGAGTCTCTGCCAATTCACTTTATAGCCCCACAGAAAACAGGTTTGACTTAATGCTCCAACCCCAAGATTATTTAATTCTGTGTAAGAAAAAAAAATCTTTTAATGCCTAAGATCCTTTAAAAATGCACAGATCATATGTTTGAGAGTTTTAAAATAGAGTTCTTAACCAGGGTCTCTTTTACATTGTAGGTGATATTGCAGTCTTTACCAAACCACTGGTAGTGTCTAAAGAGGGCAGAGGTTTCTTGACCACCTCTACTCTATTAGCTACTGATGGGATGGACAAGCCAGAGGAACTTCTTTTTGTAATCACCTCTCCACCTCAGTATGGTCAGATGGAATACATCAGCTCTCCTGGAGTCCCTATCACAAGCTTCAACCAGATGGATATTGCAGGTCAGAAAGTCTGCTATGTACACAAAAGCAAGGCAACTGTTCCCAATGACATGTTCAGGTGAGTCCCATTGAAGCCTCTAAATAACTATTCCCTAGAGTGACAGGATAAGGTGAAATACTCTTAAGATCCTTTCACAGGTAGCTAGGAATGGAGGCACTTAAATGAAAGCAACTAGGTAACACAGTGAATATGATAGAGTGCTGAGCCTAGAATTGGGAAAACATGAGTTTAAATCCAGCCTCAGACACTTACTAGGTGTGTAACTCTGGGCAAATCATTTAAACTCTGTCTGCCTCAGTTGCCTTAACTGTAAAACAGGGATAATAATAGCGCCTACTTGTCAGAGTTGTTTGATGATCAAATGAGATATTTGTAAAGTGCCTAGCGCTGAGCTTGGTCCTTAATAAAACCTTCCTTGCTCCCTTGTTTCCTTCCTTCCTTCAGAATACTTCTGAATAGTTCAGAAGCTATTACAGTAATCCAAGAGTGGGGAAGATGATAGGGGTCTAAAGTAGGCTTGTGACAGTGTTTGGAGGGGAGATGGATACAAGAGATGTGGAAATTGATAGAACTTCCACATCTATGGGATAAAGGGGATGAGACAAAGATGAGGCTTTGATCTTTGGTGACTAGGAGGATTGTGATGTCAAAAATAGGAAGAGTGAAATATGGAGAAAGGATGATGAGTTTTGAGCATGCTAAGTTTGAGGTGCTTATGGGGCATTTAGACAGAGATGTAAAATGAATTAAGGTGGGGAACATTAGATCCAGACATGGAGATTAGGGACTCATCTGCATGGAGGTGATAATTTGAACCCATAGAAGTAGATGAAACAACCAAAGGAGAAAATATAGTGGTAGAAGAGAGAGCCTAGGACACCTATGCTAGAGCATAGGAGAAAGATGAGCCATCAAAAGAAACTAAGAAAGAGTAATCAGACAAGTAGAAAAAGAACCAGGATAGCAGCATTTCCTGGAGAAAAAAAGGTGATTTTTTTTATCACAAACTTTATTGTTTTGAAACTTCATAAATGTGTTTGGAGGTTTTTCTTTGATCACTAGAAAAACTTGGAGAAGTCAACTCGCTGGGGTCTTAGATTCCTCATCCTTAAAAGAAAGGGGCTGGGATTGAATGATTCCTCTCCAGGGTTCTAGCTCCAGTTCTGTAAGCAAATGTTAACCTAGTAACTGTGTCTTACTTGTGTTGCTGAGATTTATTTGAACAGATATCCCCAAGGCATTTATAGACTGTTTAAAGTGAAGAGGTTTTTTTTAAATGTTTTTAATTAACCTGGGGAAATGGCTTGACTAATAGACATTACTTCTGACACTTGACCTAACCTAATGTGAACAAAGGAAACAGAATTCTTGGTTTCATGGAAACTTTTCGTTTGTTACTTATATAATCAGAGTTTTAAATATTTTATCCAGGGGTGTTAGCAGTCACATCTCTTTCACAGCTGGCACATGAGTTTGAGGTCTTCACTGACAACTGCTTTGATGCTTTTAGCTGGGAGGAATCAATAATCTGGTCTGATGATTAGGACAATCCTTCCACCTGTGCCAACTGAAACCCCTTTAAACAGCATGATGTAAGGGGGCAAGAAATGATTCTGGAGTCAAAGAACCTGGGATCACAACTTTCCCTTCAATCTTGTCTGTGTAAGCTTAGATAAATCATCTTTCTTCCCTCAGCTTTAATTCCCTCATCTGTTTGAAAAAAAAAAGGTGGGGGAAAAATTTGAGTAAGACACTGCTGAAGTTGCCTCTAGCTCTAGACCTGTATGATCTTCTCATACTGTACAATTAATGCGCTGATGTTTCTCTTAATTGTCTGGAGAGGACCTACTCAGTGTTCTGGAGGCCCTGTTTTATTTTTTTTTTCGGTTTTTAAAATTTTGTGGATAGCAGTGTGGCACGTGGGCGGTCCATCTGTTATCATTCACATGACTCTAATCATGTCCTTGATGATGTCATTTACACTTTTTCTGATATTTGCATCCCATTTATAAAGCCCTTCTCTCCTCACCCCCACCTTTCAAGATGCCTTTCTATTCCTCTTTGGGTCACCTACAATTTTGGTTCTTCTGACGTTGTGGCATTGCGTGAATTCAAGTTGTTTAGAATTGTTAGGACAATGCTGGTGTTAAGTTATAATATGTTTTATGAAACACTTGATAGTAATTTTACTTGATACTTGAGAATATGGGAGGACTCTGGGGTGGGGATGATTTTTTTTTTTAAAGGAAGTTTGAAGTAGTGCTTGGTTTTTCTCTTGATAGATTTCCCTCTAAGGAGAAGAGATAAAAACACTGTATTAGTCTTGCTTGTTAAAACAAAACAAAACAAAAAACAGACAGATTGTAGCATCTGAGCATTTGATGGCATCACTAAAAATTTCCAAGATCAGTCTCTTGAATTTGTTTCCTTTGTTCATAATCTTGTCTTTTGATCCATCTAATTCTGTCCCACCTCCACCAGCATCATTCCTCTCTCCCCCCCACTCTAGCACTGAGAGCAGCCTTGAAAAAGAAAAGAAGTTACAAAAGTATAGCCTGAGGGATCTGCACAGGCTGGAGAGAGAGGACCAGCCACACTCCTTTGCTGGCGAGGGTGGCTGATGTTTCTAAGCTGATTGAACGTATTCTCGGCTTCAGGGTTTCTCTCTTTAACACCAGCTGGTAGAGCCACCCCCTCCTGCTGCCTCTCTGGGTCATTGCCCATGTTGAAAAGTGAAGCAAAGGTGTTAATTAGACAGCGCTAAATTATAAGAATGGTGAAAAGTTCAAAGCCTTGCAAAATAGTTACTGCCTATACCATAAATCCTTAATGAATTCCCCTGCTGCTTGCTGCCTGGTGTGACTTCTGGGTAAATCACGGAACCTTTCTGGGCCTCAGTTTCTTCATCTGTAAAATGAAGACTTCAGACTAGATGGTCCCGAAGGCGTATCCCAACTTATAAAATCTAGGATGCTGTGATCTAGGATCTCAAGCAATTAATCAGGGGACATGGAGAGTAGAATATTTTAAAACCAACATTATTGCTTTTAAGTTGGTGTAATTATTCAAGCTATAATAACAAAAAATGCCTAGTAGGCATCTATAGGAGCCTCACTGTAATTAATCTGGAGTTAGCATATTTATCATTGGTATGTAAGTAGAGGTTCTGAAGTGACAGAAAACAGGGGTTTTTTGGAGTACTTTAAGCAATCCCCTTATTTGTCCCCCAGTTCTATTAAATTGAGTCTCCTAAGAAATGGTTTGCAAGAGTGAAATTCAGGGTAAGCTGTTCTGGATGGATCAAGTTCACATTAATTAGGCTTTACTCCGGGGCCTGAAGGTTAGAGTATTCAGTAATGAAAATAATAGTGATAATAGTTAGTTCACAAATTCACAACATCTTTCAAGTTGAAACTTTAAATTTCAAATTAAATTTTAAATTCTCACATGTCTTTTATGATTCCAGACACCCTGTGAGGCTGATAGATGGGGCTCTGAGATAAGGTGATCTACCTATAGTCCAGCAACTAATAAGTGACTGAGCTGGAGTTTGAACCCAAATCCTCTGGGTCCTAATTCAGTATTCTTTCTTCTCATACCTGTTTGTCCCATTTTCTAGCTATGGAGACTGAGGATGAGAGATGAAGTGACTTGCTGACAGTTGCACAACTAGCAAATAGCTAAACCAGAATTGTGATTTGTCTTCAAACATTCTCATGAGGGAGAAGGATTTAACTTGGCCTTCTTGGCCTCCGAGGGCATAACTATGAGCAATAGTGAAATAGGGTAGAAGTTGATAAAAGGCAAATTTAAGCTTGAGCTAAGGAAACGCTTCTAAAAGAGTTTACTATCCTTGAGTAGGAAGGATCGAGTTCCTCATCACTGAACAAGTCTTCAGACGAGGACTGGATGAGAACTTCCTGAGGTTTTTTTGTTTTGTTTTGTTTTTCAACAGGAATTTTTGTTCCACTTTGGTCTGGACTAGGTAGCTTCTGAGATCCCTTCGAACTCTGAGATTCTATATAACATGACATGGCATGTTCTGTTATACATAGTCTGATGCCATGACAAGGCATCAGAAGAGTTCTGTAAAGGAGAAATAGGACGAGAGAGCAGCAATAAGAAGTCTAGACAGGAGATGGGATGGGGGGAGGGGCGGGGTTGGAGGGCTGAGCAACAGAGACAGTCAGATTATTGATGCAGTTACCATGGGAGAGGAGATCATTAATCTAACCTTTACCCCTATGGGGGCTGGAGAAGCAAGAAGACCCTATAAGAGAATAACCATGATTCCTGGAACTGGAAGTAGGACTCCCAATGGTAGGCACTGGGCTGTACGCCAAGAAGCAGAGACAGCCCCTCCATGGGAGGAAGTATTAAACATCCCCCACCCCCAACTTATAGCAGTGCCTTAGAACAAGACCCTAGAGATAGTGTGGTATAATGGATAGAGCTCCGGACTTGTTATAAAAAGCCTTTCCTCAGACACTTACTAGCAGACTGATCCTAGGCAAATCACTTAAACTCTCTGGGTTTTAGTTTCCTTAGATAAAAAAAGAGGGGTTTGGTCTCTGTGACCTCTGAAGTTCCTCCCGGCTCGAAAGTTAGGATTCTATGCTACCTCCATGTGCTAGCTGAAGCTCTGAATTTACCCCCCTGCCTCCAGAAGAAAGCAATTTAACGTGGGATCTGTCCATGCTTATCCTCTCCTCTAAATCTCACATCTGACTTTTTCTGACTATGGTGACAACAGAATTTCACTGGTAATTTTCTTTTTTCATACTTGACTTGTCTGTTAAGGACACCATGAAATGGACTTTTGATGAGCCCGTGCTCTGAAATGGTGGGAGTTGGCCAGTGAATAAATAGTATTTTGCTGTTTTCCTAAGTCATAGGGATGTAGGGAAAGATGGATATAAAGCCTAGCCATAAAGATCTCAAAGCACTTTACAAAAGGCTATCGCACATCATACATTGGAAAGAGAACACAATCTGAATTCAGAATTCTGATTCTGATTTAACTAATTCTGAGTTCCAATTCTGATTTAACCACTTGTGATTTGGGCAAGTTACTTCTGCCATTTATGACTCACCTTCTTCTTCTGTAAAATGAAAAGGTTTATGCCTATGGAACATTGCATGTAATGTCAGACTTTTTCAATATACTGGTTAGTTTTGCTGACCTTTTCCTCCCCTTTAATTAATTCTGGATTAAAAGGGATGGTTATCTGGAAGGAGGAGGGAAGAGATATGTTAAGAAAACATTTCAATTTCTTTTTTCATTGAATTTAAGTGAATGATTCCTAAGTTCCTTTCCAATTTTGAATCCTACAGTCCTACAAATTTGGGGCTTCAGGTAGACAAAGTAAAGATGAAACTATATTTAGGTTCAATTATTCAATAAGAAAAAATAATGTATAAAGAATGGACTTATGTGTATGTCAGGGGATGGGGGCAGGAAAGGTTGGGAGTTGAAAAAGATGATGGATTAGGGAGGGAGAGAAGGGTGTTGGCAAAAGAGGAGAAAGCATAGTTGTCTTTAGGATGAGAAAAATCTACAAGATTTAAAAGTTAATGATGAACTTTTTGCATTGAAAATAGTTAATTGTGTGGTTAGCTGAGCAGCCATAGGAGCTTTAAGGTAGAGGTTTGGTATAAGGGAAAGAATATTGATCTTAGAATCAGGAGGGCTAGATTTCAGTCTCAGTTCTTCTCTTCACTACTTGGGTGACTTTGTCCAAGTAACTACTCATAGAAGTCACTCAGCTGCCTCGTCTGTAAAACAAGAGAGCTGAACAAGAGAGCTCTCTAAGGTCTAGTTTTAAAAATCGAAACCGTTGTTTGGAGATAAGAGAACACCTCCGAGCAAATAGTTCTCTTTTCATATCCTTCCATTTCTTGACTCCTCTGCCATCATATTTTCCCCAGAATGTAGCATCTACCCTATAGTGAGAGGCAGTAATAGTTCATTTGTTTTTGTATCTTTTTTAAGTTGGGGAGAGAGAGAGAGAGAATTAAAATGGATTGTTTTGAAGGAACATCTTCTATGTCTCATTTTGATGTTTGGTTGGTAACCTTACATATTTATAATGGAAGAGCCTAGCATCTGCCCAATCCTCATATTTTTAATCTTGTTGTCTCACTAACCCAATAGTACACCACCATGCTGTTTGTCAAGTGGCACTAAACCAAAGCTGAAAGCCTGTTTTAATGAAAGTATGATGGTGATGCTTTTTAAAAATTAAATATATGCAACTAGTCTAATCACCCAAATTTATGCTGCTTGCTGTTAGAATCTGGCAAGGAATTTGGATGGGTAGAGGAGATAAATTCTGTGGCAGGGAGTTTAGGGTTTTTTTTTCCCTCATCTCCTTTTTAGTGTAAGGAATGGCAACATTAATTAAATAGGGGAATTTAATGATCAGATTTTGCCTTCTGCAAAAATATTTTTTTGAATCATAAATTTCTCCTGCATTGTTTGGTGCTGCTGGCCTGGAAGAAAGATTTGGCAGCATGCGCTGGGACAGATGACACCGAGTGATTAGCAACCTGACTGCAGATGCTGGCAGCCGGGCGCTAAAAGAACATGCTAATGTCCTCCATTTTGACATGCAGGCTCTACTCCTTTTTTTTAAGCTGGCACTGTTTATGATTCCATTTTTATCTTCTAAATGCCATGACAGATGGCAGATTCTTCAGCCAATTCCATTGCCAAGGAAATGTAGAAAGCTTGAACGCTTTACCATGGTAATGGTGATATCAAACCATGCCACAAACCCCAACTAAATCTGAGATTCATCCCCCAGATTTCATGAGAATGATGGTGAGCTTGGCTGCTGACTCTTTCCCTAGGGGGGATAGAGAGGAGGATGAGTGGTGAATGAAAATAAATAAAATGGCCATATAGAAAGAGATTCTGCCTTGATGGCACTAACCAATACATTTTCTGGAGAAAGAAAGATAATATTTTTTAATCACCTGCTTCGCTGCTTTAAAACTTCATAGATGTGTTTAAAGGTTATCTTTGGAGTCATTGGGAAACCATTGGGAGATAAAATTGACTGAGACCTCAGTCCGTATTATAAGGAACTGGGATTAAATGACCTCTGTCTAGGGTTCTAGTTCAACTCTTGGGATCCTATGGTCAAATCTTGTATTAACTTCATTTCACTTTCGTTATCTTAAACTGTAATTTGAACAGATTCCCCCCCCCCCCAGCATATCTCTAGAGACTTAAAAGAGGAGGATTTAAATTTTGTAAAAATTAATAATAGGGAACGAGTTGACTGTATGTAGTACTCTTGACACTTTTGATATCTACCTTGGTGTAAGAGAAATAGTATTCTTGGTTCGTGGAAACTTTTTACTGTTACTTGTATCATCACAGTTTTATACTTGACCTAGCAATGTTAGTTATCACATCTCTCTCACTGCTGGCACATGAGCTTGAGGTCAGCTCTGACAGCTGCCTTGATACTCCCAGCTGGGAATACGGTCCTCAGTAAACATATTTCTTACTCATATATGGTCTCTGGCCTGCCTACGCTCTTTCCCATCTGTCTGATGGCAGAGTGCCTGTTTACAAGTTGGTCAGACCCTGATCATCAAGCAGCGATGCCAGACAGTAAGAGGAGTTTTAGATGGACAGCCTGCATAACATAGGGAAAAAAACCTCGGTGACCTCCAAAAGGTCAGGCATGCACAGAGTAGATTTTAGTGATCCTAGGACTGGCCCTTCTAGGATTTGTTAGTTATTTTTTGGTTCAAATGCCAACACTTCATTCCCTTTAGCAGAGAACCCAAGTCAGACGATCACAATAAAAGCTATGAAATGGTAGCCTTCACATAGAAGGAGGTGCAAGAAGAATATATTGTTTAATCTTGTTGAGTTAGCTGAAATGTGTTAAGAATGTCATTAGGCAATTGTTTTAGTGACCCAAATTTTAGTAATAATTACTAACATTTATACAGGACTTGAAGGTTTGCAAAGCACTTTACACATTTCTTATTTGATCCTCACAACAACCCTGTGAGGTAGGTGCTATTGTTATTGCCATTTTACAGATGAGGAAACTGAGGCAGAGAGATTAAAATGACTGGCCCAGGATTACACAGCTACTAAGCTTTTGAGGCTGCATTTGAACTCAAATCTTCTTAACTCCAGATCCAGCACTTTGTGCAAGCTAGAGGCCGTTTAAGTAAAGGTCCATCTTTTTGGCACCAATATTCTTTTAGGGAGGCCGTGTGCCTAATTTATGAAATTTCATAATCCCCAAAGGATTCGGACTTTCAGGTCACCTAAAGAGCAATGGGGGCAGGGGATGCAGAATGCATATCAGGAAGTGGTAGTGCCTGACCCTCACTAGTAATTATGCAGAAAAAAGTGTCATAAAAATTTTATTAGAGAAATATATGACCAGAAACAAAGGTAGCCTAATCATTAGCAAGATCATGGTATGACTGATGGACCATTCCTTTGGTATTTGTTAAGACACGTAGAAAAGATAGGTGATATCAAAAGAAATAAAGATCCCCAATGACTGTCCTGTAGAGGATTCGTAGGAAGTTGTGAAAGTGAGGAGTTGTCCAGGGTGAGATGGAATGGTTGAGTTGTACTCTCTGTGGTTTGTGAGATTGCCCTCGTTGGTAAGATCCTACCTCCTTTGGAATATCAAAGGTTGCAGTAATGATGTCCGGGTTAGATTCTTCACCCTGCCTTGGCCTATGGGAGGCTGGCTATGATTGGAGCTCTGCACATTTCCACAAGAAATACTTGTACCTAAGGGAAAACAAAAGCGTACAAACCCGACGTGAATACAGTCAGTTTTGGGGTCTGACCAATTAGTTCATGGGCTACTTGGTCCAAAGGATGAATCTAAAGCTGGGTCCAAGGGTCCAGGAGAGCTAAAAACTGAAATATTGTAGAATAAGTACTGAATTCAGCAACAGAGGACTTGGTGTTAGATTTTAGCTCTGCTCCCTTACTCCCTGTGTGACCTTGGGCAAATCACTTCCTCCTTCTGAGGCTTTGGTTGAAAGGGTTGGTAGCTTCTCATTCTAAGTCTATGAAATATGAAGGCATGCTACCCTGGCAGAGGGTTTAGCTAAGCTGATTTAGAGTAAGCACCCCCTTAGATTCATAGATTACCATGAGGTCAACATGGCAAATATTAATAATTATAAAATATAAAAATAATGTAATCCAAATTCTATATATGTATATATGTGTGGATATGTATACATATATACACACATATATGTATATATACATGCACACACATGCACATATATGTATAGTAAAAACCAGGGTCCAGGGAGGATAAGTGACTTGACCAGAAATCACACAGCCAGTCAACATGTGAGACAGGATTGGAATATACATCTTTAGACCCCAAGGCTAATAATATTTAGTCCACTATGCAAGTCCTTCTCTATGTTCTAGACACTTAACAAGTAAGGATGGAACATGGTTCTTGCCCACCATGAGTTTACAGATGAATTCAGTTTGCTAGTTAGAATACAGTGGGAACAGTGGATTACTTAGACTGACTCTGTTTATTACCTTTCTGGTTTTAGCCCCAACTCGTGTCTATTAGTGGTTTATTAAGAGAACCCAGGAAACAAAAAACACACAACCACCCCCACCCCCTACCCTCACTAGGAAGATATGGGTATGCTTGTCTTTCATACATTTGGTAGAATAATCTGAAAAATAGCAGTCAGATAAGATGCTTCATTTTTATGTGAATATTCACATGTTCTAAGGAAGTTCAGTTCTGTTCCATTCAATTCAACATGCATCTATACCAGCAGTTTTCAACCTGTGGGTCACAGCCCCTTTGGGGGTCGAACAACCCTTTCACAGAGGTCACAGGGGTCAGAAATACATGTTTTCCCATGGTCTTAGGAACCGAGACACTGCTCCTCTTTCTGTCCCCAGGTGGGTCTGCCCACATGCCGATATGCTCACATATGAGTATTAAAGGGTCTCGGCATTAGGAAGGTTGAGAACCACTGATCTATACATGCACAGTTTACATTTATTCAAAGACTTTTCTGTGTAGAGCATAGCATCATAGATTTAGAGGTAGGAGGGTTCTCAGCAGCCATTTAGGTTTAACCCCTTCATTTTATACCAAAGGAAACCTGAGTGCTGGGAGGTTAAATGATTTCTCTAAGGTCACATAAGTAATAAGGTGTCATAGGAGGAATTTAAACTTTCTTACGTAGTATCTTTGACCTTTCTACTGTACCACAATGAATGAGACTTTTAAAAAAATTTTAGACTTAAAGACCAGAACACAAAAACAGAATAAAAACACAAAAACATATCATAAACTTAAATATTGGAACTTAGAAACAAAGTAAGAAAGAAAAAAAAGCACGTCATGTGCATAGCAGAAAAGGATTCAAAATATGTAACAATAAATTTTCATTTCAAGAAAGCCTATATGATAAATACACATTTTGTTGAGAATTGTCCATCTTTGCTTTCTTGTGAGCTTTCTTTTGTTCTCTGCTGTGCACTTTTTACTTTGTTCTTTTTTCCCTCCCCCAGCCCCAGGAGGCTACAATAAAGTTTAGATATGTTTTTCTCTAGCTGTAGAGATGTACATACACATATGCTTACATACACACATACATTTATAGACATATAATTTCCCAAACCTATTCTACTCATGATTTGTGTTTTCATTTGTGTATATCTCTTGTTTTCTATCCCTCCTGCCTCTTCTACTTTACTTCAACCTACCACCTTGCCCTCCTGTGACTTGCCTAACCCCCTGCAAGGATTCCTCCCCTATCCTCCCATTCCCATAAATCTAAACCCCCTTTTATGTATTTCCTCACCCTCCCCTCTAAAAATCCTTCCCTTGTCTTCTCCTCCCTCCCTATACCCCTACCATTTTATTTCTTCTGAATTTAGAAGACTTTTATACTCTTCTAAATATATATATTTATTGTTCCCTCTTAAACCTACTCCTAATGAAAGTAGGTTACCAGAACTACCAGCCCTCCTCCCCCATCTAATTCCTCTGTTAATTCTTCCTCTTGCACCTCAATTGTATAAAATAATTACTCTTTTAAGCTGTTCCTAAATGGTTTTACTTTTAAAATTCATATCATACTCAGATTTACCCCAATCTTCCTTATGAGTGACTCAATTATTAATAAGAATCTGAGACATGGAGTGGCTAGGTGGTGCAGTGAATAGAGCACTGGCTCTGGAGTCAGAAGGACTTGAGTTCAAATCTGACCTCAGACACTTGACACACTTACTAGCTACATGACCTTGGGCAAGTCACTTTACCCCAATTGCCCTGCCTTCCCTCCTCCAAAAAAAAAAAA